>OZ038312.1:29078331-29103742 GCA_964035775.1 Osedax frankpressi
AAAATCACTGAATAACTCTTTTGGTGTTAACAGCCTACTATCTATAGCGGAGACCCGACTGCAAACATGATAATATAGATAATTGCCTGTTATTAGAATATTCTACTAGTAAAATTAGAACTAATAAAAACTTAAATGTAGTCAGTAAATATATATAGAACCTGAATTATAATACTAGACAATTAATTGGTGATTACATATTTCATATACTTGAAAAAGAAACTCATGACTGATTTGTTTTTGCTTCACATTCATAAAATACAAAACATAATAATAATCATTTATCAAATATAATAGATATAAGAAATCTATTGAATTTAGAAATATAATTGTATATTTGTATTCTAATAATAATAGATAATAAAAGTTTATCAAAAAGATCCAGTCTACAATTTCACAGGTAAGATGATTCATCTAGTAATAAATAATTAATATAGATATAATGTACTGTAAGTGTAAGTATAAGTACAATTAATATAGATATAATGTACTGTAAGTGTAAGTATAAGTACAATTAATATAGGTATAATGTACTGTAAGTGTAAATATAAGTACAATTAATATAGATATAATGTACTGTAAGTATAAGTATAAGTACAATTAATATAGATATAATGTACTGTAAGTGTAAGTATAAGTACAATTAATATAGGTATAATGTGCTATAAGTATAAGTATAAACATAATTAATATATGTATAATGTACTATAAGTGTAAGTGTAAGTATAAATATAATTGATATGGATATAATGTAATATAAGAATTTTATATAAAAATAGAATTAATGAGAATGCTAAATTAGAGAACAAACATTTTCTGAAAGAAATTGATACGGATAGAATTACTAAAGAATATAACCAGTACTTTTATTTTATAAATCAATAGCTTTTGATGAAGAAAGGAAGATAATGGTTATCATATCAGGTGTAGTGACATGGTAGTGTTATGTAATAAAGTAAGATTTTATCGGTTATATATCATTACTTTTGTTTAGAAGGTAAATGTAATGTTATATAATGTAAACAATTGAATATATTTACTGATTGGTTTTGAATTTAATAATTGCAGAGTTATGATAAAAATGTTCCCACCAAACACAGTGATGTGATAGTTTTATAAAATCCTTTGATGTGTAAAAAGAAAAAATAAATAAAAGGAATCTGCACTCCTAAAAATAAAAAGACCTTAATGGTTGGCTGGGATGCTTATTTAATAAAACATGCATTAATTTACACATGCAACACAAATTCATTTAAATTATAATATTTGCATATTTACAATAAAGTAATATTATAAAACTGCAATGAAGTATAAAGTCTAAACCTTATATAAACTTTACATATTTATAGAATATATATATATATAAATATATATATATATAAATATAAATATATATATATATATATATATATATATATATATATGTAAATTATAACATGAATATGCAAAAGCGAATGTAATCAATATGATATTTTTATTTTCTATGAATATTTAATAATATATATAGCTAATAAGTTGGGTGTATCTATTAAATATAATTACTAATATATAATAAATATCTAGTAGTATATTGTATGTATGTAAAACATATATATATATATATATATTTATATATATATATATATATATATATATATATTTGTTCTGTATATCACATACTATTTTTAATAATGAAATATATATTTTGTAAAATAATTCATAAAAATGCATGTTTTTATTTGTTCTATATGCATTTTCTAGGAATACTACAATAAAAAATTAAAATCTTTATATATTTCAGTTTTATACAATATATATATAAATATAAGTATTCTAAATAATATGAATACATTATAATAAATCAATATAAACGATGTAATAAATATGTTCAATAATAACAAACAAAAACCGAAATTGTGTTAAATAATTTTGATTAAACATTATTTGTTTGTTTGTTTAATGTTAAATATCATAAATTATACAAATATTTTGGTATACTGATAGATATGCACTTTTTAACAATTTGATTAAAGAAATAAAATCTTAAATATAAATTTATATACTTATATTAACCCATTTTTTAATATATCTTGGAAATTCACATGTAATCTATCCAAATTAAAAGCTGCTATCAAATTGCAATAATAATGCTAGGTGAAACTCTAGGCAAATATAGGTGGAGATATTCGTTTTCGCATATACAAAGATTGTAGGGTAACACAATATTTCTAGGATTCTTTAAATTTGTTCTTATTCTATGTTATATTTCAATAAATCTAACGAGTTGGATTATTAACTGTTATTTTCTTCAGCACATGTTATTTATATTTAATAAGTAGATTATTGAAGATTATAGCATATCATAACTGACAAAATATCCTAAAAAATGCTTAATCATTATTTATCTTAATATTTTTTATAATATAGATTACATTAGATACTTAATATATTATTATTAAGGTTATTAATGCTATATTAAATAATCAGATGAATTACTATTTTTATATTAATATTTATATTATATTTAATTAGTTGTTACATTATCACAACTTATTTGTAATTGATAATTATAATTTGTTAGTCGGCCATTATTAAACAATGTGAGAATATTATGTTTTGCCATTTAATCATCAAATTAATGCCTTTATCATAGTTATTGACTTATAGGCGTATATATAGGTGTTATAAAAACTTTCAAATATATAAAATCAAATCCTACTATATAAGAAAGGTTTATATATTATGTATAATATACAAAACATATTTTTCTTCATTAATTTAAATATAATTTTAAAATAATTATCGATATTTAATACGTTATTAGAAATAAATATCAGTTGCGTTATATACTTTAATATTATTAATAACCTCAATAATAACTTTACTTAATTATTAATTATGATAATTAATAACTTAATGTAATTAATTAATTACTTAATATAATGACTATATAACTTAGTCACTATTATTTATTTATATCTAATAACTATATTCTACAATCTATATAATATATAGTATATTATTATATTAAAAAAATCGTTTATATGTAAAAATTAATATTTTGTAACTGATTATATAAATAAATATATCAAAGTAGAATAATACAAATTTTTATATAAGTTCGTATTTATTTATATATTTAATCTAAAATCGTCTCAGTTCTATAAACATGGTAAATTGTTTCAACTCCCCGTAGCCGCCATGCAGCCACTCAGCGAACGTCAGCTCACAAAGTCCATCAACGACTTGCTGGTCGACTACATTAACCAGAACGTCGGCCGGTCGTCGTACACGTTGCACGGTCTACTCGACCTCGAAGTCGGCGGTCGTGACCGCTACATACTGCACGTGAATCGCCGCGTCGATTCTCCGACGCCCGATTCACCATCTCAGTCGTGCCTCGACAAGCGTACGGTCTACACTCGTCGAAGTCGTCGCGATGACTCACCGTACGGCTACTCCGACGTCGAACCTGACACCCGTAGCCGGCCGTACCGACCGCGTTCGCCGTCTACGTCGTCGTTGGCCGCTACGAGCTCCTCGCGCCTTCCGCCGCTGATCGACGAAAACGCGTTGTCGTTGGCCGTAATCGACGCCGCCATGCAAGTTGTCGAGCCGTCCCCGTCCTTCGACGCCGCGATCCCGTGCTTCGACGATACGCTGACGACGTCCGTCGCCGGCTCTAGAAGCGGCGGCGTCGAACCGACCATCGACGACGAGGCACTTGGCTCCGCCCACGCAGGCGAGGAGTCGCTACTGGTGCCGCCGCCTCCGCCTTCCTCGTCGTCTGGACATGCGCCTCCTTCGCTCCTCTACGATCAGATGCAGATGCAGATCTTCGCCGACGACGACCCCACGGGGGCGGGCGGGGTCGGCGAAGGCGGTGGCATCGGCGTCGGCGTCATTGTGGGCGGAGTCGGAGGCGTATGCGGCGGTGGTGGTTCCGTCGAATATTCTGGCTACGACGAGTTATTCAACAATCGGCCAAGTTCAATTGTTTGTGAAATCCTCGATATTAATTATAGTTTTGTGTTTAATTTATAGAATCCCAATCTTAAATCCCATATCTGTTGATTTGTTAGACGCATCTTAAGATTTAGAGTGCTTCTATGATCATGAATACTTTCTCATCTGAAATTTGTAATAATTAAACTATAGACTAAACTATAGATTTTATAAAAGCGTGATTGTGGATAATGATTTTGAGACAACATTTGATGAAATCAGTATTCTCGACTGTAAACCTATTAAAATTTAACTCTGTCTCATTAACTAACTGCTAACGAAAAGACGTTTATTTGCATTTCTGCTACATTAATTTGTAAAATTTTCGACTTTCAGTACAGCAACGGTTCAATGGAAATTCAAACTGAGAATAAAAACGGTGGAATTCCTGAAAACGATCAGGTATTTTAAGTTCCGAGTAAAGTTTCACTCGAATTACGTATTCGTGAACGGGACATAGTTTTTAGTTATTTTATTCGACGCATGATTTTACCTACAACATATATTAATTATTGCCTGTATCCCGTATGTTCAATACCGTGCACAGCACCTGGTTAGTGTTTACCTCTAGACATTCCTATCTCGCCATTCGCAGGAGTTGGGTCTCTCTCCTGGCGTGGATTGGATACAATCTCCCGACATCAACGCCGAACTTTTCAACGGTTCGTACGTCCATTTGGGGAGACAATCTATTTTCCTTTATCTTGCCTAAGTGATTGGTGATACATGCAAATTCGTTTTTGAACTTAAATATGATCAACTTTAATGTCATCTTATATCAATTACTAATCATAACCCACCCCTTCACCATTGTAGCTATACATAACCCATCCCAAGTACCCCAATTACTACAAATAATTCCTACAGTAGGGCTTACACCCCATTACTAGGCAAATTAATAAACCAACCTTCTACATCTCATTACTACATAAGACATCTACAGTAGGGCTTACGGTACAGGATGTAAGCTCTACACCCGTACAACACCTCTACACTCGTATAACACCCACTACACTCCTTCATCAACTCTAGAAATTGAGAAACCTCTAAACCTCGTTACTGATGTTCCGTTGAATTTATGTGACGCTCCTTTGAACCTAGTATCGGATGTGAATGTAAGTAGTGGTGTATATCACTGAGATATAGTAGTAGTGTATAGTAGTGGGGTATAGTAGTAGTGTACATTAGTGGGGTATAGTATGGTTCTACTGGTATAATAATATTTTTGCAATTTTTTACAATTAAAAAATTTAATTATTTTCGATTAAAATCAGATTTTTTTATTAATTCTTTTGCATCAAAACTATTTTGATATTCTTTATAGACAATAATAAATTGATGTGTCAATTTTATTTTCTTACAATGGATCATAAAATCAATTCTAACTTAGAAACTTTATGAATAACAATTTTTAAAAAACAACATAAATATACTAATAATAATACTAATAATATTCACTAATGAATTTAATCAAATCTCCTGCCCCATCTCCTTTCTCACCACCTATCTAGCTCCTACCCCAGCTCTAACCCTAGATTCAACCCCACCTTATACGCCAACTCCTACCCTATCTCATACACCATCTCCAACCCTACCTCCTATCCCAACTTAATCCCCCAACTTAATCCCCCAACATCTCCTCGCATCCTATTTCTAACTCCACCTCCTACTCTATCCAACACCCTATGCTATCTCCTATTCCACCTCCTACCTATCTCTTATCTCTATATCTCCTGCCCAACATAACCACACCTCTCACCACACCTCCCACCACACCTCTCACCACACCTCCCACCACACCTCTCGCCACACTTCTCGCCACACCTCCCACCACACCTCTCACCACACCTCCCACCACACCTCCCACCACACCTCCCACCACACCTCCCACCACACCTCCCACCACACCTCCCACCACACCTCTCGCCACACCTCCCACCACACCTCCCACCACACCTCCCACCACACCTCCCACCACACCTCCCACCACATCTCCCACCACACCTCTCACCACACTTCTCACCACACCTCCCACCACACCTCCCACCACACCTCCCACCACACCTCCCACCACACCTCCCACCACACCTCCCACCACATCTCTCACCACACTTCTCACCACATCTCTCACCACATCTCTCACCACACTTCTCGCCACACTTCTCACCACACCTCTCACCACACCTCTCACCACACCTCCCACCACACTCTCCAACAGCAAGACCCTGACCAAGCTGCTGAAAAGGAACCCTACTATTGTTCTCTGTGCCCCAAGCTCTACAAACGTCTCACCAGTCTCACCAGGCATATCAAACAGAAGCACAGTAAGTCTGAGTGCGCTGTTAGAAAATGTGTTCAATACATTGAAAACATTCTTTTTCTACGAATACTCGCTGATTACAGTAATGGTGCCTGGGCAGTACACTCATAATAAGTATGCACTACTCTGCTTGTCAATAAAACCCGTCAATACCTGATATCGGTGGTATCCATTACATGTCAATCAAATATATTGCTATAAAATTTGATTAATTGATAGTTTATTATTTTTTATTATCTCTCACACATTAAATATATTGAATTCATAATTTGTATTAATATATATATATATATATATATATTAATATATTATCTAGTTAATTATATAAAACATGAAATAACTTCATTGTTAATATATGACGATATGTTTATGGATGATTAATAATTTCAGATAATTTTCAATTTTAATAATTTATGATTATTCTATGAAATCTACAATTTGTATAAATATTTTTTTAATACAAAATTCAGTATTAAAAATATAACACAATTTCAGAAATATAATCAGGCATAGAAAATTTGTTTCCAAAATGAAAATAAATTATAGAAATAATCCATTGAAATATATATTTTTAAAATTGTAATAAAAATTTATATTCTATTAATTTAAATATTTAAAATTATGAAATCAATATTAATTTTTTGGATATATTTTTAATTGATTAATTATTAATATTAAATGAATTCAATATTTAAGAATAATTTTTCATTCAGCAATCATCTATTGTCTATCTAAATGACTCTTTAAAATCCAGTTATCTATGGTTCTTCAATAGGTGAATCGCTAGCCGATTCCGCCAAGCCGAATCCCATTGACCTGTCGAATGGTCAAGGCTCAACCAGCTGCATGAATTTATGTGCACCCCGTGCTTCTAAGAAACGTTCAGCACCCAAACTCTCTGGTCAACAGCGAAAGAAAACGGCCAAGATGTCATTGTCATCGCCCGCTCCATCTACCCTGGACGATGGTTAATGGCAACTATTGTTGGAAACAATATTTCCTAAACTTACATTCCGATTTTAACATATTAAAATTATGATGAATTTATTATATTAAATAATGTTATTTTTGAATTAATATTTAAAATCAATTTTTATATTGAAAATCTATCATTTAATTTTGATCCAATGTTGAAACTCGAATTGTTTATTATATTTCAGGATATTAATTTCTAGAGTTATTTTGATTGTTTTATTAATTATAGTCCATTACAAATTATTTTCTAAACAAACAAATACAAAATTACCAACAAATATTCGTGTTTACATAACTTGAATATCTTTTGTATTATTAAATTGGAATATTCATTTAACTCGAAAATAATATTTTAAAATGAGTTAAAACTGTTATTTACTAAACCATTTATTTAATCTATCTAGTATTTATGTTTATTATATTGCTAATATATCATATTAAGTATATTAATACAAAATCTCCTGATTCATGATTGCATTGAGATATTTTGTTATATTATTCAAATAGGATTATTGTAAATCTAATGAAATGTAGTCTGATTTATGTGGTACAAGAGGAAATACGGAATATTTAAAATAGTGTTAAATAATAAAAACAGAAATGACACTATTTCCATTTATTGTTAGGTATTATTTATAATTATACATAAAATTATTACAAATTATGTATAAATGTAAAATTGTGTTAAAATCAATTATAATATGCTATGAACTTGAAAATATATTTGTACATTAAATCATTATTTTTGAGATATTTACATTTAAGGTAATATATAATAATTTTTGATGAAACTTTCAAGTTAAAATGATCATATTTAAATTATTTTATTTATATATTCCATTAAGGTGATTGTTATAAAAACTATTATATTATTTTAATTGAACTATATTATAATATATTATATTATTATGGCATTACATTTTACACAATTTAAAAATTACACATTCGAATACATGCTACCATTTATTATGAACATTATATTATACTTTATTCTTGCGGAGAAGCGTTTATTTGAATTATTTGGTGTTTGGAAATACTTAGTCATCTAATCACCTTCTAATCTCTTAACCAACTAACTCCTACTCATGCATTTACTCAGATGACTTCAAAATAGATGCATACGATGAATCCGTTGCGAATCTCTCATTTGACGTATTGCTAGAGCGAAAGATCAAGCAACAGCAATTCGAGAAGGATATGAGAAGGCAACAAGAACTCGACCTAGAGCATAAGCGAAAGAGGGAAGTCGAGCTCGAGCGGAAGCAGGAAGAACAAAAACGTCAATTTGAGAAATTACAGGCAAAGAAGAAACTGCAACAGGAGTTACAGGAACAGTTGAAACAAATTCAAAAACAACAGGACCAAGAACTCAAGCAGCAAAAGCAGGACCAGTTAAAGTTGGTGCAAATTCAGGAGGAGAGTTACGCTACTTCTCAGACGGCTTCGCAGATGGCTTCGCAGATGGCATCGCAGATGGCATCGCAGACGGCATCGCAGATGGCATCGCAGACGGCTTCTCAGACGGCATCGCAGACGGCTACCTTAACTACGGTAACGCTCGAGCAATCGGAGGCCTTCGAGCATGTTATCGCGTCCGGCATACAGCGACACTCTACGGAAGTACATTCAGCCGTTGCCAGACAAGGCCAACTCTCTACTCTAGTGCTTCCTTCCGCCAGCAGGGCAAATAACGCAAGCGCTCGAGTGATGCCGGTTCCCGTCGTTGGCAATCAGCTGACCTTCGATGTATTGCCGGAAACTGCCCCGGCGAGTCTAAAGAGATCCAGGGGTAGACCTACCCTAGCCTCGACGGGACTTTGCCTCCCTACACATATGCCCAGGGAACTGCTACATCTTTTGTCAAATTCACGAGATCGTTTGCCCGGAGACTCGATTCCCCAGGTGATAGATACTGCCACACCTCAAATTATACGCAGCCGACCGACTACCCCACTTCAAGTAACTCATGCCACAGAAAATCTCATGAGGACCTCCAATCCTCCTCTCTGTCTTTTGAGGACAACTGCTCCGCGAGCAACTTTTGTAAGACACTCTGTTCCGCAAACCATTCTTGCAAAAACTATTTCTCCAGCGACTCTTATGAGAACTACTGTTTCTCCAGCAGCTCTTACGAGAACTAATATTTCTCAGGATAACATTGTAAGAACTACTGTCACTCCAGCAACTCTTACAAGAACTACTGTTTCTCCAGCAACTCTTACAAGAACTACTGTTTCTCCAGCAACTCTTTCAAGAACTACTGTTTCTCCAGCAACTCTTACAAGAACTATTATTACTCCAGCAGCTCTTACAAGAACTACTGTTTCTCCAGCAGCTCTTACAAGAACTACTGTTTCTCCAGCAACTCTTACAAGAACTACTGTTTCTCTAGCAGCTCTTACGAGAACTACTCTTCCTCAATCATCTACATCGATGGCTAGCATTCCACAAATAATTGTTAATCTACCAACGACTGGTCAGTCTAATCTTTTAAGAGCTAATTGTCCTCAAAGAACAATGCCAAGAATGGCTGCTCCCCGAGTTAATGTTCCGCAAGACGCTAATGATCCAGAATCTCTTTTAGGACCTATTGTTCCTCTAGTAATTCAATCGGATTTTTCAGCAGCCGGTATTCCTCGAGTCCAGTTGACCTCCTCAATTCCTAGAATTGCTCAAATAACTGATACGAACGTTTCGAATTCCTCTTCGCCTCAAGTTATCCTTCCGAATGATCCACAGGTGTTCACCGTCGCGCATGTAGGGCAGGTGCACTCCGCTCTGCCGTATGAGGTTTTTGCTTCGAAATCCATCAACTCCTTCTTTTACGAGAAACCGGTGTCCTCCGTCGACTCTGCGAACGTGAGATCCGGCAAACTGCAACGGCGATCGGTTGCCAAGTCCACTAGAGGCAAGAACTCCGCGAAGTCCATTGCCAAGTCTAGGACCAAGTCTTGCGGAAAATCTATCGTGAAATCCGTTGCTAAGGCGACTGCGGAGTCGAGAGCAGAATTCGTCGCGAAAGCAATTCCCGACGAGTTTGTATTTACTATAGAGTAATACTTTGTACTTAGTTTGTATTTACTATAGAGTAACACTTTGTACTTAGTTTGTATTTACTATAGAGTAACACTTTGTACTTAGTTTATATTTACTATAGAATAACACTTTGTACTTAGTTTGTATTTACTATAGAGTAACACTTTGTACTTAGTTTGTATTTACTATAGAGTAACACTTTGTACTCCTTAATCTAATAGCTTATATTATTTGATATCGCATCATTGATTGATTTTTAAATTAGTTCTGCCGCTAAATCCATTGACGTAGATAAACAATAGCTGCATTGTCTGTGAATGTATTTCTTTTCGTCTTGTTGACATACCTGATTATTTGCCCTTGCGTTAGTTTGCTATTGTAGCTCTAATGATCTAAGGTATGATCTACGCTATGATCTAAGGTATGATCTAAGGTATGATCTACGCTATGATCTACACTATGATCTACGCTATGATCTAAGGTATGATCTACGCTATGATCTACGGTATGATCTAAGGTATGATCTACGGTATGATCTAAGGTATGATCTACGCTATGATCTACGCTATGATCTACGCTATGATCTACGCTATGATCTACGCTATGATCTAAGGTATGATCTACGCTATGATCTACGGTATGATCTAAGGTATGATCTACGGTATGATCTAAGGTATGATCTACGCTATGATCTACGCTATGATCTACGCTATGATCTACGCTATGATCTACGCTATGATCTAAGGTATGATCTACGCTATGATCTACGCTATGATCTAAGGTATGATCTACGCTATGATCTACGCTATGATCTAAGGTATGATCTACGCTATGATCTACGCTATGATCTACGCTATGATCTAAGGTATGATCTACGCTATGATCTACGCTATGATCTAAGGTATGATCTATGGTATGATCTACGCTATGATCTAAGGTATGATCTACGGTATGATCTATGGTAGTACTATTGCAATTTACCTTCAGAATTGTTCGCTTACATTCACTCTCGTTCTCCTTCACTTAGGAAAGGTCGCCTGCACTGCGCTCAGTGCCCAAAGAGTTTTCTGTCACGATCAGGACTCTGGAAACACAAATTTATGCACGACACCGGCAAGGATACTGAAGATGCTTTGATCTGCCCTATCTGTGGAATAAGTTTGTTAAAGCTTGACCCTCGCTTCACTCGTATCTATCTTCTGTGCCTCTCCAATATTATCCTCTCTCTTCTGTGCCTCTCTCCAATATTATCCTCTATCTTCTATGCCTCTCTCCAATATTATCCTCTATCTTCTGTGGCTCTCTCCAATATTATCCTCTATTTTCTGTGCCTTTCCAATATTATGCTCTATCTTCTGTGCCTCTCCAATATTATGCTCTATCTTCTGTGCCTCTCTCCAATATTATCCTCTGTCTTCTGTGCCTCTCTCCAATATTATCCTCTATTTTCTGTGCCTCTCCAATATTATCCTCTATCTTCTGTGCCTCTCTCCAATATTATCCTCTATCTTCTGTGCCTCTCTCCAATATTATCCTCTATCTTCTGTGCCTCTCCACTATTATCCTCTATCTTCTGTGCCTCTCTCCAATATTATCCTCTATCTTCTGTGCCTCTCTCCAATATTATCCTCTATCTTCTGTGCCTCTCCAATATTATCCTTTATCTTCTGTGCCTCTCTCCAATATTATCCTCTATCTTCTGTGCCTCTCTCCAATATTATCCTCTATCTTCTGTGCCTCTCTCCAATATTATCCTCTATCTTCTGTGCCTCTCTCCAATATTATCCTCTATCTTCTGTGCCTCTCTCCAATATTATCCTCTATCTTCTGTGCCTCTCTCCAATATTATCCTCTATCTTCTGTGCCTCTCTCCAATATTATCCTCTATCTTCTATGCCTCTCTCCAATATTATCCTCTATCTTCTGTGGCTCTCTCCAATATTATCCTCTATTTTCTGTGCCTTTCCAATATTATCCTCTATCTTCTGTGCCTCTCCAATATTATGCTCTATCTTCTGTGCCTCTCTCCAATATTATCCTCTGTCTTCTGTGCCTCTCTCCAATATTATCCTCTATTTTCTGTGCCTCTCCAATATTATCCTCTATCTTCTGTGCCTCTCTCCAATATTATCCTCTATCTTATGTGCCTCTCTCCAATATTATCCTCTATCTTCTGTGCCTCTCCAATATTATCCTCTATCTTCTGTGCCTCTCTCCAATATTATCCTCTATCTTCTGTGCCTCTCTCCAATATTATCCTCTATCTTCTCTGCCTCCTAATTTCATTTTCTCATATCCCCCTTCTTCCTCTCACTTCAACTCTAACATATCCCCCTTCTTCCTCTCACTTCAACTTTAACATATCCCCCTTCTCACTCTCACTTCAACTCTAACATATCCCACTTCTCCCTCTCACTTTAACATATCCACTCCTCGTAATTACTATTTTATATTTTCTTCCCTCCACCTTACTCCAATTTTCCTAAATACATCTCCCCCATTTAACTGTTAACAACATTCCCATACACCTCATTACAACGTTACACCTCCATCGCAGAGTTCCACAATCCACCTCAAATGGAAGACCACCTGACCAGGAAACACAGACAGGTTACCGAGTAAATTACATCTATACAGTTATGGTCTACTGAATTTTGTTAATTCTGTCAAAATTATTGATTGTCTGCTTAATATATATTTATCAATAATTAGTGCCAAAAAACTTAAAATTTCAACAATTACATTCTATTGTAAGTAATATGTATGTGATTATCCTTTCAAAAGTACCACTAAACCACTACAGTACTATCTAAGACACACGGAGCCCGGAGTTTAATATGGGTGTAGAATTTCTGATTACACTATGAATATATTGCTTTCAATCTCACGCTAATTGCAAATTAGTTTCGGACTTTTCTTGTCTATGGATTTTGTTAACCTTTATATTATAAAGACCCTTCTTTACACATTCTTTACACATCCTTTTACCACGACCTTCCCTTCTCCTCCACGACACCTTCATTTAGTGTTTCGCAGTCTCCCCAACTCTTGCATAACATACTCCTTCGCGCACTCCCCTCATTTCCTCTACACCATACCAAGTAATATATCTATTCTACACAATCCTAAGTGTCGTAAGTTTGTTTGCACGATTTGCGGTGATGGATTCTTCTGGAAACATCACATGACCCGTCACGTGGAGAAGAAGCACACTAACCCTCAGCCCCGTAAACCCCGCAAACCCCGTGAGACTAAGGAGGATTAGCTCATAGGTTTCTACATGGCTTTGCTCTGAACATATTCTCTTGTACCGTATTCACATTTTATTAATGTAACTTTCGATCAATTACAGGATGACAGTTCAAAGTTCATTATGGTAAAGAGTCTCACATATCTTTTGTAGAGTATTATTGTTTTTTTTCTAATAAAATGTATTTAATTATTAATTGTACTTGTATTTCATTTACTTCATCTGTATGAGACTGTAATAGATTGTAGAATTGATAAATATATTACGGATAAAAAACTACATTGTAAAATTAATCTGTTAATTGTTTGGCATCCAATATACAGAAAAACCTATTAAATATTTAAAATGAATATAAAATTGAAATCACAAATGATATTAAATAGTATAATATCTAATAATAAATAATGTTTAATATGAATCATTTGTTATAAGAATCACTTTTTCCTAGGAATTAGCATTTTAACACATTCCAAGAACCTCAATCAGTATTAAATCTTTATTTGTGAATATTATTTTTATTATCAAAATTATTATTATTTTTTTTGTTAAAATATGCAATAATAATTTAACCTCTATATTAAAAATATTAAAAAGTTCATATTTATATAAAATCGATTTGTTCTTTCAACAGATAATATATTATATTTTATTTTTCGGAGATGAAATATGACAACATGAAAATGTCATGAAAAACCAAAGAAAATAATCAATATAAAATACAGTTTCTTGAAAAACAGAGAAATGTTACATTAATAATAATGAGTAGTTTATCAAATGTGGAAATATGGAAATATATTAATAAAATTATAAACTTTTAATTTATGATCTTTTTAGACTGGTTTTTAGTGTATTGGAAATGAATGTTGGTCAACGAAAAAGTTCATTTCACATATAATCTACACTTCCCATTGTTTAAACATTTCACTGCACCTATTTATCAGCTGCGTGTTCTCCTAGACAACGACCTCGTTGACCTTTTCTATTTGACCATAAATCTCAACTGAAGCATACCGTTAGTTTCATTTCATTATTCCTACCGGCGAGTTCAATAACCAACAAAACTTGTAGAAATTAAATAGATTTATTTCTGAGAAGCAACAACTACGCAAGAACTTTGGAGTCTGTAAGAATAATAGATCTCTATAGACTGCTCTATAGACGGCTCTATAGATGGCTCTATAGACGGCTCTATAAGATTGTAGCAACTTCGGGAATAGTAGTATAACTACTATCTAGTTAACTACTTGCGGGCAATTGTATGTCGGTGAATCGCCGGCCAGTAGCAAACTCCTAGCGATTGGGTAGCAGCGATGGTAGCGCCAGCGGTAGCGACACTGGTAGCGACACCGGTAGCGCCACCTGTAGCGCCAACGGTAGCGCCAGCGGTAGCGACACTGGTAGCGACACCTGTAGCGCCAGCGGTAGCTCCACCTGTAGCGACACCGGTAGCGCCACCGGTAGCGCCAACGGTAGCGCCACCTGTAGCGCCACCAGTAGCGATACCTGTACTATCATATCGTGTTGTTCCCGTCTCCTTCTCGCCAACTGTCGATCTCAGTCCACATACTCCAGACTCCACTTCTGACTTGCCTCGCCGTTGAATTTCGTAGAAATTATGCAAGCACCCTCTTCGTGTTTAGTACCCTTTACGGTAAGCACCTAGGAGAGGGGTTAGTCTAGTGAGGAGAGGAGAGGGTTGGGGTTAGTCTAGTGAGGAGAGGAGAGGGGTTAGTGAGGAGAAGAGAGGGGTTAGTCTAGTGAGGAGAGGAGAGGGGTTAGTGAGGAGAGGAAGAGAGTCTAGTGAGGAGAGGAGAGGGTTGGGGTTAGTCTAGTGAGGAGAGGAGAGGGGTTAGTCTAGTGAGGAGAGGAGAGGGGTTAGTGAGGAGAAGAGAGGGGTTAGTCTAGTGAGGAGAGGAGAGGGGTTAGTGAGGAGAGGAAGAGAGTCTAGTGAGGAGAGGAGAGGGTTGGGGTTAGTCTAGTGAGGAGAGGAGAGGGGTTAGTGAGGAGAGGAGAGGGGTTAGTCTAGTGAGGAGAGGAGAGGGGTTAGTCTAGTGAGGAGAGGAGAGGGTTGGGGTTAGTCTAGTGAGGAGAGGAGAGGGGTTAGTGAGGAGAAGAGAGGGGTTAGTCTAGTGAGGAGAGGAGAGGGGTTAGTGAGGAGAGGAAGAGAGTCTAGTGAGGAGAGGAGAGGGTTGGGGTTAGTCTAGTGAGGAGAGGAGAGGGGTTAGTCTAGTGAGGAGAGGAGAGGGGTTAGTGAGGAGAAGAGAGGGGTTAGTCTAGTGAGGAGAGGAGAGGGGTTAGTGAGGAGAGGAAGAGAGTCTAGTGAGGAGAGGAGAGGGTTGGGGTTAGTCTAGTGAGGAGAGGAGAGGGGTTAGTGAGGAGAGGAGAGGGGTTAGTCTAGTGAGGAGAGGAGAGGGGTTAGTCTAGTGAGGAGAGGAGAGGGTTGGGGTTAGTCTAGTGAGGAGAGGAGAGGGGTTAGTGAGGAGAAGAGAGGGGTTAGTCTAGTGAGGAGAGGAGAGGGGTTAGTGAGGAGAGGAAGAGAGTCTAGTGAGGAGAGGAGAGGGTTGGGGTTAGTCTAGTGAGGAGAGGAGAGGGGTTAGTGAGGAGAGGAGAGGGGTTAGTCTAGTGAGGAGAGGAGAGGGGTTAGTCTAGTGAGGAGAGGAGAAGGGTTAGTCTAGTGAGGAGAGGAGTTAGTCTAGTGAGGAGAGGAAGAGAGTCTAGTGAGGAGAGGAGAGGGTTGGGGTTAGTCTAGTGAGGAGAGGAGAGGGGTTAGTCTAGTGAGGAGAGGAGATGGTTGGGGTTAGTCTAGTGAGGAGAGGAGAGGGGTTAGTGAGGAGAGGAGAGGGGTTAGTCTAGTGAGGAGAGAAGTTAGTCTAGTGAGGAGAGGAGAGGGGTTAGTGAGGAGAAGAGAGGGGTTAGTCTAGTGAGGAGAGGAGTTAGTCTAGTGAGGAGATGATAGGGATTAGTGAGGAGAAGAGAGGGGTTAGTCTAGTGAGGAGAGGAGTTAGTCTAGTGATGAGAGGAGAGGGGTTAGTGAGGAGAGGAGAGGAGAGGGTTAGTGAGGAGAAGAGAGGGGTTAGTCTAGTGAGTAGAGGAGTTAGTCTAGTGAGGAGAGGAAGAGAGTCTAGTGAGGAGAGGAGAGGGTTGGGGTTAGTCTAGTGAGGAGAGGAGAGGGGTTAGTGAGGAGAGGAGAGGGGTTAGTCTAGTGAGGAGAGGAGAGGGTTGGGGTTAGTCTAGTGAGGAGAGGAGAGGGGTTAGTGAGGAGAGGAGAGGGGTTAGTCTAGTGAGGAGAGAAGTTAGTCTAGTGAGGAGATGATAGGGGTTAGTGAGGAGAAGAGAGGGGTTAGTCTAGTGAGGAGAGGAGTTGGTCTAGTGATGAGAGGAGAGGGGTTAGTGAGGAGAGGAGAGGAGAGGGTTAGTGAGGAGAAGAGAGGGGTTAGTCTAGTGAGTAGAGGAGTTAGTCTAGTGAGGAGAGGAAGAGAGTCTAGTGAGGAGAGGAAGAGAGTCTAGTGAGGAGAGGAAGAGAGTCTAGTGAGGAGAGGAAGAGAGTCTAGTGAGGAGAGGAAGAGAGTCTAGTGAGGAGAGGAAGAGAGTCTAGTGAGGAGAGGAAGAGAGTCTAGTGAGTAGAGGAAGAGAGTCTAGTGAGGAGAGGAAGAGAGTCTAGTGAGGAGAGGAAGAGAGTCTAGTGAGGAGAGGAAGAGAGTCTAGTGAGGAGAGGAAGAGAGTCTAGTGAGGAGAGGAAGAGAGTCTAGTGAGGAGAGGAAGAGAGTCTAGTGAGGAGAGGAAGAGAGTCTAGTGAGGAGAGGAAGAGAGTTTGGTGAGGAGAGGAAGAGAGTCTAGTGAGGAGAGGAGAGGAAGAGAGTCTAGTGAGGAGAGGAAGAGAGTCTAGTGAGGAGAGGAAGAGAGTCTAGTGAGGAGAGGAAGAGAGTCTAGTGAGGAGAGGAAGAGAGTCTAGTGAGGAGAGGAAGAGAGTCTAGTGAGGAGAGGAAGAGAGTCTAGTGAGAAGAGGAAGAGAGTCTAGTGAGGAGAGGAAGAGAGTCTAGTGAGGAGAGGAAGAGAGTCTAGTGAGGAGAGGAGAGGAAGAGAGTCTAGTGAGGAGAGGAAGAGAGTCTAGTGAGGAGAGGAAGAGAGTCTAGTGAGGAGAGGAAGAGAGTCTAGTGAGGAGAGGAAGAGAGTCTAGTGAGGAGAGGAAGAGAGTCTAGTGAGGAGAGGAAGAGAGTCTAGTGAGGAGAGGAAGAGAGTCTAGTGAGGAGAGGAGAGGAAGAGAGTCTAGTGAGGAGAGGAAGAGAGTCTAGTGAGGAGAGGAAGAGAGTCTAGTGAGGAGAGGAGAGGAAGAGAGTCTAGTGAGGAGAGGAAGAGAGTCTAGTGAGGAGAGGAAGAGAGTCTAGTGAGGAGAGGAAGAGAGTCTAGTGAGGAGAGGAAGAGAGTCTAGTGAGGAGAGGAAGAGAGTCTAGTGAGGAGAGGAAGAGAGTCTAGTGAGGAGAGGAAGAGAGTCTAGTGAGGAGAGGAAGAGAGTCTAGTGAGGAGAGGAAGAGAGTCTAGTGAGCAGAGGAGAGGAAGAGAGTCTAGTGAGGAGAGGAAGAGAGTCTAGTGAGGAGAGGAAGAGAGTCTAGTGAGTAGAGGAAGAGAGTCTAGTGAGGAGAGGAAGAGAGTCTAGTGAGGAGAGGAAGAGAGTCTAGTGAGGAGAGGAAGAGAGTCTAGTGAGGAGAGGAAGGGAGTCTAGTGAGGAGAGGAAGAGAGTCTAGTGAGGAGAGGAAGAGAGTCTAGTGAGGAGAGGAAGGGAGTCTAGTGAGTAGAGGAAGAGAGTCTAGTGAGGAGAGGAAGAGAGTCTAGTGAGGAGAGGAAGAGAGTCTAGTGAGGAGAGGAAGAGAGTCTAGTGAGGAGAGGAAGAGAGTCTAGTGAGGAGAGGAAGAGAGTCTAGTGAGGAGAGGAAGAGAGTCTAGTGAGGAGAGGAAGAGAGTCTAGTGAGGAGAGGAAGAGAGTCTAGTGAGGAGAGGAAGAGAGTCTAGTGAGGAGAGGAAGAGAGTCTAGTGAGGAGAGGAAGGGAGTCTAGTGAGGAGAGGAAGAGAGTCTAGTGAGGAGAGGAAGAGAGTCTAGTGAGGAGAGGAAGAGAGTCTAGTGAGGAGAGGAAGAGAGTCTAGTGAGGAGAGGAAGAGAGTCTAGTGAGGAGAGGAAGAGAGTCTAGTGAGGAGAGGAAGAGAGTCTAGTGAGGAGAGGAAGAGAGTCTAGTGAGGAGAGGAAGAGAGTCTAGTGAGGAGAGGAAGAGAGTCTAGTGAGGAGAGGAAGAGAGTCTAGTGAGGAGAGGAGTTAGTCTAGTGAGGAGAGGAAGAGAGTCTAGTGAGGAGAGGAAGAGAGTCTAGTTAGGAGAGGAAGAGAGTCTAGTGAGGAGAGGAAGAGAGTCTAGTGAGGAGAGGAAGAGAGTCTAGTGAGGAGAGGAAGAGAGTCTAGTTAGGAGAGGAAGAGAGTCTAGTGAGGAGAGGAAGAGAGTCTAGTGAGGAGAGGAAGAGAGTCTAGTGAGGAGAGGAAGAGAGTCTAGTGAGGAGAGGAAGAGAGTCTAGTGAGGAGAGGAGTTAGTCTAGTGAGGAGAGGAAGAGAGTCTAGTGAGGAGAGGAAGAGAGTCTAGTGAGTAGAGGAGTTAGTCTAGTTAGGAGAGGAAGAGAGTCTAGTGAGGAGAGGAAGAGAGTCTAGTGAGGAGAGGAAGAGAGTCTAGTGAGGAGAGGAAGAGAGTCTAGTGAGGAGAGGAAGAGAGTCTAGTGAGGAGAGGAAGAGAGTCTAGTGAGGAGAGGAAGAGAGTCTAGTTAGGAGAGGAAGAGAGTCTAGTGAGGAGAGGAAGAGAGTCTAGTGAGGAGAGGAAGAGAGTCTAGTGAGGAGAGGAAGAGAGTCTAGTGAGGAGAGGAAGAGAGTCTAGTGAGGAGAGGAGTTAGTCTAGTGAGGAGAGGAGAGGAAGAGAGTCTAGTGAGGAGAGGAAGAGAGTCTAGTGAGGAGAGGAAGAGAGTCTAGTGAGGAGAGGAAGAGAGTCTAGTGAGGAGAGGAAGAGAGTCTAGTGAGGAGAGGAAGATAGTCTAGTGAGGAGAGGAAGATAGTCTAGTGAGGAGAGGAAGAGAGTCTAGTGAGGAGAGGAAGAGAGTCTAGTGAGGAGAGGAAGAGAGTCTAGTGAGGAGAGGAAGAGAGTCTAGTGAGGAGAGGAAGAGAGTCTAGTGAGGAGAGGAAGAGAGTCTAGTGAGGAGAGGAAGAGAGTCTAGTGAGGAGAGGAGTTAGTCTAGTTAGGAGAGGAAGAGAGTCTAGTGAGGAGAGGAAGAGAGTCTAGTGAGGAGAGGAAGAGAGTCTAGTGAGTAGAGGAGTTAGTCTAGTTAGGAGAGGAAGAGAGTCTAGTGAGGAGAGGAAGAGAGTCTAGTGAGGAGAGGAAGAGAGTCTAGTGAGGAGAGGAAGAGAGTCTAGTGAGGAGAGGAAGAGAGTCTAGTGAGGAGAGGAAGAGAGTCTAGTTAGGAGAGGAAGAGAGTCTAGTGAGGAGAGGAAGAGAGTCTAGTGAGGAGAGGAAGAGAGTCTAGTGAGGAGAGGAAGAGAGTCTAGTGAGGAGAGGAAGAGAGTCTAGTTAGGAGAGGAAGAGAGTCTAGTGAGGAGAGGAAGAGAGTCTAGTGAGGAGAGGAAGAGAGTCTAGTGAGGAGAGGAAGAGAGTCTAGTGAGGAGAGGAAGAGAGTCTAGTGAGGAGAGGAAGAGAGTCTAGTGAGGAGAGGAAGAGAGTCTAGTGAGGAGAGGAAGAGAGTCTAGTGAGGAGAGGAAGAGAGTCTAGTGAGGAGAGGAGTTAGTCTAGTGAGGAGAGGAAGAGAGTCTAGTGAGGAGAGGAAGAGAGTCTAGTGAGGAGAGGAAGAGAGTCTAGTGAGGAGAGGAAGAGAGTCTAGTGAGGAGAGGAAGAGAGTCTAGTGAGGAGAGGAAGAGAGTCTAGTGAGGAGAGGAGTTAGTCTAGTGAGGAGAGGAAGATAGTCTAGTGAGGAGAGGAAGAGAGTCTAGTGAGGAGAGGAAGAGAGTTTAGTGAGGAGAGGAAGATAGTCTAGTGAGGAGAGGAAGAGAATCTAGTGAGGAGAGGAGTTAGTCTAGTGAGGAGAGGAAGAGAGTCTAGTGAGGAGAGGAAGAGAGTTTAGTGAGGAGAGAGGAGTTAGTCTAGTGAGGAGAGGAAGAGAGTCTAGTGAGGAGAGGAAGAGAGTCTAGTGAGGAGAGGAGTTAGTCTAGTGAGGAGAGGAAGAGAGTCTAGTGAGGAGAGGAAGAGAGTCTAGTGAGGAGAGGAAGAGAGTCTAGTGAGGAGAGGAAGAGAGTCTAGTGAGGAGAGGAAGAGAGTCTAGTGAGGAGAGGAAGAGAGTCTAGTGAGGAGAGGAAGGGAGTCTAGTGAGGAGAGGAAGAGAGTCTAGTGAGGAGAGGAAGAGAGTCTAGTGAGGAGAGGAGTTAGTCTAGTGAGGAGAGGAAGAGAGTCTAGTGAGGAGAGGAAGAGAGTCTAGTGAGGAGAGGAAGAGAGTCTAGTGAGGAGAGGAGTTAGTCTAGTGAGGAGAGGAAGAGAGTCTAGTGAGGAGAGGAAGAGAGTCTAGTGAGGAGAGGAAGAGAGTCTAGTGAGGAGAGGAAGAGAGTCTAGTGAGGAGAGGAAGAGAGTCTAGTGAGGAGAGGAAGAGAGTCTAGTGAGGAGAGGAAGAGAGTCTAGTGAGGAGAGGAAGAGAGTTTAGTGAGGAGAGAGGAGTTAGTCTAGTGAGGAGAGGAAGAGAGTCTAGTGAGGAGAGGAAGAGAGTCTAGTGAGGAGAGGAGTTAGTCTAGTGAGGAGAGGAAGAGAGTCTAGTGAGGAGAGGAAGAGAGTCTAGTGAGGAGAGGAAGAGAGTCTAGTGAGGAGAGGAGTTAGTCTAGTGAGGAGAGGAAGAGAGTCTAGTGAGGAGAGGAAGAGAGTCTAGTGAGGAGAGGAAGAGAGTCTAGTGAGGAGAGGAAGAGAGTCTAGTGAGGAGAGGAAGAGAGTCTAGTGAGGAGAGGAAGAGAGTCTAGTGAGGAGAGGAAGAGAGTCTAGTGAGGAGAGGAAGAGAGTCTAGTGAGGAGAGGAAGAGAGTCTAGTGAGGAGAGGAAGAGAGTCTAGTGAGGAGAGGAAGAGAGTCTAGTGAGGAGAGGAAGAGAGTCTAGTGAGGAGAGGAAGAGAGTCTAGTGAGGAGAGGAAGAGAGTCTAGTGAGGAGAGGAAGAGAGTCTAGTGAGGAGAGGAAGAGAGTCTAGTGAGGAGAGGAAGAGAGTTTAGTGAGGAGAGAGGAGTTAGTCTAGTGAGGAGAGGAAGAGAGTCTAGTGAGGAGAGGAAGAGAGTCTAGTGAGGAGAGGAAGAGAGTCTAGTGAGGAGAGGAAGAGAGTCTAGTGAGGAGAGGAAGAGAGTTTAGTGAGGAGAGAGGAGTTAGTCTAGTGAGGAGAGGAAGAGAGTCTAGTGAGGAGAGGAGTTAGTCTAGTGAGGAGAGGAAGAGAGTCTAGTGAGGAGAGGAAGAGAGTCTAGTGAGGAGAGGAAGAGAGTCTAGTGAGGAGAGGAAGAGAGTCTAGTGAGGAGAGGAAGAGAGTCTAGTGAGGAGAGGAAGAGAGTCTAGTGAGGAGAGGAAGAGAGTCTAGTGAGGAGAGGAAGAGAGTCTAGTGAGGAGAGAGGAGTTAGTCTAGTGAGGAGAGGAAGAGAGTCTAGTGAGGAGAGGAAGAGAGTCTAGTGAGGAGAGGAGTTAGTCTAGTGAGGAGAGGAAGAGAGTCTAGTGAGGAGAGGAGTTAGTCTAGTGAGGAGAGGAAGGGAGTCTAGTGAGGAGAGGAAGAGAGTCTAGTGAGGAGAGGAAGAGAGTCTAGTGAGGAGAGGAGTTAGTCTAGTGAGGAGAGGAAGAGAGTCTAGTGAGGAGAGGAAGAGAGTCTAGTGAGGAGAGGAAGAGAGTCTAGTGAGGAGAGGAAGAGAGTCTAGTGAGGAGAGGAAGAGAGTCTAGTGAGGAGAGGAAGAGAGTCTAGTGAGGAGAGGAAGAGAGTCTAGTGAGGAGAGGAAGAGAGTCTAGTGAGGAGAGGAAGAGAGTCTAGTGAGGAGAGGAAGAGAGTCTAGTGAGGAGAGGAAGAGAGTCTAGTGAGGAGAGGAAGAGAGTCTAGTGAGGAGAGGAAGAGAGTCTAGTGAGGAGAGGAAGAGAGTCTAGTGAGGAGAGGAAGAGAGTCTAGTGAGGAGAGGAAGAGAGTCTAGTGAGGAGAGGAAGAGAGTCTAGTGAGGAGAGGAAGAGAGTCTAGTGAGGAGAGGAAGAGAGTTTAGTGAGGAGAGAGGAGTTAGTCTAGTGAGGAGAGGAAGAGAGTCTAGTGAGGAGAGGAAGAGAGTCTAGTGAGGAGAGGAAGAGAGTCTAGTGAGGAGAGGAAGAGAGTCTAGTGAGGAGAGGAAGAGAGTCTAGTGAGGAGAGGAAGAGAGTCTAGTGAGGAGAGGAGGAGTTAGTCTAGTGAGGAGAGGAAGAGAGTCTAGTGAGGAGAGGAAGAGAGTCTAGTGAGGAGAGGAAGAGAGTCTAGTGAGGAGAGGAAGAGAGTCTAGTGAGGAGAGGAAGAGAGTCTAGTGAGGAGAGGAAGAGAGTCTAGTGAGGAGAGAGGAGTTAGTCTAGTGAGGAGAGGAAGAGAGTCTAGTGAGGAGAGGAAGAGAGTCTAGTGAGGAGAGGAAGAGAGTCTAGTGAGGAGAGGAAGAGAGTCTAGTGAGGAGAGGAAGAGAGTCTAGTGAGGAGAGGAGTTAGTCTAGTGAGGAGAGGAAGAGAGTCTAGTGAGGAGAGGAAGAGAGTCTAGTGAGGAGAGGAAGAGAGTCTAGTGAGGAGAGGAAGAGAGTCTAGTGAGGAGAGGAAGAGAGTCTAGTGAGGAGAGGAAGAGAGTCTAGTGAGGAGAGGAAGAGAGTCTAGTGAGGAGAGGAAGAGAGTCTAGTGAGGAGAGGAAGAGAGTCTAGTGAGGAGAGGAAGAGAGTCTAGTGAGGAGAGGAAGAGAGTCTAGTGAGGAGAGGAAGAGAGTCTAGTGAGGAGAGGAAGAGAGTCTAGTGAGGAGAGGAAGAGAGTCTAGTGAGGAGAGGAGTTAGTCTAGTGAGGAGAGGAAGAGAGTCTAGTGAGGAGAGGAAGAGAGTCTAGTGAGGAGAGGAAGAGAGTCTAGTGAGGAGAGGAAGAGAGTCTAGTGAGGAGAGGAAGAGAGTCTAGTGAGGAGAGGAAGAGAGTCTAGTGAGGAGAGGAAGAGAGTCTAGTGAGGAGAGGAAGAGAGTCTAGTGAGGAGAGGAAGAGAGTCTAGTGAGGAGAGGAGATAGTCTAGTGAGGAGAGGAAGAGAGTCTAGTGAGGAGAGGAAGAGAGTCTAGTGAGGAGAGGAAGAGAGTCTAGTGAGGAGAGGAAGAGAGTCTAGTGAGGAGAGGAAGAGAGTCTAGTGAGGAGAGGAGAGAGAGTCTAGTGAGGAGAGGAAGAGAGTCTAGTGAGGAGAGGAAGAGAGTCTAGTGAGGAGAGGAAGAGAGTCTAGTGAGGAGAGGAAGAGAGTCTAGTGAGGAGAGGAAGTTAGTCTAGTGAGGAGAGGAAGAGAGTCTAGTGAGGAGAGGAAGAGAGTTTAGTGAGGAGAGGAAGAGAGTCTAGTGAGGAGAGGAAGAGAGTCTAGTGAGGAGAGGAAGAGAGTCTAGTGAGGAGAGGAAGAGAGTCTAGTGAGGAGAGGAGTGAGTCTAGTGAGGAGAGGAAGAGAGTCTAGTGAGGAGAGGAGAGGAAGAGAGTCTAGTGAGGAGAGGAAGAGAGTCTAGTGAGGAGAGGAAGAGAGTCTAGTGAGGAGAGGAGTGAGTCTAGTGAGGAGAGGAGTTAGTCTAGTGAGGAGAGGAAGAGAGTCTAGTGAGGAGAGGAAGATAGTCTAGTGAGGAGAGGAGATAGTCTAGTGAGGAGAGGAAGAGAGTCTAGTGAGGAGAGGAAGAGAGTCTAGTGAGGAGAGGAAGAGAGTCTAGTGAGGAGAGGAAGAGAGTCTAGTGAGGAGAGGAAGAGAGTCTAGTGAGGAGAGGAAGAGAGTCTAGTGAGGAGAGGAAGAGAGTCTAGTGAGGAGAGGAAGAGAGTCTAGTGAGGAGAGGAAGAGAGTCTAGTGAGGAGAGGAAGAGAGTCTAGTGAGGAGAGGAAGAGAGTCTAGTGAGGAGAGGAAGAGAGTCTAGTGAGGAGAGGAAGAGAGTCTAGTGAGGAGAGGAAGAGAGTCTAGTGAGGAGAGGAAGAGAGTCTAGTGAGGAGAGGAAGAGAGTCTAGTGAGGAGAGGAAGAGAGTCTAGTGAGGAGAGGAAGAGAGTCTAGTGAGGAGAGGAAGAGAGTCTAGTGAGGAGAGGAGAGGAAGAGAGTCTGGTGAGGAGAGGAAGAGAGTCTAGTGAGGAGAGGGGAGGAAGAGAGTCTGGTGAGGAGAGGAAGAGAGTCTAGTGAGGAGAGGAAGAGAGTCTAGTGAGGAGAGGAAGAGAGTCTAGTGAGGAGAGGAAGAGAGTCTAGTGAGGAGAGGAAGAGAGTCTAGTGAGGAGAGGAAGAGAGTCTAGTGAGGAGAGGAAGAGAGTCTAGTGAGGAGAGGAAGAGAGTCTAGTGAGGAGAGGAAGAGAGTCTAGTGAGGAGAGGAAGAGAGTCTAGTGAGGAGAGGAAGTTAGTCTAGTGAGGAGAGGAAGAGAGTCTAGTGAGGAGAGGAAGAGAGTCTAGTGAGGAGAGGAAGAGAGTCTAGTGAGGAGAGGAAGAGAGTCTAGTGAGGAGAGGAAGAGAGTCTAGTGAGGAGAGGAAGATAGTCTAGTGAGGAGAGGAAGAGAGTCTAGTGAGGAGAGGAGTTAGTCTAGTGAGGAGAGGAAGAGAGTCTAGTGAGGAGAGGAAGAGAGTCTAGTGAGGAGAGGAAGAGA
>OZ038312.1:29103942-29137964 GCA_964035775.1 Osedax frankpressi
TATCACATAATATCATATACTACATACAATATCACATAATATCATATACTACATACAATATCACACACATAGACTAAAACAGAAACATAATAAGATATATACTAACACATAGAATGTACAAAAGATATGCAGAGAATGTAAATATATTTATTCAATTATTTATTCAATTATTTATTAGTAAGCTTAGATACTAATATTATACTTAGATACTTAATACTTAATGTTAAAGTAAATAATAAATAATTCATAAAAACAGAATTGATATAAAACCTGCATCCTTTAATAAATAGTTAGTAAGTCTATTTAGTAAATAATATTTACATATATACTAATTAGTAATTTGGTATATATAACTATGTATGAACATTTTTAAGTTTGTATTTTTATATGAACTATATAGAAGCTGAAATTAAATATATACTTAAATGATAATTATATAGTACCTATATTGTATTATATACTATATAGGTACTATATAAGTATGATTTAATTATATATTTTATTATATAATTGTTAGTATTATTTTTATATAGTAAATCATTAATAAAAACAAGGCCATTATTATGCAAGAGAAATATATTAGAAACTTTAAAAAGATATTAACAAACTAAAATAGAATAGCAAAAAATAATAATAGAGTTTAAAAAATATAAAATGTTGCAAAAGACTTTTCAAACCCGTTGGCGGTCTGCGTCAACAAATCGTAGACCAAAATAATCGCGTTCAACGAGGTTAAGCTGTTTGCAGACATGTTGTAAGAGCCAATGACCATCTGTGTCTTTCTGTAAGATAAAGATCAAGGTCAAGTTTCAACAATAATCGATAGCAATCCGCTGAACCACGGGTAAGTATTAATAAACCACGGGTAAGTATGTAAATGATCTGGCTGTCTGCTAGGTTAATGATTATATTATAATATAATATATATAATATAACTTAGTATATAATCAATAACAAATATTGTAGTTTAAATTAAATAATTGGGGGAGGGGGAGGGAGAGGTGGAGGGTAGGGGGAGGGGGAGGGGGAGGGGGAGGGAGAGGGGGAGGGGGAGGGGGAGGGGGAGGTGGAGGGGGAGGGGGAGGGGGAGGAACTATGATATATATATTATTGGCTGGGAGAACAATAATCTAATAATAAAAATGTAATAAATATTTATATAACATTTATGTATTGAATGTAACTGCAATATCTTACTTTGTAGGTTTATGAAAATGTTCATTATATATTATATAATATTGAGTCTATATCATGCATTGAGTTTTTCATCTGATTGATGGTGTATGCGAATACTATTGAAATAAAGAAAGTCTCGCCGTTGGAGTAGAGAAAAAGTTGTATTTACTTCCGATGATAAAAAAGGAGTTTCAAAAGACAAAGTAATAAATAATAAATTAATAAATTAATAAAGAACAAATGTGAAATGTATTATTTAACTGAATTCATTTAAACTAATAAATAATGATTACAATCACTACTTTAATAGAAGTAATGCATATATTGATTCTGTGTATAGCATTATTAAATAACCAAATATAATTGTAACATTTATTTGATTATTATAACATATATGTTATTAAAACAATGGAGGTTCATATGCTATTACTATATATAATATGTAGTTATAAGATTATATTATAATTTAAAAAATAAATATTCTAAATTAAATCTATATAAACAAATGATATATTATTGATTTTCCTATTACGCCTTAATAAGGCTTTATTAATATAATATATTATTATATAATATTAATATTATGAATATTATTGTATGACAGCAATGTTGAATTTATTACAATTTATACCTAATATATTAACCAATGAATATATAATAATAACAAATGAATTGTTATATGGGTTTTACAATATTTTCAAAGTTTATTAAATTAAATTAAAATTTTTATACAATATATTAAATATATACACAATTAATGTAAATAGTATTTATTCAAAGTATTTTTAATGAATTTAATATGAAAATGTTTAGGCAAAAAAGATAATAACATAATCATAACATAATCATAACATAATCATAACATAATCATAACATAATCATAACATAATCATAACATAATCATAACATAATCATAACATAATCATAACATAATCATAACATAATCCTAACATAATCATAACATAATCATAACATAATCATAACATAATCATAACATAATCATAACATAATCATAACATAATCATAACATAATCATAACATAATCATAACATAATCATAACATAATCATAACATAATCATAACATAATCATAACATAATCATAACATAATCATAACATAATCATAACATAATCATAACATAATCATAACATAATCATAACATAATCATAACATAATCATAACATAATCATAACATAATCATAACATAATCATAACATAATCATAACATAATCATAACATAATCATAACATAATCATAACATAATCATAACATAATCCTAACATAATCATAACATAATCATAACATAATTATAACATAATCATAACATAATCATAACATAATCATAACATAATCATAACATAAACATAACATAATCATAACATAATCATAACATAATCATAACATAATCATAACATAATCATAACATAATCATAACATAATCATAACATAATCATAACATAATCATAACATAATCATAACATAATCATAACATAATCATAACATAATCATGTTAGCAATCTCTAAATATGAAAAGTAATTTAATTGTGGTCTTTTGGAAAAAAGCAGTACATCATAATACATTTAGTGACAGTATTTGAACAGATTGTAGCAGTAGCGGTGGCGGTGGAAGTAGCGGTAGCGGTAGCTACTGCAATGTAGCTACTGCAGTGTTGGGTAGCTACTGCAATGTTGGGTAGCTTCTGCAATGTAGCTACTGCAGTGTTGGGTAGCTACTGCAATGTTGGGTAGCTTCTGCAATGTAGCTACTGCAGTGTTGGGTAGCTAGTGCAGTGTTGGGTAGCTACTGCAGTGTTGGGTAGCTACTGCAGTGTAGCTACTGCAATGTAGCTACTGCAGTGTTGGGTAGCTACTGCAGTGTTGGGTAGCTACTGCAGTGTTGGGTAGCTACTGCAGTGTTGGGTAGCTACTGCAGTGTTGGGTAGCTACTGCAGTGTTGGGTAGCTACTGCAGTGTTGGGTAGCTACTGCAATGTAGCTACTGCAGTGTTGGGTAGCTACTGCAGTGTTGGGTAGCTACTGCAATGTAGCTACTGCAATGTTGGGTAGCTACTGCAGTGTAGCTATTGCAGTGTTGGGTAGCTACTACAGTGTTGGGTAGCTACTGCAATGTAGCTACTGCAGTGTTGGGTAGCTACTGCAATGTAGCTACTGCAATGTAGCTACTGCAATGTAGCTACTGCAATGTTGGGTAGCTACTGCATGTTGGGTAGCTACTGCAATGTAGCTACTGCAATGTTGGGTAGCTACTGCAGTGTAGCTATTGCAGTGTTGGGTAGCTACTGCAGTGTTGGGTAGCTACTGCAGTGTTGGGTAGCTACTGCAATGTAGCTACTGCAGTGTTGGGTAGCTACTGCAATGTAGCTACTGCAGTGTTGGGTAGCTACTGCAATGTAGCTACTGCAATGTTGGGTAGCTACTGCAATGTAGCTACTGCAATGTTGGGTAGCTACTGCAATGTAGCTACTGCAGTGTTGGGTAGCTACTGCAATGTAGCTACTGCAGTGTTGGGTAGCTACTGCAATGTAGCTACTGCAGTGTTGGGTAGCTACTGCAATGTAGCTACTGCAGTGTTGGGTATCTACTGCAATGTAGCTACTGCAATGTTGGGTAGCTACTGCAGTGTAGCTATTGCAGTGTTGGGTAGCTACTGCAATGTAGCTACTGCAGTGTTGGGTAGCTACTGCAATGTAGCTACTGCAGTGTTGGGTAGCTACTGCAATGTAGCTACTGCAATGTTGGGTAGCTACTGCAGTGTAGCTATTGCAGTGTTGGATAGCTACTGCAATGTAGCTACTGCAATGCTGGGTAGCTACTGCAGTGTAGCTATTGCAATGTTGGGTAGCTACTGCAGTGTAGCTATTGCAATGTTGGGTAGCTACTGCAGTGTTGCGTGGCTACTGCAATGTAGCTACTGCAGTGTTGGGTAGCTACTGCAATGTAGCTACTGTAGTGTAGCTACTGCAGTGTTGGGTAGCTACTGCAGTGTAGCTATTGCAGTGTTGGGTAGCTACTGCAATGTAGCTACTGCGGTGTTGGCTAGCTACTGCAGTGTTGGGTAGCTACTGCAGTGTGGCTACTGTAGTGTTGGGTAGCTACTGCAATGTAGCTACTGTAGTGTTGGGTAGCTACTGCAATGTAGCTACTGTAGTGTTGGGTAGCTACTGCAATGTAGCTACTGTAGTGTTGGGTAGCTACTGCAATGTAGCTACTGCAGTGTTGGGTAGCTACTGCAGTGTTGGGTAGTTACTGCAGTGTTGGGTAGCTACTGCAGTGTTGGGTAGCTACTGCAGTGTTGGGTAGCTACTGTAGTGTTGAGTAGCTACTGCAATGTAGCTACTGCAGTGTTGGGTAGCTACTGCAGTGTTGGGTAGCTACTGCAGTGTTGGGTAGCTACTGCAATGTAGCTACTGCAGTGTTGGGTAGCTACTGCAATGTAGCTACTGCAATGTTGGGTAGCTACTGCAGTGTAGCTATTGCAGTGTTGGGTAGCTACTGCAGTGTTGGGTAGCTACTGCAATGTAGCTACTGCAGTGTTGGGTAGTTACTGCAATGTAGCTACTGCAATGTAGCTACTGCAATGTTGGGTAGCTACTGCAGTGTAGCTATTGCAGTGTTGGGTAGCTACTGCAGTGTTGGGTAGCTACTGCAGTGTTGGGTAGCTACTGCAATGTAGCTACTGCAGTGTTGGGTAGCTACTGCAATGTAGCTACTGCAGTGTTGGGTAGCTACTGCAATGTAGCTACTGCAATGTTGGGTAGCTACTGCAATGTAGCTACTGCAATGTTGGGTAGCTACTGCAATGTAGCTACTGCAGTGTTGGGTAGCTACTGCAATGTAGCTACTGCAGTGTTGGGTAGCTACTGCAGTGTTGGGTAGCTACTGCAGTGTTGGGTAGCTACTGCAATGTAGCTACTGCAGTGTTGGGTAGCTACTGCAATGTAGCTACTGCAGTGTTGGGTAGCTACTGCAATGTAGCTACTGCAATGTTGGGTAGCTACTGCAATGTAGCTACTGCAATGTTGGGTAGCTACTGCAATGTAGCTACTGCAGTGTTGGGTAGCTACTGCAATGTAGCTACTGCAGTGTTGGGTAGCTACTGCAATGTAGCTACTGCAGTGTTGGGTAGCTACTGCAATGTAGCTACTGCAGTGTTGGGTAGCTACTGCAATGTAGCTACTGCAATGTTGGGTAGCTACTGCAGTGTAGCTATTGCAGTATTGGGTAGCTACTGCAATGTAGCTACTGCAGTGTTGGGTAGCTACTGCAATGTAGCTACTGCAGTGTTGGGTAGCTACTGCAATGTAGCTACTGCAATGTTGGGTAGCTACTGCAGTGTAGATATTGCAGTGTTGGGTAGCTACTGCAATGTAGCTACTGCAATGCTGGGTAGCTACTGCAGTATAGCTATTGCAATGTTGGGTAGCTACTGCAGTGTTGGGTAGCTACTGCAATGTAGCTACTGCAGTGTTGGGTAGCTACTGCAATGTAGCTACTGCAGTGTTGGGTAGCTACTGCAATGTAGCTACTGCAGTGTTGGGTATCTACTGCAATGTAGCTACTGCAATGTTGGGTAGCTACTGCAGTGTAGCTATTGCAGTGTTGGGTAGCTACTGCAATGTAGCTACTGCAGTGTTGGGTAGCTACTGCAATGTAGCTACTGCAGTGTTGGGTAGCTACTGCAATGTAGCTACTGCAATGTTGGGTAGCTACTGCAGTGTAGCTATTGCAGTGTTGGATAGCTACTGCAATGTAGCTACTGCAATGCTGGGTAGCTACTGCAGTGTAGCTATTGCAATGTTGGGTAGCTACTGCAGTGTAGCTATTGCAATGTTGGGTAGCTACTGCAGTGTTGCGTGGCTACTGCAATGTAGCTACTGCAGTGTTGGGTAGCTACTGCAATGTAGCTACTGTAGTGTAGCTACTGCAGTGTTGGGTAGCTACTGCAGTGTAGCTATTGCAGTGTTGGGTAGCTACTGCAATGTAGCTACTGCGGTGTTGGCTAGCTACTGCAGTGTTGGGTAGCTACTGCAGTGTGGCTACTGTAGTGTTGGGTAGCTACTGCAGTGTAGCTACTGCAATGTTGGGTAGCTACTGCAATGTAGCTACTGCAGTGTTGGGTAGCTACTGCAGTGTAGCTACTGTAGTGTTGGGTAGCTACTGCAATGTAGCTACTGCAATGTTGGGTAGCTACTGCAATGTAGCTACTGCAATGTAGCTACTGCAGTGTTGGGTAGCTACTGCAGTGTAGCTACTGTAGTGTTGGGTAGCTACTGCAATGTAGCTACTGTAGTGTTGGGTAGCTACTGCAATGTAGCTACTGTAGTGTTGGGTAGCTACTGCAATGTAGCTACTGCAGTGTTGGGTAGCTACTGCAGTGTTGGGTAGTTACTGCAGTGTTGGGTAGCTACTGCAGTGTTGGGTAGCTACTGCAGTGTTGGGTAGCTACTGTAGTGTTGAGTAGCTACTGCAATGTAGCTACTGCAGTGTTGGGTAGCTACTGCAGTGTTGGGTAGCTACTGCAGTGTTGGGTAGCTACTGCAATGTAGCTACTGCAGTGTTGGGTAGCTACTGCAGTGTTGGGTAGCTACTGCAGTGTTGGGTAGCTACTGCAGTGTTGGGTAGCTACTGCAATGTAGCTACTGCAGTGTTGGGTAGCTACTGCAATGTAGCTACTGCAATGTTGGGTAGCTACTGCAGTGTAGCTATTGCAGTGTTGGGTAGCTACTGCAGTGTTGGGTAGCTACTGCAATGTAGCTACTGCAGTGTTGGGTAGTTACTGCAATGTAGCTACTGCAATGTAGCTACTGCAATGTTGGGTAGCTACTGCAGTGTAGCTATTGCAGTGTTGGGTAGCTACTGCAGTGTTGGGTAGCTACTGCAGTGTTGGGTAGCTACTGCAATGTAGCTACTGCAGTGTTGGGTAGCTACTGCAATGTAGCTACTGCAGTGTTGGGTAGCTACTGCAATGTAGCTACTGCAATGTTGGGTAGCTACTGCAATGTAGCTACTGCAATGTTGGGTAGCTACTGCAATGTAGCTACTGCAGTGTTGGGTAGCTACTGCAATGTAGATACTGCAGTGTTGGGTAGCTACTGCAATGTAGCTACTGCAGTGTTGGGTAGCTACTGCAATGTAGCTACTGCAGTGTTGGGTAGCTACTGCAATGTAGCTACTGCAATGTTGGGTAGCTACTGCAGTGTAGCTATTGCAGTATTGGGTAGCTACTGCAATGTAGCTACTGCAGTGTTGGGTAGCTACTGCAATGTAGCTACTGCAATGTTGGGTAGCTACTGCAGTGTAGATATTGCAGTGTTGGGTAGCTACTGCAATGTAGCTACTGCAATGTAGCTACTGCAATGCTGGGTAGCTACTGCAATATAGCTACTGTAGTGTAGCTACTGCAGTGTTGGGTAGCTACTGCAGTGTAGCTATTGCAGTGTTGGGTAGCTACTGTAATGTAGCTACTGTAGTGTAGCTACTGCAGTGTTGGGTAGCTAATGCAATGTTGGGTAGCTACTGCAATGTAGCTATTGCAGTGTTGGGTAGCTACTGCAATGTAGCTACTGCAGTGTTGGGTAGCTACTGCAGTGTAGCTATTGCAGTGTTGGGTAGCTACTGTAATGTAGCTACTGTAGTGTAGCTACTGCAGTGTTGGGTAGCTACTGCAGTGTTGGGTAGCTACTGCAGTGTAGCTATTGCAGTGTTGGGTAGCTACTGCAATGTAGCTACTGCAGTGTTGGGTAGCTACTGCAGTGTTGGGTAGCTACTGCAGTGTGGCTACTGTAGTGTTGGATAGCTACTGCAATGTAGCTACTGTAGTATTGGGTAGCTACTGCAATGTAGTTACTGTAGTGTTGGGTAGCTACTGCAATGTAGCTACTGTAGTGTTGGGTAGCTACTGCAATGTAGCTACTGCAGTGTTGGGTAGCTACTGCAGTGTTGGGTAGCTACTGCAGTGCTGGGTAGCTACTGCAGTGTAGCTACTGCAGTGTTGGGTAGCTACTGTAGTGTTGGGTAGCTACTGCAGTGTTGGGTAGCTACTGCAAGGTAGCTACTGCAGTGTTGGGTAGCTACTGCAATGTAGCTACTGTAGTATTGGGTAGCTACTGCAATGTAGTTACTGTAGTGTTGGGTAGCTACTGCAATGTAGCTACTATAGTGTTGGGTAGCTACTGCAATGTAGCTAATGCAGTGTTGGGTAGCTACTGCAATGTTGGGTAGCTTCTGCAATGTAGCTACTGCAGTGTTGGGTAGCTACTGCAGTGTTGGGTAGCTACTGCAGTGTTGGGTAGCTACTGCAGTGTTGGGTAGCTACTGCAGTGTAGCTACTGCAATGTAGCTACTGCAGTGTTGGGTAGCTACTGCAGTGTTGGGTAGCTACTGCAGTGTTGGGTAGCTACTGCAATGTAGCTACTGCAGTGTTGGGTAGCTACTGCAGTGTTGGGTAGCTACTGCAATGTAGCTACTGCAATGTTGGGTAGCTACTGCAGTGTAGCTATTGCAGTGTTGGGTAGCTACTACAGTGTTGGGTAGCTACTGCAATGTAGCTACTGCAGTGTTGGGTAGCTACTGCAATGTAGCTACTGCAATGTAGCTACTGCAATGTTGGGTAGCTACTGCATGTTGGGTAGCTACTGCAATGTAGGGTAGCTACTGCAGTGTAGCTATTGCAGTGTTGGGTAGCTACTGCAGTGTTGGGTAGCTACTGCAGTGTTGGGTAGCTACTGCAATGTAGCTACTGCAGTGTTGGGTAGCTACTGCAATGTAGCTACTGCAGTGTTGGGTAGCTACTGCAATGTAGCTACTGCAATGTTGGGTAGCTACTGCAATGTAGCTACTGCAGTGTTGGGTAGCTACTGCAATGTAGCTACTGCAGTGTTGGGTAGCTACTGCAATGTAGCTACTGCAGTGTTGGGTAGCTACTGCAATGTAGCTACTGCAGTGTTGGGTAGCTACTGCAATGTAGCTACTGCAATGTTGGGTAGCTACTGCAGTGTAGCTATTGCAGTGTTGGGTAGCTACTGCAATGTAGCTACTGCAGTGTTGGGTAGCTACTGCAATGTAGCTACTGCAGTGTTGGGTAGCTACTGCAATGTAGCTACTGCAATGTTGGGTAGCTACTGCAGTGTAGCTATTGCAGTGTTGGATAGCTACTGCAATGTAGCTACTGCAATGCTGGGTAGCTACTGCAGTGTAGCTATTGCAATGTTGGGTAGCTACTGCAGTGTAGCTATTGCAATGTTGGGTAGCTACTGCAGTGTTGCGTGGCTACTGCAATGTAGCTACTGCAGTGTTGGGTAGCTACTGCAATGTAGCTACTGTAGTGTAGCTACTGCAGTGTTGGGTAGCTACTGCAGTGTAGCTATTGCAGTGTTGGGTAGCTACTGCAATGTAGCTACTGCGGTGTTGGGTAGCTACTGCAGTGTTGGGTAGCTACTGCAGTGTGGCTAATGTAGTGTTGGGTAGCTACTGCAATGTAGCTACTGTAGTGTTGGGTAGCTACTGCAATGTAGCTACTGTAGTGTTGGGTAGCTACTGCAATGTAGCTACTGTAGTGTTGGGTAGCTACTGCAATGTAGCTACTGCAGTGTTGGGTAGCTACTGCAGTGTTGGGTAGTTACTGCAGTGTTGGGTAGCTACTGCAGTGTTGGGTAGCTACTGCAGTGTTGGGTAGCTACTGTAGTGTTGAGTAGCTACTGCAATGTAGCTACTGCAGTGTTGGGTAGCTACTGCAGTGTTGGGTAGCTACTGCAGTGTTGGGTAGCTACTGCAGTGTTGGGTAGCTACTGCAATGTAGCTACTGCAGTGTTGGGTAGCTACTGCAGTGTTGGGTAGCTACTGCAGTGTTGGGTAGCTACTGCAATGTAGCTACTGCAGTGTTGGGTAGCTACTGCAATGTAGCTACTGCAATGTTGGGTAGCTACTGCAGTGTAGCTATTGCAGTGTTGGGTAGCTACTGCAGTGTTGGGTAGCTACTGCAATGTAGCTACTGCAGTGTTGGGTAGTTACTGCAATGTAGCTACTGCAATGTAGCTACTGCAATGTTGGGTAGCTACTGCAGTGTAGCTATTGCAGTGTTGGGTAGCTACTGCAGTGTTGGGTAGCTACTGCAGTGTTGGGTAGCTACTGCAATGTAGCTACTGCAGTGTTGGGTAGCTACTGCAATGTAGCTACTGCAGTGTTGGGTAGCTACTGCAATGTAGCTACTGCAATGTTGGGTAGCTACTGCAATGTAGCTACTGCAATGTTGGGTAGCTACTGCAATGTAGCTACTGCAGTGTTGGGTAGCTACTGCAATGTAGCTACTGCAGTGTTGGGTAGCTACTGCAATGTAGCTACTGCAGTGTTGGGTAGCTACTGCAATGTAGCTACTGCAGTGTTGGGTAGCTACTGCAATGTAGCTACTGCAATGTTGGGTAGCTACTGCAGTGTAGCTATTGCAGTATTGGGTAGCTACTGCAATGTAGCTACTGCAGTGTTGGGTAGCTACTGCAATGTAGCTACTGCAGTGTTGGGTAGCTACTGCAATGTAGCTACTGCAATGTTGGGTAGCTACTGCAGTGTAGATATTGCAGTGTTGGGTAGCTACTGCAGTGTTGGGTGGCTACTGCAATGTAGCTACTGCAGTGTTGGGTAGCTACTGCAATGTAGCTACTGTAGTGTAGCTACTGCAGTGTTGGGTAGCTACTGCAATGTAGCTACTGTAGTGTAGCTACTGCAGTGTTGGGTAGCTAATGCAATGTTGGGTAGCTACTGCAGTGTTGGGTAGCTACTGCAGTGTAGCTATTGCAGTGTTGGGTAGCTACTGTAATGTAGCTACTGTAGTGTAGCTACTGCAGTGTTGGGTAGCTACTGCAGTGTTGGGTAGCTAATGCAATGTTGGGTAGCTACTGCAGTGTTGGGTAGCTACTGCAGTGTTGGGTAGCTACTGCAGTGTAGCTATTGCAGTGTTGGGTAGCTACTGCAATGTAGCTACTGCAGTGTTGGGTAGCTACTGCAGTGTTGGGTAGCTACTGCAGTGTGGCTACTGTAGTGTTGGGTAGCTACTGCAATGTAGCTACTGTAGTATTGGGTAGCTACTGCAATGTAGTTACTGTAGTGTTGGGTAGCTACTGCAATGTAGCTACTGTAGTGTTGGGTAGCTACTGCAATGTAGCTACTGCAGTGTTGGGTAGCTACTGCAGTGTTGGGTAGCTACTGCAGTGCTGGGTAGCTACTGCAGTGTAGCTACTGCAGTGTTGGGTAGCTACTGCAGTGTTGGGTAGCTACTGTAGTGTTGAGTAGCTACTGCAATGTAGCTACTGCAGTGTTGGGTAGCTACTGCAATGTAGCTACTGCAGTGTTGGGTAGCTACTGCAATGTAGCTACTGTAGTGTTGGGTAGCTACTGCAGTGTTGGGTAGCTACTGCAATGTAGCTACTGCAGTGTTGGGTAGCTACTGCAATGTAGCTACTGTAGTGTTGGGTAGCTACTGCAGTGTTGGGTAGCTACTGCAGTGTTGGGTAGCTACTGTAGTTTTGGGTAGCTACTGCAGTGTTGGGTAGCTACTGCAGTGTTGGGTAGCTACTGCAGTGTTGGGTAGCTACTGCAGTGTTGGGTAGCTACTGCAAGGTAGCTACTGCAGTGTTGGGTAGCTACTGCAATGTAGCTACTGAGGTGTTGGGTAGCTACTGCAGTGTGGCTACTGTAGTGTTGGGTAGCTACTGCAATGTAGCTACTGTAGTGTTGGGTAGCTACTGCAATGTAGCTACTGCAGTGTTGATATTGCAGTGTTGGGTAGCTACTGCAATGTTGGGTAGCTACTGCAGTGTTGGGTAGCTACTGCAATGTAGCTACTGCAGTGTTGCTATTGCAGTGTTGGGTAGCTACTGCAATGTAGCTACTGCAGTGTTGGGTAGCTACTGCAGTGTTGGGTAGCTATTATAGTATTGGGTAGCTACTGCAGTTTAGCTACTGCAGTGCTGGGTAGTTATTGCAATATTGGGTAGTTAATGCAGTATTGGGTCGCCAGTAATGTCATAGAATTAATTATTGATAAGTCCAAACTTATAATTTCTAATATATTGCAACCTCTTTAATTGGTCTTGTAGTGAGTAACGGAGTTAATAGAGAGAAAAATGCATAAGTGGATTATAGATCAAATGAGGTCACGAGTGTTTCAGCGATATCAATGTTATTGTCTGTATTAGGTGTACAATATGAAGAGAGTATTCATGGAGTAGTGAAATGTACTTAAAACAATAGATGGGAACATAATAATGGTTAAAAAGATGGTTATTGAAGAAATGGTTGATCAAAGATAAAGATAAAGATAAAGATAAAGATAATTTTCAAATTATAAAATGCAATTCTCCTTTTATGAATTAGGTTTTAATTTTAAACTTTTACTATCACTTATTATTAATGATATATGAGAAATATATGGGAGGTTTATAGAATATATATTGAATAAATAGCATTATAACAGGATTGGTTTTGTTTTATTCTAAAAATAAAACCACTTATTTTAGATATTTTGGAGGATTTATGGTTTTTTAAAAATATTCTATGAATATACACTTTATATTATAACAATCGCATTCTTAGATCGCATAGCATTACATTTATATAAATATAAATAAAGCAACAAAAACAAAACTGTAAAAATAAAAAGGCGTTAAAAAATGTTAAATATTAATGTCAGTAGTTTTGTAATTCCAACTCATTTGAGAAATAACGATTTTCTTTCAATCCAAGATCTGTTCATTTCGAAGTAATCAGCTACTGAATGTTGGTAAGGACAACGTAGTGTCTAAAATGTACATTGTATAATGTACCACTGACTCTACACTCTTCCTACAGACTGTACTTTACACCCATTATAGTACACACATAATAGTGTACAATGTACTCTAGAGTAAAAGTATGTCTAGAATGAAAGAGGCAATGTATTCTCTAAGGGAGTATAATATATATGTGGCAGACATATAGTGTGGAGTATGGGCAATGTATTAAGGCTATAAATAGACTATCATAGAAGAATCAATTTCTATATATATATATATATATATATATATATATATATTGGTATATCAATTTGACCGATTTATGCATACATACACATAGATGTTATATATATATATGAAAATAGAAATTGTACCATTTCTGAGATGTGATCTGTCTCGGTCATTGCACACTGTAGATTAATCAATAAATGCATATATCTATATATATATATATATATATATATATATATATATATATATATATATATATATATATATATATATATATACATAGATATAGATATAGATAAAACTTATAATTTAGATCATGTCAATGTAATACATAAATAAATAGCAAGGCTCTATTTGTAAGGCAGTGTTATATAATACAATTAATGAACATAAATAATCTTATTGATAAATAGATTTCAATTATTAGTGGTATTAAATAGCAAAACATACAACTTATATTTATTAATACAGAATAAGTTATTGCTGTTTGTAATACAATTGATGATGTAATGATTGGAGACTAGTTGTAAATTTACAGTAACTAATTTGCTTATATTTGTGTGCACGAGTTTTAAAGACCCTATGTAATACATATATATATATATGTATATAAATAGATATATATATATATATAGATATATATATATGTATATATATATATGTATATATATATATATATATATATATATATATATATATATATAGCTTTCGAATGGATTTGTTAATAGATATATGTTGCACTTAACAAATGTCCTGATATTGAATGTAAAGTTTCTACAGAATATATACAATTATATATATATATATATATATATATATATATATATATATATATATATGTGGATATATTCATTTGGGAATTAATGATATACCACGATGTCACTCCGGACTAATGGACATGTGATGTCATCGTATTTACATGCAATTACATAACAGGTATAGCTCGGATAGAAATTGAACGTAATGTTTTATGGAGCGCATGTCGAATTGATTCACGATAAGCAATAAATAATGTGTAAGTAAAGTAGTGTGTAAGTAGAGTAGTGCGTAAGTAGAGTAGTATGTAAGTAGAGTAGTGCGTAAGTAGAGTAGTATGTAAGTAGAGTAGTGCGTAAGTAGAGTAGTGTGTAAGTAGAGTAGTGTGTAAGTAGAGTAGTGTGTAAGTAGAGTAGTGTGTAAGTAGAGTAGTGCGTAAGTAGAGTAGTGCGTAAGTAGAGTAGTGCGTAAGTAGAGTAGTGCGTAAGTAGAGTAGTGCGTAAATAGAGTAGTGCGTAAGTAGAGTAGTGTGTAAGTAGAGTAGTGTGTAAGTAGAGTAGTGTGTAAATAGAGTAGTGTGTAAGTAGAGTAGTGTGTAAGTAGAGTAGTGTGTAAGTAGAGTAGTGCGTAAGTAGAGTAGCGTGTAAGTAGAGTAGTATGTAAGTAGAGTAGTGCGTAAGTAGAGTAGCGTGTAAGTAGAGTAGTGTGTAAGTAGAGTAGTGCGTAAGTAGAGTAGTGCGTAAATAGAGTAGTTCGTAAGTAGAGTAGTGCGTAAGTAGAGTAGTGCGTAAATAGAGTAGTGCGTAAGTAGAGTAGTGTGTAAGTAGAGTAGTGTGTAAGTAGAGTAGTGCGTAAGTAGAGTAGTGCGTAAGTAGAGTAGTGCGTAAATAGAGTAGTGCGTAAGTAGAGTAGTGTGTAAGTAGAGTAGTGTGTAAGTAGAGTAGTGTGTAAGTAGAGTAGTGTGTAAGTAGAGTAGTGCGTAAGTAGAGTAGTGCGTAAGTAGAGTAGTGCGTAAGTAGAGTAGTGCGTAAGTAGAGTAGTGTGTAAGTAGAGTAGTGTGTAAGTAGAGTAGTATGTAAGTAGAGTAGTGCGTAAGTAGAGTAGTGTGTAAGTAGAGTAGTGTGTAAGTAGAGTAGTGCGTAAGTAGAGTAGTGCGTAAATAGAGTAGTGCGTAAGTAGAGTAGTGTGTAAGTAGAGTAGTGTGTAAGTAGAGTAGTGTGTAAGTAGAGTAGTGTGTAAATAGAGTAGTGTGTAAGTAGAGTAGTGTGTAAGTAGAGTAGTGTGTAAGTAGAGTAGTGCGTAAGTAGAGTAGCGTGTAAGTAGAGTAGTATGTAAGTAGAGTAGTGCGTAAGTAGAGTAGCGTGTAAGTAGAGTAGTGTGTAAGTAGAGTAGTGTGTAAGTAGAGTAGTGCGTAAATAGAGTAGTGCGTAAGTAGAGTAGTGCGTAAGTAGAGTAGTGCGTAAATAGAGTAGTGCGTAAGTAGAGGAGTGTGTAAGTAGAGTAGTGTGTAAGTAGAGTAGTGCGTAAGTAGAGTAGTGCGTAAGTAGAGTAGTGCGTAAATAGAGTAGTGCGTAAGTAGAGTAGTGTGTAAGTAGAGTAGTGTGTAAGTAGAGTAGTGTGTAAGTAGAGTAGTGTGTAAGTAGAGTAGTGTGTAAGTAGAGTAGTGTGTAAGTAGAGTAGTGCGTAAGTAGAGTAGTGTGTAAGTAGAGTAGTGTGTAAGTAGAGTAGTGTGTAGGTAGAGTAGTGTGTAAGTAGAGTAGTGTGTAAGTAGAGTAGTGTGTAAGTAGAGTAGTGTGTAAGTAGAGTAGTGTGTAAGTAGAGTAGTGTGTAGGTAGAGTAGTGTGTAAGTAGAGTAGTGTGTAAGTAGAGTAGTGCGTAAGTAGAGTAGTGTGTAAGTAGAGTAGTGTGTAAATAGAGTAGTGTGTAGGTAGAGTAGTGTGTAAGTAGAGTAGTGTGTAAGTAGAGTAGTGTGTAAGTAGAGTAGTGTGTAAGTAGAGCAATGTGTAAGTAGAGTAGTGTGTAAGTAGAGTAGTGTGTAGGTAGAGTAGTGTGTAAGTAGAGTAGTGTGTAAGTAGAGTAGTGCGTAAGTAGAGTAGTGTGTTAGTAGAGTAGTGTGTAAGTAGAGTAATGTGTAAGTAGAGTAGTGTGTAAGTAGAGTAGTGTGTAGGTAGAGTAGTGTGTAAGTAGAGTAGTGTGTAAGTAGAGTAGTGCGTAAGTAGAGTAGTGTGTAAGTAGAGTAGTGTGTAAGTAGAGTAGTGTGTAAGTAGAGTAGTGCGTAAGTAGAGTAGTGTGTGATAGAGTAGTGCGTAAGTAGAGTAGTGTGTTAGTAGAGTAGTGTGTAAGTAGAGTAATGTGTAAGTAGAGTAGTGTGTAAGTAGAGTAGTGTGTAGGTAGAGTAGTGTGTAAGTAGAGTAGTGTGTAAGTAGAGTAGTGCGTAAGTAGAGTAGTGTGTAAGTAGAGTAGTGTGTAAGTAGAGTAGTGTGTAAGTAGAGTAGTGCGTAAGTAGAGTAGTGTGTAGGTAGATCTCCCGCAATTTGCTGACCGAAAAGAAATAAAATATAAGACATGTTTGGGACAAGATAGTAATTATTAAGCGTAATTGAATGAAACGTTGCTGACACTGTACTACGGCCCGGTAAAATGTGTCGAATTCACACATTGATGTAATGCACCACTCGAGAGCAAACATCTGAATAGTGGACTAATGAATTGAAATTAATTAAACTTAAATGTCGGAGTAGAAGATTATAGGTCAGACTAGATAATCATTATGAAATCTAACATAGGTGAATTGTATAGGTGTATTATTAAATATTCGCATGAATTACATATTACCTACATTGTCTGGCATTCGGTATAAAAAATATAGCGTTTGCATGTTTAATTATATGTCGACGGCGTTTTCGTAAACCAAATCAGAAATATTGCAAATAAATTGTGCACGAGTGAATTGTACGAAAACATTAACTAAAATCCAGAGATTTGCGTGGGAGTTACAGCCATGCAAATATGGAGATGGGCCCTGGGCACTGGGTACTGGGCATTGGGCATTGGGCACTGGGCATTTGGCACTGGGAACCGGACATTGGGCACTGGGCACTGGACACTGGGCATTGGGCATTGGGCATTGGGCACTGAGCACTGAGAACTGGACATTGGGCACTGAGCACTGGGCACAGGACATTGGGCACTGGGCACTGGGCATTGGGTACTGAGCACTGGGCATTGGGCACTGAGCACTGGACACTGGGCATTGGGCACTGGACATTGGGCACTGAGCACTGGACACTGGACATTGGGCACTGGACATTGGGCACTGAGCACTGAGAACTGGACATTGGGCACTGAGCACTGGGCACAGGACATTGGGCACTGGGCACTGGGCATTGGGTACTGAGCACTGGGCATTGAGCACTGAGCACTGAGAACTGGACATTGGGCACTGAGCACTGGGCACAGGACATTGGGCACTGGGCACTGGGCATTGGGTACTGAGCACTGGGCATTGGGCATTGGGCATTGGGCACTGAACACTGGACACTGGGCATTGGGCATTGGGCATTGGGCACTGGGCACTGAGCACTGAGAACTGGGCATTGGGCATTGGGCACTGGGCATTGGGTACTAGGCACTGAGCACTGGGCATTGGGTACTGAGCACTGGGCATTGGGCATTGGGCATTGGGCACTGAACACTGGACACTGGGCATTGGGCATTGGGCATTGGTCACTGGGCACTGAGCACTGAGCACTGAGAACTGGCCATTGGGCATTGGGCACTGGGCATTGGGTACTAGGCACTGAGCACTGGACATTGGGTACTGAGCACTGGGCACTGGACATTGGGTACTAGGCACTGAGCACTGGACATTGGGCACTGGGCACAGGGCATTGGGCATTGGACACTGAGCATTGGGCACTGGGCACTGGGTACTGGGCACTGGGCACTGGGAACTGGACATTGGGCACTGAGCACTGGACACTGGACATTGGGCACTGGGCACTGGGCACTGGGCACTGGACATTGGGCACTGAGCACTGGGCACTGGGCACTGGGCATTGGGCATTGGGCATTGGGCATTGGACACTCAGCATTGGGCACTGGGCACTGGGAACTGGACATTGGGCACTGAGCACTGGACACTGGACATTGGGCACTGGGCACTGGGCACTGGACATTGGGCACTGGGCACTGGGCACTGGGCACTGGGCATTGGGCATTGGGCATTGGGCACTGGGCATTGGGCATTGGACACTGAGCATTGGGCACTGGGCACTGGGAACTGGACATTGGGCACTGAGCACTGGACACTGGACATTGGGCACTGAGCACTGGGCACTGGACACTGGACATTGGGCACTGGGCACTGGGCACTGGGCACTGGACATTGGGCAATGAGCACTGGACACTGGACATTGGGCACTGGGCACTGGGCACTGAACACTGGACACTGGGCATTGGGCATTGGGCATTGGGCACTGGGCACTGAGCACTGAGAACTGGGCACTGAACACATTCTAACTGCATATTAGTTGGCACTAGGGACATGAACAAGCAAAGCATACAACTGGATCAAACAATTATATTTATGAAATAAATTACTACATGAATAAATTATTCACAGGTCAAGGGATATATAATTAATTAATGCACGGAATGTAAATATATCTGGTTGCCTTCAAATTTATATCTAATTATAATGAGTAATTTATGTATTATGTGAGGTCATTTTAAAGGTGAGGTCACAATATATAATATATATTAATTTGCAAGCTAATATTTATATATTCTATATGATCGGCTCATATAAGGCAATAAAAACAAACTTGTATTTATTTTGTCAGGATAACAAAAACTATTAGTTGTAATATTATAGCGGGAGAACAAGTTTGTAAATGAGATGATATAGAGTAGAATATAAGGACGTGAATTTTAAGTAAGGTAATATAGAGGGCAACATAAGGATGTAAATTTTAAATGAGATGATGGCCATTGTAGTCTATCAATTAATCCTTGCTAATAACAAACATACATAAGTTCTAAAATGATCAAATGTTTTTAGTTAATTGAAATTATGTTTTTTAAAAACATGCTCATTTTTCTTATATTATTTAAATTAAATTCATATTACTTAAATTTCATATTAATATTCATTGGTCACTATTAACTATATTCTCCATGGTCATATTATCAACCATTTCAATATAATTTTACATGTATACATTAAATTGTAATACTAATATATTATTATGCAATCTTAATATATACAAATATATATATTTGTTTATATTAAACATGTTTACTTATTGTATATCTACTCAATGTTCACGTTAGTATGTTGTGTACAATATATATATATATATATATATATATATATATATATATATATATAGATAGATTTAATGACATGATCTAAGACTTATTATATACATATTAAATATGTATATGAATTTATTACAATAATAATTATCATAATTTATTATGTTACATAATATTTAATTATAAGTATTCATATAAGATATGACAATACGTACTAATATAAGCGATAAGCAAACAATAACATATACCTGAAAGCTAATGGATATTGGATCTGAATCATCCAAAAATCGTACTGTGCAAGAATAGTGTATATCTTCATATAGTTTTGTATTACTATTCTTTCTAAATCTATTCCTAAACATATTTGTAAAATACACCTAGTCAGCTACTTATAATTAAGTATAAACATGTTTCAACGCTAAAATCTGTATTAAAAGAATAATAATAAAAAATATTTTTATAAAATATAATTGTTTATGAATAATTCAAAGAAAGTGTCAATATTGAAGAAAAGATTAGAATTTCTTTGGTATATATGGTAAATATTCCTATAGTCTGTGGATCATGGAGTAAAGACAATAGTAGATTCCAAGATTTATCTCGAGAAATCTTTGCAATCCTATTTGAATTGACCACAACATTTACATTATATACATTTATATGTATCCGATATGTTTCATATGTTGAAAAATATATTTTAAATATAGCATTTAACTTAAATTATTACTTTCTTAAAATAAAAATATACAATTATTAATAATCTGCGAAAACGAATTGTTATATTAGTGGGTGAAATATGAATTAATATTAAACTTTTAGTTTATTTGTGTATGATACATTACGAGATTAATTCGATTGAAAAATACTGCTATTTATAACCTACAATTAAATTGATAAATATGAACTAACAATAATCGTGAAATAATAAAATAATAAATAATCATGATAATAGTTATCTATCAATTGATTCATCCCCTAGCGATTTATTCAAATTGGAATACTATAACACTATAATAATACTAATTAATAATAATAGTGATACTTTTTATACTATATTATCAAATACCCTTATATAGAATTATGTTACGAGTTTCTTATATTGTACATAGACAATACAATATATTTCTGTTATTAATTAAATATTTAAAATCTATTATTATAAATAATTAATAATATATTATTTAATCTGTACTTATTTCTCAATTGAAATAGCTTGTAATTCTCGTGGATTAATAAAATATAGTCTAAACCAACTCCAACTATCACATAGCGCAAAATACGAGAATTTATATAATGATAACAATGTTCAACACATTGCATACATCCAATTATATTATCAATGTATTGAATATCCTATTTGCAACAATACCTAAAATAATCAAGTTAGCAACAATTAATTTCTTTCTTCGTATATGTTACCATAGGCTTAGCATACATGATATTCACTGACATCATCGATCAACTATCGATATATCAACTAAAATGAATGTTATAATAATGCAATTATTGCAACCTTTAGTTCGATAATTCGCGTTATACCGATATCACAATTGTCGTTCTTTCATATTAAACTCCTGCTACTCAATCAAACAAGAACATATATTTCTTTTATATTTCAACGAAATAATATTGTCCAAAAAAGTAGGCCATCATGCACAGTTTTTCATTTACAAATTAATACATTCTTATACATATTTGACATATCTTAAAGTAATTTGTCAACAAAATAGTGATTTTCAAACTTAATCTTGATATAATTCGTAAGGTCTAATATAAAGAATATTAAAGAAATACAAGATATCTTTGAATGTCTTCTATAAGTCATTAGTAACACGTCCAGAGCCTACTACATAATTAAATTACCTAATCTAACTTCTAACGCAATTAACGCATTGGAATCGATTCCCTTGAAATGATAATTTCAACTCGCCAGAAGTAGGGTTATTTACAAGAAATCGTTCTGATAATATTTGTATCATAATAACATGACTTTGGCGGAAGATACACTGAATATTAATAAGATAACGGATTAATTATAAGCTATGTGTTATAACTATCCGATCTCTTCACCATCGTCGCACACCTACGTTGACTCCGATAATGATATAATCATCAGCCTACAGCTGCTATCGGCCATAGAAATACATCTTCACTCTCCTTCTCAGAGCATCGCTATTTTGGAATGCGGTATTGCTGTTCTACCGGCAATAAAGAATCTCGAAACAATCAATATTTTTCAAAACTTATATTTTGTAGCCAATTTATTATAATACTTTCGCACATTTTTGTTAACTTCGCGCTTAAAAAGTATTAAAATAAAATTTAAAATAATAATAATAATAATGGACCAAATAAGTAGATAAACTGAATATATGCATGAGCTTATATATATTTTGTAAATAATAAAATTGTACTCATGTTAAACCCAATATTTACCTTAGGCAATCTTGGGTTAAACCAGATATATATACTTTAGATATTATTGTATGTAATTTAAATTAATATTTTTTAGAAATAACTAATACCTAACGATTAAATTGTTAAAATACTCCATTATTTATAGTAATAGTATAAACTTATGTATTATTACTATTAATATAATATTTATAATAATCCAAATTTAGATTATTCTGAAAAAATTTTAACGAGTTAATAATTTAATCATGAGGTGTATAATTATTTGTATTATTATCCCGTGAAAATAATTGTATTTGCAATATTTAAATATATTTCGATTTATGATTAATATTGAACTTTTTTTATGTAGTATGAAAATATATATCTATGATTAAAAAAATAATTATAGAAGTTAGTGTGAAACTTAGGTTAAATTTATTTTAAATTTCGTATTATATATCAAATTTGTGATACACATTTGGATATGAAATTTATAAGAAGTTTAATACTAAAGGTTTAACAAAAATATTTAATTATCTAGATACTATTACATAAAATATATATTATCATAGTTATATGTATTTTATTTAAAATTTCAATCAATAATGATTCTAAATGTTAATTATTTAAAGTTTTATATACAAGTATTATTATAATAATTAACAGTTATTATAATAATTAACAATTATTGTCAAATAATAATTATTCAATGATCCGCAATAAAGTTTCTTTAAATAAAATAATAAAATGTAAACAACATCAAAAATGGTCAAAATAACATAAAACTATGTATCCCCATGACATAGGGTACTTTGAGAAAGGGTCGATATGTTTATACCGTCAAAAATTTATATTTGTCCAAAAAGTCTTGTTTAAATTGGTATAAGATAGTGTACATTGTTGGAAGTAATACATCTGAATATTTATGATTGGTATGAAATATCAATAAACATTGATATTTTTGTGTCATTTTTTGAGTAATATTCTCATCAAAACTAATAATAAAAGCGTAAATATATATTGTATTCGTGGAGTATATAGAATTTATATAGAATTCTATTTAGTTGTATTTGAATATGTTCAAACATATATTTCAGGTACAACCCGCGAGAGCCTTTTGCACAAAATCAACTGATGGAGAGAAACAGATTGCCGACACTTTGAAGCAAAGGTTTCCTACGGCTTCCAATATTAAAGTCGAAGATATTTCAGGTAATTAAACTTCTATTATCTCTCAGTGTCGATATGTTTTCCAGTAAACAGATATATGTAATCTATCGATATATATTTCAGTATGTATATAATTTTATTTCAAATATAAAATGATGTTTCCGAAGGTGGTTGTGGTTCAATGTATGACGTTAGCGTAACATGTGACGAATTCAAAGGAATGAGGATTGTGAAGCAACACAAGCTCGTTAATGAGGTTGAGAATGCTGCGTTTGCGTTACTAGAATAGCCTAATGTAAGCAGACCTTCCGAGATACAAATGAGATTAATTCAACTTCTTACAAATATGAAATTTCATTTTATAATATCCTCTAGTCTAATATTTAAACTGTAAATATAATTAATTAATTTTTCAAACATTATATATATTGTAAACGCTCTATAGTTACATAACTATTTCAAACATTGTATATATTGTATATATTGTAAATGTTCTATAGTTACATAACTATTTCAAACATTGTAAACATTTTTTATTCTAATATATGAATTATTATTAACACATTTTTGTCTTAGTTAATCTTAATTCATTATAATTTTATTTAGTTTTTATTTATTTATAATCGTACAAAATATTAATCTATTTTGCAGGCCTTAAAAGATGAAATTGCTTTAATGCATGGTATTCGAATTGACACCAAGACCTGAGATTAAATTATATATTATATTGTTATCGAATTCAAATTGTACATAAATCTACATAAACTTTATAATTCTATTAAAACAAAGAAGACCATGCAAATATTTTGATTGTTGCCAATATGTCCTGATTTTATGAGTTGCAGAGTAAAAACTTCAGATTCCATTAATAAACCAAGAATACATTTGTAAGAAACGTTTCAACAAAATTGAATCTAATTTCCTGTACATTTGTAGCTGATTACAAAATCTACCGTATCAATCATTTATACAATCAAATATACTTATAATTTAATCTAAATAATTCACTTATATGTTCATGTTCTTGTAATATGGTTCGCTTATTACTGTTTGTGAGATTTACACTTCTTTTTGATTTAAATGTTGTTCTATTATTATATTACTATTTATAAATACGATTTTACAAATTTGGATTATGTTTTTTTCCCTTCTCCAAATCTAGATAAAATTTAAATATTTATTTCATCATCAAAATTAATTATATGAATTTAAAAGAAAAGTTTGATAATATAGATTAAATCTATCTTCTATAGATTATATAATAAATATATTCCTCTTATCCATTATTAATAATTACTTATCAGCCTCAATCTTCTAGCTATTAAAGCTATTGTTTAACTCAGTTGTAGTATACAAATTATTAGTAGCTCAATTAATATAAAAACTACTCTGGTATATACATAGACATCGTTTCCTTTCGTTATGTTTATATGCATATTTTTGTGATATCCAAAGTAAAGATTCTTTTGAAGATATAGTACTGCATGTAAACTGGTCTTGATATCGGATTAGACTATTCGCGAGAAATCTATTTAGTCATATCTTGCTATTAGAAATCCCTAGATTATACCAATTGTGGTATTGTTGTAAACTAATAACATAATATATCTTACCCATTATAGATGTTTTTCCATTTTAGATTATATGTGAAGAATATAAAATTGGTTGCGAATACTAAAACCCCTGTATACTAATATAACATTAACTATAGTTAATGTTATACTAATATAACATTAACTATAGTTAATGTTATACTAATATAACATTAACTGTAGTTAATGTTATACATTTTATTTATTTTGGTCAATTACTTATTTTATTGTTTTATTTATTTTGTTAATCAGTTACTTCAAATAAATACTAGTCATTTTGTATCATCAATATTTGACTGAGTTTGCATAGTCTCTATATATTCAACATCTTGTACAAAAACTATATTCTTGATTGTGATTCATTGAATGCATTTAAGGCAAGAATGCATTATAATAGCCAATATACGATTATAATCAGTGGTTTGCAATGTCCCCGACACATGTAGGTTACGGTAAGTTATTGATTTCTATAGTAATATAGTACGCATATGAAATAGAGATGGTGGTAGTAGAGGTTAAAAACACCCTATGGCAGAGTTGATTGGTTGAATGAATCTGTGAAGCGATTTGTGAACATTCGATATTGTAGTAATTTGGTGATCGGGGGATGTAACTAATTGGTGACTGTAGGAGGCAATATATATTATATAGTTTAATATCTAGCTTATGTTGAGTTCGTGGAAGTATTTGCCTAAAATTCATTGCACGGATGATAGTAGCGGGTTAACGTTATAGTTATAGTTAAAGTTATATAGAGAGGTACTAGTTATTGTCTTTGACCAGCGATGTATAATGGAGTCTCGACTTTCCGACTTCACTTCTGGAATTGGATGATTTGACGTTGTTCTCGTCAATAGCTCTCTTACTTTAGCGTTTGCTGTTATCAGTTCATGAGGTAAAAATGAGCTATCGTACTTTCGTTAGTTAAAGTCATTGGAAGGCGTAGAAGATTAATTTCCGTATAATATGTAAATACGTCGGACTGGTAATGCGGCATGGAAGATGTGTATGGCAATTTCCTTTCAATACTGCATTCGGCGAATATCGGGGACTATCGTCCGACAATAATTTGTAGGGGATTGCGAATGCTGCCATTTTCTCTTGTACCCATCCTCTTTTGCTAGTACTATAGACCTACTCTACAAGTAGCTGAAGAGTTATAATGTATTAGTATTGCGGAACTAGCAAGGCAGGTGTGAAAGTCCCCGTGAATTATTACGTGGCTTTCACTAGAAACTAGCTTGATTTTGAAAAAGAATAGGTATTAGCGTTGGCAACCCTATGTTAATATATGCACGCAATGTAAAGACAATATAAGCTATCTCTTACTTGTTATATCTTTTTCACAGTTCTTTAATGCTGTCAGAGGACTTTAGCAGGAAAAGCAACCGATGTTTAGCACTGATTAATATTAGAGATATATCTCTATAATTATTCTTATCCTGGATAAATGTTTCTTATTGGTGGGTGAACCTTGGTTAAATACATTGGGCTAGATGTTCTAAATATAGTATCATATCTGATTTCCTCAATTGAACCAGTTGCATATAATACCTGGGATTGAACACATAGTATTAAAAAATATCGCTGACTATAGTTCTCGATATTTTTTATATTTTACTATTTATACATATATTATTTATCGAAATCGATTTGAACATTGACTATATTACTAGACAGGTAGAATGCATGCCATACATTTTACGACGTACGATGCAGTCTAGAAATTAGCAGTCGTAAGTCGTACATTGTACGACGTACAATGTACGTCGTACGTCTGCTAATATATCGTAATCTGGATATATTATATTTATATACGAAATATGTAAATTGTACATTGTATAATATATATAGTATATATATCTAATGTAAATAGAAAATATTTAAACTAAATGACAATATTATATGAATCATAAAGAACTTATATAAGAGTTAATGAATAACAATAAATGGTTTATGTTGATTTTTTTATATATACAATTGAATATTATTTATTGACAAGTTTAAATTAAATTATATTATATAACTTTATTGATACATATTTGAACAATAGAACTGCATTATATATATATTTGATATTGTATATTATATATCTTTGGTAAAAAGAAATATTTATTTAATACAAATCCTACATTGTTCTATATAAATAATAAATAGTAAATAATAAATATCCGTTATTATTTTTAATTTTGTATTTATATTATACATTATGGTTAGAATCGATGTATTTACTATATTATTTATGTATATATTATATATAAACAAATGAATTTATGTAAAATGTTGTGTGTATTCCATCGTAAATTCTCAAAATTGTTTGCGCATTTGTGTTTGCAATTTTAAACCAATTTTATGATTTGCATATAGTTTATATTGTCGCTCACCGGTTTGTATTTATACTGTATCTATTATATAATTGTGATTTATGATTAACATATTTTGTAAAACAAATAATCCTTCAATTATAGTCGAGAAGATATGATTCTCGGACAACGGTATTCTCTCCAGAGGGTTAATATACCAATGATTTTAAATATCTTCATATATATACTCTTTATCTTATTACTCACATAGGTACTATTGTCAATGTATTTGGTTAATTTATATTTATAATAGATTATACATAAATATTTACGGTATTATATTTTCTATAAATAAATATGATTAGTAATTATATATGAATATTTACGATGCCTTCAGGTCGATTATACCAAGTAGAATATGCCATGGAGGCCATCGGACACGCGGGTACATGTCTCGGTATCATGTCTAGCAACGGAATCGTAATCGCTGCTGAGAAGCGTAACATAAACAAACTTCTCGATGACGTTTCCTCGTCAGAAAAGATTTACAAACTAAACCGGTAGGCTGATTGTAGTCAATTATGGAAACTACCTAAAATGATAGAGCCATTGGGTACGATTCCCCTTAAGGGGCATTCACACAGAGCTTTTTACAGCTTTTAAGCTGCCTAATTAGGCAGCTTAAAGCTACAGAAAAAGCTGGTAATTTAAAATGCGTTCACACTGAAAAAGCTAGAAAAAGCTTGAATAAAAAAGCTCGAGCTGTCACTTTGAGCTTAATGTAAATACGCCCATATTTAAACCGTTATTTAATACTCACATATTTAAATTATATACAAATTACATTAATATTACAATACAATGAATACCAAATCACGTCGTATACGATCACCACTATTAATATTATATTTAAATCGGCAGATATTAAAACATCCAAGTTAAAATAAAATTAAATAATATTAACAAAGAAATGAATCTGTCAATAAATAATAAATTTGCATATATCAACAAAGAAAATCAGCTGTCAATCAATAGGTTAACCAATAAGGTGCATTCAGCCAGCTTTATGCTGACCTTTAGGCTAGAAATATTGGACATGTTCTATTTTGATAAAAAAGCAGAAAAAAGCTAGAAATATTGAACATATCTCGAATCCAGCATAAAGCTGCCTAATTAGGCAGCTTAAAAGCTGTAAAAAAGCTCTGTGAATGCCCCTTTAGAATACAATTCCCCTTAGAAAACGCTTCCCCTTAGAATATCCATATCCTATTAGAATATCCATATCCTAGTAGTAATAGTCATCATTAAAAATCGCGTATTTTCCACAAGGGATACTGCCTGCAGTGTCGCTGGTATCACTTCGGATGCCAACGCTCTGACCAATGAACTACGTTTGATCGCTCAAAGGTTACGTAATTAGCCTAATACCGCAACAGACCTACCAGCAGTTACTAACTTTGAAATCGTGAATTTCTTATATATAAATATAACAACAGCATAAGATAAGCATTAGATTGCAAAGATCACCTATAAACATCGGTATTACAATAGATTGTAGACATTGGTTCGTAATGTGCACTTCACACGTACATTTATGTCTACGTGCGCCTATAGGTACCTGATTCAATACCAAGAGCCGATGCCGGTCGAACAGATTGTCAGCGCCCTCTGTGACCTCAAACAGGCGTACACGCAGTACGGAGGTTAGTAGGTGACCCTTATATGGTGGTGGTTATGGTTTTGGTGATTGTATGTACGAATGTGGGAAATAGGTGGGTTTTAATTTGGATTTGAAGCGGTGCATTTTGATTGATAGGTTGTTACAGATTGTTTGGGGCATAAATGGAGAATGATTTATGTTTTGCTGAGGTTTGGTGAAGTCTGACTAGTTTTTAATTTAAATTGGTTAATTGTTCTATGAATGTGGACAGTTATATTTGGATGAAGAAGTCTATGTAGGATTAATCTGAGGGAAGATATATGTTTTCTGAAGTATTTGGATATATTATATATAAATCTACTAGCAGAGTGTTTACTCAGTTTCAGCTTGGTTATGACATATTGTGTGGTGATGCATAGAAAGAAGAGTTGCAGTAATCGAGTCGAGGTCGAATTAGGATTAACAAGACATTTGGCTGCCGAGAAATAAATACATTATCTAATTTGTCGTAACTTGTAGAGGATAGAGTTGTTTGCGAGATGCATTTGGAGAGCTGATCTAATTTTGTGATCTATTGTGATGCCAAAGTTTCAGATTTTGTCTGAATATTGAATAGCAGAGTTGTTTATTATAATTATATTGGGGAGATATGTAATTCGTATTTGATGTTGATTCAAATTAATCTTTTAAACTCACTACTTATGTAATCAGTTACATTGCTATTTATCCCATGTCAGGATTCTCATCATTCCTTACTCCTCACCTCAGGTAAACGTCCTTTTGGAGTATCTCTACTCTACGTGGGCTGGGACAAACACTACGGTCTACAATTATACCAAAGCGATCCTAGTGGTAACTACGGGGGATGGAAAGCTACGTGCATTGGCAACAATAGTGCCGTTAGTGTTGAGAACTTCCCAGGCACCAAGCCGAAATATTTACCAGGCACCCATTATGTCTCGACACAGAGTGAAATATATAGATACTCAAATAAATATAATAACTAGATTTTTAACAAATGAGTTTTTAACATTGTCAGTTCCCAGATTTAGTAAATACTAAATTACTTCACTATACTATTATATTAGTGTACTATTATGTTACTATACTATTATGTTACTGTACTATTATATTACTGTACTATTATGTTACTGTACTATTATGTTACTGTACTATTATGTTACTGTACTATTATGTTCCTGTACTATTATGTTACTGTACTATTATGTTACTGTACTATTATGTTACCGTACTATTATGTTACCGTACTATTATGTTATTATACTATACTATTATATTGCTGCATTATATTATTATGTTACCATACTATACTATTAACTAATCTAATATACTAATTAGGTGATGTACTATACATGTACTATACTAACTCATGTTAACTCTATTTACACAATAGCACTAAACTATTTTTATTGAAATCATTTTATGGTTTTTTTTGAAAATATTTCGGACGTCGAAGAGTAACAAATTCTCTTTCGACTTTACGACATTATCAGTCATTTTGCCATCCCTTACGCAGGCTGCTCTCTCGATTCTGAAACAAGACTACAAAGAGGAGTGTAATCTCGGAGAAGCACTCGACCTGGCCGTCAAGGTGCTCAGCAAATCTTTAGATACTACGAAACTAAGCACGGATAAAGGTTTGTACGCGTTACATCCATCATGTGATACACCGCAGTGAATGACCTCAACAATAACTTCATTTCGTAGTTAGGATATTATTTGTTTGTTTAAATAAAATAAAATAATTTTTAATTTCATAATTTTTCTTGGTGTGATTAAAGCGTATATTTTACTTTCCATAGCATTTCATTTTAATATGGAAATTCACAATACAAGTTAAAACAAATAAATAATACAATATCGCAGTCGAGATCGCTACACTAATACGCGAAAACAATGAAACGAAACTAAAAGTGTTGGGCGATGACGAACTTAATGAAATCATTTCCCGTTACGAATCTGTCCAAGAGAAAGTGGAGCTTGAGAAGAAAAGGCAGGAACAACAGGCTGCCTCATCCACTACTTGATCCTTTTCATTTCATCCTCTAATATATATATACCCTGTATTGTTTAACTCACCAATAAATTATTATCTATTTATAGGTGGCATTATCTATTTATTTAAAACCAATTAAAATTTGAATACTTCTGTTGAGCCTACATTAATTGTCCTGTTATTTAAATAATAATAAAAATAGTTAATACCATATCAATAATATATATATATATATATATAATAGTTTTATATATTTTAATAAGTGAAAGGTTATCTGATATATTAAAACAATTTAATAAATTAATTGTAAAATATATGGCAATGACAATAAATCTTATAATCATTATTATATAACTTGTATTGTTATTATTACTATTATCTTTAATTGTTATTATGTCAAATTAGTATGATGAATATTTAGTTTCAGTTTGTAAATTTATAATACTTAATTTAAATTGCAATTTGTATATGCACATTATATTAATTAATCAGATTATTTGCGTTCTTTGCCTAACACCAATACTAGTATCTTAGTTAGCTCAAAATATCAATTGGTTTATGATTAAAGGGCATATTTATAAACAAATAAATATTTCTATGTTAATCATATGATCAATAAGTTAGATTCTCATAAAATTGTTTTTAAAATAAACAAAGATTTTAAAACAAATTCTTGAGTACATCTTTCATAATACTCCGTAATATATTAATATTAAATATAAATAATTATGAAGAATTTAACAATTTTCTATTCGTTTAAATGTGATGTCGGAAGTATACAAAAAGTAATAATTATCTAGAATATATAGTATAGATATATACACTAAATATACACTAAATTAATAATATATACACTAAATAGTATATTAGACCTTGCAAAGTATTTATCTCTGTTGTGTTGAGTTTTAATATCGAGTCGTTCCATTGCAGTTATCACGTGACCACATGCGCGTATGTCAAGGTCACATGACTCGTAGTCGACCTCCGCATTGCTCCTGACCTCGTGCGACGCTTCGATTTCTAACTCCGCTCCGGGAGCTCTCGGCGGAGTCTCTTGGATCACATTGTGATTACGGCGTTTCTTCTTTCGAGGTGATTTCGGTCGAGGATACTTGGATCTTTGGCACGGCGTTAAAGGCAGTACGATATACCGCTGGATTTCAGAGGCCGGAACTTTGCGTTCCTGTAGTACTATACGTCTGAGTTGAATCGGCTGAGTTTTCACAGGGTCATTTTCGTGTTTACCAGTTGGTATGCGAATCACGTAGCTGTTCGGTATCTCGGTTTCAGTCTTCGGGACGAGATTTGGTGATTTGATGATTTTCTCTGGTAATATTACTTTTGTAGACAATTTTTTCTTAGCTAAGCGCTTTTTTCTTGCATCCTTTTTGATTTTTGAAGTATATTTATTTGTTGTTTTTTTCAACTTGTTAGCTTTGATATTGCTTTGCTTTGCTTCCTAGATTTAAAATTCATTTATAGATATATATTATATTTAAATCATGAAAATAGTAAATATTATACTATCAAATATCATATGTATCTATTAAATAATCATTAATTATATACATTAACACAGCAAATTACGTTGCATATATTATCTATAGATAATAGTTCATTTGTATAACTTATTATAAAGAGAGTAAGATATTTATATAGTTGGATACTTATCGTCTTACATAACATTTAGTATTAAGATGTAAACAATTAATATTATTGCATGTATCTACTACATCCTTTGTTGCTATTATTATATTTTAATTTATGTAACATCAAATTATTTCACAAAATCTATTATATTTCTTGTTTGCTTTTCAAGTACAAGTAAATTCTTAGTTCGTTAAGTATATGTTATATATATATATATATAACCTCAAACCAATAATGTATACTTTATGGTAGAAAAATATTAGAAGAGGTAGTCATCGTCTAGCACTAGTATAGAATATCACTACAATCATATGTCATGCTATAGCATTTGCGTAATATAACTACATTTATTTTATAATTCTAATTAAATTAATATTTAATAATTTTCTGTTCATTAATTAGAATATTGTATTACCTATATAATGGTATTAAAAAAGTATAATTAGTTAATTTAATATTATATACATTAGTTATGTTATTCAGTATAAAATATATATATTATTTTTTATTTAATCAATAATATTTAATTAATAATTAACTATACATCATTAATGTGAATTTCATTAAAAAGATAATTAAATTATCTTTAAAAATATGATAACTTATAATTATCGATTATTATTATTTGATAATGTAAAAGTATGTTATGTGAGTAATAGTATACATTTCTAATAAATACAAAAATCGCTGGGGAAAATAGCGCATACTTTTGAAAAATCCGCGGGAGGCAAAGGGTTAATCAACGTCATAATCACATTATTTACTAATCAAACAAATGTAGTAAATCTATTATAAACTCATTATTTGATTGTTCTATGCAAACCATCTATGTAATTAAAAAAATTCCATTCCATTCCATTTCATAATTTAGTTTATTTTATTTTTGTAGCCACTACAATTTAGATTTACAAAAGAATTACATCCAAGTATTTTCTGGTTGTTTATGATATCTAATAAATATATTATATATCATAAACGTTTATTTATAGTTTATTTATAAAATAGGAATACTTATGATTTTGATGAGTGTATTTACATTATCGTATATTTCTTAAAGTTATATTAATTTCAATATTAAATGGAAAAGTGAAAAATATCATAATATTAACGTTACAAAAGGATTATATCGCCAATATAACAAATTAAAGATAAAAGTTTATGAATATTAAAACAATTGCATTAATATTTTTAATAAGTAATAAGTAATACATTTAATAAGTAAGTTTTTTATAAGTTTAATAAGGAACATATATAAATAATAAAGAAATGTAGTTAATATTAAAATATAGAAATTGCTTATATATCATAATGATGCATATATATATATATATATTTGATATTCCACATATAAACTATATTAAAGCTAGTAGTCATTTGTAACAATACATATATATTTGGTTGTGTACAAATCTTTTGTTTCCAATGTAATTCTATTATTTGACGGCAATAAATAATTTATAAAAAAAACCTTTAGATCTTTCCCTGAAATTTCCTTATCACAACTTTTTGATGAAGATGACCCCGATACCGAAGACTCAATCGAGGAAATAGACGAGGACGACAATGATGGCACTTCATCTTCTTTCTCTACATGTGTGATCTTGTCCTCTGGTGCCTGGTACCTATACACTATTGGTTCTTTTAGAAGTTCCGTATTGCGCATTAATAAAGCGGACTTTTTTAGTGTTTCCCGCATGTTTTGTTCGAACGAGACTTTCGGAGCCAGCTGAACTTCATACTTGAAATTGCGACGCTTCGATTCGAATGCCGATTTCTTCCTAATAAGTCGGGTGAATGGTCCGACATGGCGGTGGAAGGAAGGTTTTCTATCTGAAGGTCGAGTGGGTATCACAGCTCCGGAAGGACGGTGTCCACTCCAGAAACTTCTTCCACGAATGACATAGATTCAAGATTTAGAGTAGCTAAACCGTGTAATTTCTTTATATATTATTTGAATTGCAATATT
>OZ038312.1:29140664-29155664 GCA_964035775.1 Osedax frankpressi
CGAAAGTTCCCTCTCTACAGACTCCAGGTTTCCGATGACTTTCTACGGAAGAGAATGTCACGGTAAATAGGGCAACCGAGAGAACATATTCGCTTTAGACTATAGTATTAACTAGGCCGTACTATCGTTACATAAGTGAAATCATAACCATATATAAGCATACCTTCAATTTATCAGATCCTATATGGAAATGCTTAATATTTTAGTGAGTTATTTGTAAACAATTTGCACGATGTTAGGTTGCCTATAGGGTTTAATGTTAACGTTACAAACAGAATGTTAGGGATTTAGCTTAAGTATTTGATGTTACCGGTGGCGTTCAAAGGTTATAGTTATCTATTGAAGGTCATGTTCCGAGGACCATCTCTTGCTGGGTCGGAGATTAAGTTAATCTTACTCGATGAGCAGTTAACATATATTAAATTGAATTGTTTTACTAGTACATACCTACACGAGAAATACGCATTACTCCGTTAGACTAGACAGAGGAGATACAGGAGGTAAAGCACATAGAGGATATAGTAGAGGAGGAGAATATACAGTTGTTAGTAAAAATCTAGAGCAACGACGATAGAGAAATTAGCGGAGATTTAGGAAGAAAGGATATTTAGTGGATATTAAGTGGAGACGTAGTGGAGATGTAAGAGCTTGAGAAATGATTGGATATTGGGGGGAATTACGGAAGGATCAGTGGTAAAGCAATATGAACTATTTATTAGTTACAAACGATCCAGGTAATGACACCTGGGCCTGTCGTAAGCCGTGTACTATACGGTGTTTAGGTGGACGCGACGATGGGTATTTATGTGGGCATATGGATTAGCACATCAGTGAGTATGGTGATCTATATATAAGTAGTATATGTGTATATCAGTGGGTATAGTGGAAGGAGTGGGGGAGAGTTTGATGGTAGATATATTGGTAGCTGGGGTGTTGATCATGGTAGTGGATATGAAGAAGGGTGTGTATATACGTATAGATAGATGTGTCGGTATGTATAACTATTGGTGTATCCGTGGGTCTAGAATGTGTAAGATGGTGCGTTAGTAAATGTATTGGGGTGTATTAGTAGGTATTTATAATTTGTGTTGATATAAGTGTATGGTAGTAGTTAAAAAGGAAGGTATAAGGATGGTAATATTATATTACCGGTATAACTCACTAAACAATGGAAATGAACATCAATTTCTTTTATATACAACATATAATATTATTTTTATTTTACGGTTAGTATCAACTTATTTATTAATTAAACTATTTCTTTATAGTGTTAAGTAATCCACATTACCGTGGAGATCAAAGGTCACGAAGAATGGGTGGTAGTCTAGATTTACTATCGATGCTCATACCACCGACTTTAAATATGATTAATATTATAAATTTCTGATAATGATTAGTGGTCTGTGATTAATGTTCAACCTCTAATCACATAACTGGTTAGTGGATAGTCTTTAGGTAAATTTATTATAAAGAAAATAATAGTTGATGAAAAAAAACCTAATCAATACATACCACCTTCATTTACTATACCACACCATGACTACTATTTACAGCACCATCACTACCACTACCACCATCACTACAACACCATAACCCCACCATCACTACAACACCATAACCACCACCATCACTACCACTACCACCATCACTACAACACCATAACCACCACCATCACTACCACTACCACCATCACTACAACACCATAACCAGCACCATCACTACCACTACCACCACCACTACAACACCATAATCACCACCATCACTACCACTACCACCATCACTACAACACCATAACCACCACCATCACTACAACACCATAACCACCACCATCACTACCACTACCACCATCACTACAACACCATAACCACCACCATCACTACCACTACCACCATCACTACAACACCATAACCAGCACCATCACTACCACTACCACCACCACTACAACACCATAATCACCACCATCACTACCACTACCACCATCACTACAACACCATAACCACCACCATCACTACAACACCATAACCAGCACCATCACTACCACTACCACCACCACTACAACACCATAATCACCACCATCACTACCACTACCACCATCACTACAACACCATAACCACCACCATCACTACAACACCATAACCACCACCATCACTACCACTACCACCATCACTACAACACTATAACCCCACCATCACTACCACTACCACCATCACTACAACACCATAACCACCACCATCATTACCACTACCACCACCACTACAACACCATAATCACCACCATCACTACCACTACCACCATCACTACAACAACATAACCACCACCATCACTATAACACCATAACCACCACCATCACTACCACTACCACCATCACTACAACACTATAACCCCACCATCACTACCACTACCACCATCACTACAACACCATAACCACCACCATCCCTACAACACCTTAACCACCACCATCACTACCACTACCACCATCATTACAACACCATAACTAGTACCATCATTAACATCATCTGCACTACAACTAACATTTATCATTTTTACAACTACAATACTACAGAAATGAGATAAACTAACGTTGCTATTACTGACCTCACTAACGGAACTTCAACTAGGGACTGTACCTTTTAAAACTATCTAAAGAAATAACATATACTCTATAAACTTCCAATAACTTTAAAACTCCTAACCCACCTCCTCTATTTTTTATAGATATTTACTACTTAGATATGACACCCTAATTCATACAATATACCCAATCATATGATAAACAAACCAACACAATCAACAACTATGCAACACAATCCAGCTACATCTTTAGACCCTATATATCATCACATATAAATTCTCATTTTTCAATGCCCGCTCTTTTTCCTTGATCTCGACCTCTCAATATTAAGCATTACCAATTTATATCTACTAATCCCAAACCCATATTTTATCTAACTCCATTGTAATCTAATACTTAACAACCAAATAAAGAACCAGATATTTCTTAGACCTTATATTTTCACCAATTAATGTTATAACTAAATCCATTATATCTTAAAACCTTCTGAATTCTCTAGCAATTATCTTCTTCTCATCTGCCTTCGTTCATATGCTCCATTCTAACGTTCACAACATAGATATTGATACGCGCAATATAATAAAAGCTAATTCATGATAATACCAAATGAACCTATGATAATGAACATATACATTTGAACTCAGAAATACGTATATTGCAACTATCAAATGGAAGCATATCATTAGAACAATTTTTGAGAGAACTCTACAGATATATTAAAATCTTACTCAACTATAGATGTATATAACTGGAACATACACTAATTAACCTCAGTAACTTACACTATATACCATGTTATAATATAAATAATGTTATAATATATACCATGTTATAATATATACCATGTTATAATATATACCATGTTATAATATATACCATGTCATAATATATACCATGTTATAATATATACCATGTTATAATATATACCATGTTATAATATATACCATGTTATAATATATACCATGTTATAATATATACCATGTTATAATATATACCATGTTATAATATATACCATGTTATAATATATACCATGTTATAATATATACCATGTTATAATATATGCCATGTTATAATATATGCCATGTTATAATATATACCATGTTATAATATAGATCATGTTATAATATATACCATGTTATAATATATACCATGTTATAATATATACCATGTTATAATATATGCCATGTTATAATATATACCATGTTATAATATATACCATGTTATAATATAGATCATGTTATAATATATACCATGTTATAATATATATCATGTTATAATATATACCATGTTATAATATATACCATGTTATAATATATACCATGTTATAATATATATACCATGTTATAATATATATCATGTTATAATATATACCATGTTATAATATATATACCATGTTATAATATATACCATGTTATAATATATACCATGTTATAATATATACCATGTTATAATATATACCATGTTATAATATATGCCATGTTATAATATATACCATGTTATAATATATACCATGTTATAATATATACCATGTTATAATATATACCATGTTATAATATATACCATGTTATAATATATACCATGTTATAATATATACCATGTTATAATATATACCATGTTATAATATATGCCATGTTATAATATATACCATGTTATAATATATACCATGTTATAATATATACCATGTTATAATATATACCATGTTATAATATATACCATGTTATAATAACTTACAATTACTCCTACCTAATTTAACAAAACCCATTACTTTCCCATTCATCTTCATGTTGTATTTCCAATAATCTAACATCATTCCAAACACCGAAACTCTTAATGTCACATTATTTACAACACATTTGACCACACATTATACTTATTTATCGATTTACACCTCGACTTATAATTACTTATAGAAACTTGGCTTTATGACTCCGATACCTCATAAAATAATCTTTAAAATCAAATTATCTAAGCAAATTAAACTAAATATAACCCTTAGCCCAGTGAGGTTATCCCTTAGCCCGGTGAGGTTAACCCTTCACCCAGTGAGGTGGAGATGGGTGTATCTTCAATACAACGTCCCTATAACTTCATACTAACATCGATCATTCCCTTGAACAATCTGAATATTTCTCCTAGACTTTACATCTAACTAACTCACGTCATTTCATTATTTTATAACGCTCACCATATACTTTAATCCCCAAATTTCTACTCGAATTAAAACATTATCCATAAATTCTTACAACGCTAAAATACTAGACGACTAAATATTCCCATAAATCTTGAAACTATACAAGACAGCTTAACACAATATTAAACTAATACGACCTATGCTGCAACATACATATGGATCAGTTATCAGCACCACAACCTTTTCACCGTAACCACTATTACTAGCTACCATTATTACCACTTCTATTACCACCATTACCATCACTACCACCATTAACACTACCATTATTAACACTACCTCCACTATTACCACAACCACTACAATTATTAACACTACCTCCACTATTACCACAACCACTACCATTATTGGCACTACCTCCACTATTACCACTACCACTACCACTACCACTATTAACACTATCTCCACTATTACCACTACCACTACCACTATTAACACTATCTCCACTATTACCACAACCACTACCACCATTAACACTACCTCCACTATTACCACAACCACTACCACCATTAACACTACCTCCACTATTACCACTACCACTGCCACTATTAACACTACCTCCACTATTACCACAACCACTAACATTATTAACACTACCTCCACTATTACCATTACCACTACCATTATTGACACTACCTCCACTATTACCACTACCACTGCCACTATTAACACTACCTCCACTATTACCACAACCACTAACATTATTAACACTACCTCCACTATTACCACAACCACTACCACTATTAACACTACCTCCACTATTACCATTACCACTACCACTACCACTATTAACACTATCTCCACTATTACCACAACCACTACCACCATTAACACTACCTCCACTATTACCACAACCACTAACATTATTAACACTACCTCCACTATTACCACTACCACTAACATTATTACTAGCGCCACTTCCACTACTATTTTCACCACCAGCAATATTGCCGTCATAATTTCTCCATCATAAGTACCATCATCATCACCATTACTACTGCCACTCCTATTACCACCATTACCACCACCAGCACCATTACCTCCATTACCTCCACCACTATCACTACAACCACCTGCACATCACAACCAAAATCACTACCAGTAGCATCAGCACCATCACCTCCATCATTAGCTTTAACAATCATACTATTATTACCAAAATCATCACAATCACCACAATCACAACCACAACCAACACTACCACCACTACCACCACTACCACCACCACCACCACCACCACCACAATTACCACAATCACCACAATCACCACCACTACCTCCACTACCACCACCACCACCACCACAATTACCACAATCACCACCACTACCACCACTACCACCGCCACCACCACCACAATTACCACAATCACCACCACTACCACCACTACCACCACTACCACCACTACCACCACCACCACCACCTCCAAAATTACCACCATCACCACCAATACCACCACTACCACCACTACCACCACTACGACCACTACCACCACTACCACCACCTCCAAAATTACCACAATCACCACCACTACCACCACTACCACCACTACCACCACCACCACCACCTCCAAAATTACCACAATCTACACCACTACCACCACTACTACCACTACCACCACTACCACCACTACCACCACCTCCAAAATTACCACAAGCACCATCACTACCACTACTACCACCACCACCACCACCTCCAAAATTACCACAATCACCACCACCACCACCACCACCACCACCACCACCACCACCACCACTACCATCACCACTACCATCGCCATCATCACCGTCACCATCACAATTGTCAATATACCTAATGACTATATTCTCCAATAGTCTGAAGTAAAAGTAGTTATTTCATCTAGAGAATTTCCAAGTTATTCTGTCGATCGATTTCATTCATGAATCTCCTTCGCAAATAGATAATACAATATACGGGATTGGGGTCAATGATCATCTTAAGCAATTACCAATACTGAATAATACTATTGCTAGTTAATGCAATGACTACATATTGGTCAATTTGCAGTGGTTTTATATGTGATCTATGAATATTTCTTGTACACGAAATATAATAATAAAATACAATTAATGTGTTGCAATTTAAATGGTATTATATATAGATATATATATATATATATATATATATATATATATAATTTAGCATATAGATTAATAATGCAAAATGTAGTATAACATATTTCTATATACTATAATATATATACTGGATCTGATATCATTATCATAAATAGTTTTTTATTATACAATGCACCCTATTACATGTACTGCATGTGGGAATTACAATGTTGTATAAAATACGTTGAGCTATCATGATCACGATGTTCTAGGAAAAAATAATTACAATATTTATTAATATATATAATTATAGGAATCCCAGCCCTTTGAAACGCCCCTTAACACGCCCCTTAACACGCCCCTTAACACGCCTCCTATAATACAACACTAACCACTGATTCATCGCTCCTGGCTATAACTTTACTGGACATTCTCCGCACCAAACGAACAATGGACCTCCTGCATCTATCGACTGCTTCGACTCTACTCGACATGCCTCCGTCTTCTTCAGCTTTGTGTATATCTACGTAGCGTTGTTTCTATGATAGTATATTATAATGTATAACTTATGAGGCATGCGATAAAGCTTGACGTCAACATAAGGCTGTTCCTGTCGTGTATTCCGTTGAACTCGTATTGACGACTATAGTACAACCATTGTAGTAGGGGTGATTTACAAGTTACGGGTTCAATAACCAATTGGAACCACATTCCACCACTAGATACTACTTTGTACTACTTTACACTACTTGACACTACTGTGTACTACTTGGTACTACTTGGTACTACTTGACACTACTTGACACTACCTGACACTACATGACACTAATTGACACTACCTGACACTACTTGACACTACCTGACACTACCTGACACCGTATAGTATCTATTGCCATCACTTCCATGTCTTCGATTCAACATTGTACGAATATTGAATGACTTGCGACAGCCCATCCACTATAACTCCATTAGCACCTTTACTATACTAGCCCTGCCACAAACCCTAGGACTAACCCCAGGACAAACCCCAGGCCTATCTTACTCTAAGCTACATCCAAGATATTTTTCTTCCCCGCCAAAAACTAGGGCCAAACTTGACTCACACTTCTTTACTTTTCCTTATACATCCCCCATGGTCGGCATGTGGGGTGGGGCTGTGAGTATCGTCCCTATTAGCCCTCGCTCCTCTACTCACTCTACGATTGTTAAACCACGCACTCAATACCACGCACACCTTTTGCTCCACCCCTCATCTCTTACCCTACTCTTAATTACTGCATTCACCACTCACCAAAACCCCATATATATATATCACCTATACTCTTGTAACACGCCTGTCATTATCCCATCGCCCCTCCCCTACACTAATCATACACTTACACCAGTAATTACCGTATGCATCGCCATTGTTCGATGCATTACCTGTATACAGGTCATTGATGAACTTGGAAAAACTGTTATTGAGTTCATCGCTGTAAACGTCTTCCAGTTCGTTCATGGTACCGGCGAAATGTAGTAACCGTAAAAGGTGACTCAAGGTCAATTTGTAGTCTGCTTTTCGCTGATTGGTCAATGTCGGTTGACACGGGTTCGGCGTGCCTGGAGGAATATATGGTGTCACAGTTTGATATTAAAACATCATAAAGGACATTTTAATTCAATGTAATGTATCTATATTATATAACATAGTGTGTATTAATACAGCGCTTTAATTATACTTCATGAGCATATAATTTATAATATGATTACGTAATATCTTGTGAGATGTAAATATTGCAAACTAACCGGATTTACGACGTTGAAGATGAATTTTACTCACCAATAGATTGTCTGTCTCTTTACTCTCAGATTCTGCGTTATTATCGTTACCGTTACCGTATTATTATTATTATTATTATTATTATTATTATTATTATTATTATTATTATTATTATTATTATTATTATTATTATTATTATTATTATTATTATTATTATTTTTATTATTTTTATTATTTTTATTATTATCGTTATCTATTATCTTTACATCCTTACATAACATTCGTTTGGGATATACTACATCCCATGGACTACGCCTACCATATCACGCTTTCAGTAATAAGAGAGGTCACCTTTTTCGATTTCGACGACATCAGCCTGCGTAGCTGAAATCGAATCTCGCGTGCCTGGATGTGCACTGTGGTCCAACGCTGGTACATGTCTCTCCGATACCACTTTATTACGTAAGCAAGTCTCTCGAGCCCGCGAGAATGCCGCCAACAATAGTTTATCATAGCAACTAGTGCTATGGGATCAGAATCGCCGATAAGTGATAGGTAAAGTATTACGCAACGCCAGTTCAACAATATCGACAGAAAACAGTTCACGAGATTTATAAATTATTATGCAATTATCTTAAATTAAAAATTAATCTAAATCAAAATAATTACAATATATATTAAATAGGAAACATATATATTTTCACTTATATTATATAGCAAAAAAAACGGGAATGGTAATTGGGATTGGGATTGATCGATTAACATTCCTGGGTTTGACAATACACTACAATAGTGACGTCAAAACATTATAATAACGTTCATAAAAACCTGACCTAACAATGCTAACTCGACTCCATAACTATTACCTGACATCCTTGATCTCGCATAGTTTGCTATCTATTGAACGCATTTTTATCAATAGTCCAAGATCGATATCGATTGCAGCTTTACTGCGAACTGTGTCCAGTCGAAAAGCCTTTCCTATCAGACACAACTGCTTTGCGTATGGAAGCGTAGTTAGAATTCTCACCTGTTGGTGTGAATAGTTTTATTCGGGTATTTATGAATTTGAGTTAGATATGTCCAGGTAAATAAAAACTATTGTTAATAATTTGAAGAGATACATAATTTACAATTATTGTCAAATAAATAATAGAAAATTAGCGCAATTTATCTAGAAACTATAATCTGTATTTGTAAACAAATATAGCCTTAAATGAATTACGTAATGTTGAGATAACCTCTAAGTCATTATCAGAGATCAGGGAAGATTTAAATTTGATAACGAGGCCACGCCCACAATAGTAACGATATAATCTCGTTATGAGTTTCGCTTTGTTGTCCGACCACAGAGTGGCGCTAGGTGTCGTCAATGACAACAGAATCGGGGATACCACGTGAGATACCATTGTGGAACACTCGCTTCCTACATGAGATCGGAGTCCATATCGGGGTTAATGAGAGGAAATACAGGGGCTTATGAGGGGTTTATGAGGGGTTAAACCGCAATTAAACGAACAGTTAACGATGGACGCATATTCATATAGGCTAGATAGGCTATACCGGCACTAACGTAGTATATCATTAATCGGGTAAATAAGGAGTCTGATACTAGAATTACGAATACTGTGATATCAACTCACTTCTACTGATATCTGGAGTTTTATTTAGACGTGCGTGTCCACCTACTATTAAAAGTACTAAACAGCGCTATAGTTATTCCGGTGGAATAGTTACATTGTTTTGTGGTCCCTTATCTTGTCATTTACGCTATCCTTTGTCATTTCATTTGTATTGTGCTTTGTCATTTAAGATATTTGTTCTGTTGTATCTCCAGATTATAAATTGCTGGCCAAATAAATGATTTATATTACGTAATATCGCTCTAACTAATAATATAACTATAAATTCGGAACACTATTTTCAACCGATGAAATTCTATATATTGACACATAATACTATTGATTACAGCTGACCACAGCTGACCACTGCTGACCACTGCTGACCATTATTATACAATGTCGGCTCGCAATTAGAAAACAGTACGTGACCTGTCATTACGTAATCCGCTTTAACCGAGGATTATGTTCATATCCCGTGAGTTTACATCAGCATACGCGCACACACCCGCACACGCACACACACCCGCACACGCACACACTAGCATACGCACGCACATATGTACACAGACACCCGCACACGCACCCGCACACGCACACATCAGCATACGCACACACATATGTACACAGACACCCGCACACACACCCGCACACGCACACACCAGCATACGCACACACATATGTACACAGACACCCGCACACGCACACGCATACGCATACAAAACATATACACACGTACGTACACTCTCTAATACGATAGTACGTGTGCGTGTATGTACGAACTCCGAGGACTATGGTTACGCTAACCCTACGTCATATAAATATTGCCACCGGATACGGGCGAACCTCCATCCCTCGGTGGCTCTTAGATAATAAGGCCAATGTACAATCTATATATAGATATACGCTAGGAGAAGCTTCGCGAATGCAATCTAGCATAAGAGTTTATAGGACATATAGTAGTCGGAAAGAAAAAGTAGAATGATGTACAGGATCACGTGTGAGTAAATGTAAACCGTAGTATATTGCGAATTGTAAGTAAATGTAGACCATTGTACATGATGAATTGTAAGTAAATGTAGACCGTAGTACAGGATGAATTATAAGTAAATGTAGACCGTTGTACAGGATGAATTATGAGTAAATGTCGGACAGTTGTACATGATTACGTATGAGTAAATGTAGACCGTTGTTCAGGATCAACTAGAAGCAATTGCAAGTCATTTGAACTAGTAAACAGTAATCTCTCTTTATTGACGAGTACTTCTAAAAAATAATCGTCTTGGGCCGATGTAGTCCAAAGTATTTCGTTATTGGTGATTTATTATCGTAGAGTATCGATCGGACGTTACGTAGTTGAACTCGAGGACCTCGTACCAACTGACCGTAGAAACTGTGCAGACGGTTGGCGAGAATTCTAGCCAAACACTTGGGTTGCGAGGGACGCTGCCTCACGGAATGAGGCAGTCTTAACGCCAAGCACTCCAGAAGTCGATCCAGGCGTCGAAGACCGGAAACGCAGGCGTTATCCGCAGGGAAAGAACCATAGGTGCTAGCGTCGTGTTGGCCGAAACTTCCGGTGTCTAGACGGTATCTGGGAGGAAGTAGGGGAGAGTAGGGAGGAAGTAGGGGAGAGTGAGGGAGGAAGAAGGGGAGAGTGAGGGAGGAAGTAGGGGAGAGTGAGGGAGGGAGTAGGGGAGAGTGAGGGAGGAAGTAGGGGAGAGTGAGGGAGGAAGTAGGGGAGAGTGAGGGAGGAAGTAGGGGAGAGTGAGGGAGGAAGTAGGGGAGAGTGAGGGAGGGAGTAGGGGAGAGTGAGGGAGGAAGTAGGGGAGAGTGAGGGAGGAAGTAGGGAGGAAGTAGGGGAGAGTGAGGGAGGAAGTAGGGGAGAGTGAGGGAGGAAGTAGGGGAGAGTGAGGGAGGAAGTAGGGGAGAGTGAGGGAGGAAGTAGGGGAGAGTGAGGGGAGAGTGAGGGAGGAAGTAGGGGAGAGTGAGGGAGGACGTAGGGGAGAGTGAGGGAGGAAGTAGGGGAGAGTGAGGGAGGACGTAGGGGAGAGTGAGGGAGGAAGTAGGGGAGAGTGAGGGAGGAAGTAGGGGAGAGTGAGGGGAGAGTGAGGGAGGAAGTAGGGGAGAGTGAGGGAGGAAGTAGGGGAGAGTGAGGGAGGAAGTAGGGGAGAGTGAGGGAGGAAGTAGGGGAGAGTGAGGGAGGAAGTAGGGAGAGTGAGGGAGGAAGTAGGGGAGAGTGAGGGGAGAGTGAGGGAGGAAGTAGGGGAGAGTGAGGGGAGAGTGAGGGAGGAAGTAGGGGAGAGTGAGGGAGGACGTAGGGGAGAGTGAGGGAGGAAGTAGGGGAGAGTGAGGGAGGGAGTAGGGGAGAGTGAGGGAGGAAGTAGGGGAGAGTGAGGGAGGAAGTAGGGGGGAGTGAGGGAGGAAGTAGGGGAGAGTGAGGGAGGAAGTAGGGGAGAGTGAGGGAGGAAGTAGGGAGGAAGTAGGGGAGAGTGAGGGAGGAAGTAGGGGAGAGTGAGGGAGGAAGTAGGGGAGAGTGAGGGAGGAAGTAGGGGAGAGTGAGGGAGGAAGTAGGGGAGAGTGAGGGAGGAAGTAGGGAGAGTGAGGGAGGAAGTAGGGGAGAGTGAGGGGAGAGTGAGGGAGGAAGTAGGGGAGAGTGAGGGAGGACGTAGGGGAGAGTGAGGGAGGAAGTATGGGAGAGTGAGGGAGGACGTAGGGGAGAGTGAGGGAGGAAGTAGGGGATAGTGAGGGAGGAAGTAGGGGAGAGTGAGGGGAGAGTGAGGGAGGAAGTAGGGGAGAGTGAGGGAGGAAGTAGGGGAGAGTGAGGGAGGAAGTAGGGGAGAGTGAGGGAGGAAGTAGGGGAGAGTGAGGGAGGAAGTAGGGAGAGTGAGGGAGGAAGTAGGGGAGAGTGAGGGGAGAGTGAGGGAGGAAGTAGGGGAGAGTGAGGGGAGAGTGAGGGAGGAAGTAGGGGAGAGTGAGGGAGGACGTAGGAGAGAGTGAGGGAGGACGTAGGGGAGAATGAGGGAGGAAGTAGGGGAGAGTGAGGGAGGAAGTAGGGGAGAGTGAGGGAGGAAGTAGGGGAGAGTGAGGGAGGAAGTAGGGAGGAAGTAGGGGAGAGTGAGGGAGGAAGTAGGGGAGAGTGAGGGAGGAAGTAGGGGAGAGTGAGGGAGGAAGTAGGGGAGAGTGAGGGAGGAAGTAGGGGAGAGTGAGGGAGGAAGTAGGGGAGAGTGAGGGAGGAAGTAGGGGAGAGTGAGGGAGGAAGTAGGGAGAGTGAGGGAGGAAGTAGGGGAGAGTGAGGGGAGAGTGAGGGAGGAAGTAGGGGAGAGTGAGGGAGGACGTAGGGGAGAGTGAGGGAGGAAGTAGGGGAGAGTGAGGGAGGACGTAGGGGAGAGTGAGGGAGGTCGTAGGGGAGAGTGAGGGAGGAAGTAGGGGAGAGTGAGGGAGGAAGTAGGGGAGAGTGAGGGAGGAAGTAGGGGAGAGTGAGGGAGGAAGTAGGGGAGAGTGAGGGAGGAATTATGAAGGAAATAGTGAGTGGTCAGCCCGACCAGGCATGGCTATTGCGAGATATGGATCATGATAATTAAAAATAGAAGTAACGGAATAGCTATGGGTTAGTGGGTTTGCGTGGGTTAGTGAGAATGTAGAGGTCAGTTACGAGTCAACTAATGCTCAGAGCTAGATTGGTTTCAATGGTATTCCATCATTGACGTAATAGGTTAAGCTTAATATATAACTATGTAAAATATTATATAATATATTCTGTAATTCAAAATTATTTCTGCATTCGCATAGTTAAAGAAAATATTTTATAATATTCTCTGACATAGCGACTAGACAGGTCAGAGTTCATGGCCACCGAAAGGTCAAGTGAACCAAATGACGAATTCGTGCAATCACTAATTTATGCAGAAACGGACACAGGCGCACAATGCGCGATTCACAGAGTACGTGTGTGTGTGTGTGTGTGTGTGTGTGTGTGTGTGTGTGTGCGTGTACTTATATGTGTGCGTGATTACATCGTACACGTACGGCTACGTATTCGAGAAATATATTCACTGATTTTCGTTTAAATAAATTATATTCAACTACCGTAAATTAACTAGACCAAAGCTCAGTGACCTAATCAGAATGACCAACGACTACCAGCTAATATAGTTATATAAACACGCCACTATATGACTTCTAATCTTCTCTCTATCCCATTCGATGTCTTGCTGGAATCCAGACTTGCTGTTATTACTTGCTCCCTATTACAGTTACCCAACACTCTATCTGCCCTACTATCTATTTTACTATTTACCACATTACTTCACGTTACTTCACGTTACTTTACGTTACTCGATTAACTTTCTATTCTATATACACTTCCCATTCCACTGCCTAACATACCTCATACCCTACTCCCCATCCTACTTCCTACCCTATTCTCTACCATACTCTCTACCCTACTCCTACTCCTACCATACTCACTATCCTACTTTTTAGACTACTCACTAACCTACTTCCTATCCTACTCTCTACTATACTCTCTGCCCTATTCCCTACCCTACTATCTACACTATCCATACCCTACCACTACGATATTCCCTACCCTAATCCCTATCCTACTCCCTATTCTACTCCATACCCTACTCCCTACCATACTCCCTCCCTACTCCCTACCTTATTCTCTACCATATTCCCTACCCTACTCACTACTATTTTCCATATCCTACTCCCTACCTACTCTCTACCTAATCCTTACCCTACTCCCAACCCTATCCCTACCCAACTCCCTACTTTATCCC
>OZ038312.1:29160664-29168164 GCA_964035775.1 Osedax frankpressi
TAAGAGAATAATGTCATAAGAGAATAATGTCATAAGAGAATAATGTCATAAGAAAATAATGTCATAAGAGAATAATGTCAAGAGAATAATGTCATAAGAGAATAATGTCATAAGAGAATAATGTCATAAGAGAATAATGTCATAAGAGAATAATGTCATAAGAGAATAATGTCATAAGAGAATAATGTCATAAGAGAATAATGTCATAAGAGAATAATGTCATAAGAGAATAATGTCATAAGAGAATAATGTCATAAGAGAATAATGTCATAAGAGAATAATGTCATAAGAGAATAATGTCATAAGAGAATAATGTCATAAGAGAATAATGTCATAAGAGAATAATGTCATAAGAGAATAATGTCATAAGAGAATAATGTCATAAGAGAATAATGTCATAAGGGAATAATGTCATAAGAGAATAATGTCATAAGAGAATAATGTCATAAGAGAATAATGTCAAGAGAGAATAATGTCATAAGAGAATAATGTCATAAGAGAATAATGTCATAAGAGAATAATGTCATAAGAGAATAATGTCATAAGAGAATAATGTCATAAGAGAATAATGTCATAAGAGAATAATGTCATAAGAGAATAATGTCATAAGAGAATAATGTCATAAGAGAATAATGTCATAAGAGAATAATATCTAATGGAATACAAGAGAATAAGAGAATAATGACGAATTAGTATTGGTTATATAACATAATCAATAGCGAGTTTTATATTTCGGTATATTAAAACTTAATTGGGGAACTTTGGAATACTGAGATTAACTGATAAGTAGATATTTCTATCCAAATTATATAGAGTGAATATATTACTACTATTGAATTCGATACAATGTCATATCGATCGAAATAAGGTAATATATTGTTCGTAATACCTGTTATATGTCACCTGATATTACATTGCCAACCAAAGTGGTTTATTTTCATATTGTATAAATATATATTGTAAAAATAATTTAAAAATATATTAATCACAAAAACACGGATAATTGATTTCTATTTAGGTATTGTATATGCTATTTACTCGGGGTACCATATATCACATTGTATCTAATCAACGATAATGTTATACGATCAATCAAATTAAACGATGTATTCCTATTGTGGTACCATTAGGTTATTGATGATTTGTAATAACGTGAATATGAACATACAAGAACCCGTCAAACAATTCAGGTAATTCCATTGTTGCATACTTTATATTGTTAACCAATATGTTTTGCAACACACGAAAGGAGTTTAGAAAACTATTTCATCGATCTGTTTGCCGTTAAATGGACATAGGCTTAGTAAACATATGTATATAATGTTACTAATTATGAAATCGAATATATTTGTATATCCTATAGCGTAATACTCAGTCACATTAGAAATTGAGTGTGACGTCACTGACGTAAATACAGAATTTTGTGATGTATGTATTTCCCTGCAAATGGAGATATTAATTATATTATTGGTTAATTAATTATGTACCTTTTAATACATTTTTAATAGGATTGCGTATAAAAAATAAAAAATTATTATTATTTAAAAAATATTATTATTGCTTAGGTAATAATTCCTGTTTTTATATTAGATTTAAATGCAGTCGCATCCGTTTGCTATAATCTATATTCGCACTTGGTTCCGCAGATTATTTTAGGGCCAATCTTAATCATTTTAATCGCGATCAGGTGTACGTATTATAAGAATACATTTGTAAGTTTTTCCATTCCAATCGGAAACTATTATAATGCCTTTTTGTAATTTTGATGTAATGTCCGATACTTATTTATCTCGGGCTATTTCCCAATGTTTTTGATTATTATATTGCATTTTATTACAAGATGTGTGGTATATTTAATAATTTAGATGCTGAAATAGTCTAATTAAGGAATGCTATGAGTACTACCTAGGAACCTGGTTGTCTTTATAGAGAAAAAAATGAAATGTAGGTTCTATATTGTAGGGTATAGTTTACTTAACTTACTAATAACATTAAAATGTATTATTTTATATTTTATACAAGACACTACCAATTACTTGTAATATCACTGCAATTACACTACATTGTAATTTAGAAAATAATATTGACTTAAATAAATATGAATTATATCATTACAGTAAACTTAATTTTAAAAATTAATATTGTATAATATATTTAATAATACTTGTATATATGTATTTATATGCAATTATATTCATATAAATACATATGTATGAATGTATCAATATATATATATATATATATATATATATATATATATATATATATATAATGTTGATAAATAATTACATCTAAAACTAAATACTAAAAACTTACGAATTTATGTTTACAAACTGTATATTTATGAATAAATCATATAATAAAATAGTCTTGATATTAATATATAAAATTAATTATTATAGAAAACGTGTTTTTACAAAATTTGAATATGGTTGCAAGAAAAACGTATAGTGATATTATGAAAGAATTTCCGACATCTTCAGAATTCGGAGAAATGATTTCTTAACTATAAAAAAGATAAAAAAAAGATATATTGAAATGTACAATTGATCGTTAATATTAGTTTTAATGATATTAAAGTATTTTTTTGTATATAAGTAATGAAACTTATTTGAAATGAAAAGATTAAAGTTAATAAATACTATTAAATTATTTAATATTCCCGTGTTAAAAAATATTATAATACATTGTTTTGGTGAATCGATATTTATTATATAGGCTATATTATACAGGTTGTAACATAGTAAACTGAAATTCAAACTTAAATGATAATTATCACGATTCTTATTACATTTGTCACTGTAGTCCAAATACTGGAATACTAACAGTGATAAAGTTAATAATTAATAGGCTAGTATCATAAAATATGTTCTATGTACAATGTACATTGTACATATTGCAATGTTTTAATTATAATTGATCATATCTAATTATAGATTTTATATTTCGAAAATTCAAAAAATTGAATAGTATACATTCTATTTTAAAGAATCAATTCTATTTTAAGAAATTATTATAATAATTATTTTTTAATTCTTAAATATATAAAAAAATTCTTAAATAACATCTCTAAAATCAACTAACGATAAAAAATATGAAAAATAGCGAATCATCAAGGGAATGCTTCCTAAAGATATCTGAATATTTAAAAGTAATGTGGAAGTACTACGATCTTCTAAAATGCTTTAAAATATAATAAGTTAGTAAGAAATATATATATTAATCGAAGGAATACCCATTTTAATTCGGTATATATATGTACTCACAGGAATTAGGTACATTTGTACTAACACGAATTAGATACGTTTCACTAATCGGGATTAGGTACATACTTATCTAAATTAAGAGTATATGTACTCTTTTGTATTAGATATCCATGTAGTAGTATGCATTATGAATAAATATATACACCTTTGAATACTGTACTCCGTATTCTCAATAAAGTACTCATATACTCATTAAATTAGGTATACGTGTACTCGTTTGAATTTTATACAAATGTACTCATCAGAATTAGATAAATATGTACACATTTTGATTAAGTGCACATGCTCATAGTTGCGCACTCTGTAGAGGCCAAACTAGAACGAAATCAATACGAATTACTGCATAGGAATTGATTAAGTGACAATATATGCAAGTCTGTCATTCCTACCACGTATCAGTTCGTTATATCATTGTATGTAAGACCTACACTATATGATCTACATTGTAGGACCTGTATTGTAAGACCTATATTGTAGGACCTACATCGTTGGATCAACATTATATGACCTACAGTGTGGGACCTACATTGTAGGACCTGCATTGTATGGCCTACAGTGTAGGACCTACATTGTATGGCCTACAATGTAGGACCTACATTGTATGACCTACAGTCTAGGACCTACATTGCATGTACTTATTGTAAAACCTACAGTGTAAGACCTACTGTGTAAGACCTACATTGTAAGACCTACATTGTAGGACCTACAGTGTAAGACCTACATTGTAAGACCTACATTGTAAGACCTACATTGTAAGACCTACATTGTAAGACCTACATTGTAAGACCTACATTGTAAGACCTACATTGTAAGACCTACATTGTAAGACCTACATTGTAAGACCTATATTGTAAGACCTACATTGTAAGACCTACATTGTAAGACCTACATTGTAAGACCTACATTGTAAGACCTACATTGTAAGACCTACATTGTAAGACCTACATTGTAAGACCTACATTGTAAGACCTACATTGTAAGACCTACATTGTAAGACCTACATTGTAAGACCTACATTGTAAGACCTACATTGTAAGACCTACATTGTAAGACCTACATTGTAAGACCTACATTGTAAGACCTACATTGTAAGACCTACATTGTAAGACCTACATTGTAAGACCTACATTGTAAGACCTACATTGTAAGACCTACATTGTAAGACCTACATTGTAAGACCTACATTGTAAGACCTACATTGTAAGACCTACATTGTAAGACCTACAGTGAAAGACCTACATTGTAATACCTACATTGTAATACCTACATTGTAAGACCTACATTGTATGTAGGTCGGTTTATATTCGTCGACCACTTTGATGTGTAATAGTTTTGTACAATCTTTTAAAATTAAGAGATTAACGAAATTACGCCATCCAAAAAATGTTATTGCCTGGATACTTTGCAAGATATGTATCATGTCGTACATGTTATGTTATTATATAATAATAATATATATGTATGTATATTACATAAATGTAGTAAACACATAGTGGACATAAACTGGAGTTACTTCGGGTTCTAGAATTATGTGTGACTTTACGCATCGATTTGCTTTGATAGTATTTAATAGGTGGAGCTAGCAGGTGATTAGTAGGTGTTAAAAACCCTAGGTCCATGTGGGTGGTTCTAGTCATCTTTAATATACTGTGTTATAACATAGGCTATAGCCTCTATTAATTATGTGTAATAAAGATTCATTATATTGGTTTTCAAACTGAGAATAAAGTGTATAAATAACCTACGTACCCAACATATCTTACTCTATATTATATACTTCTATTAACCGATGTTTTAATTAGTTTCGATGGAAAACCATGAGTATCGATTGTCTAGACAGATTCCGAAATGACATTAGTTATATAAGGAAAACTCTTTAATTAGGAGTATGTGGCAGGTATGTGGTATGTCGTGTTGTTATAAACATAATTTAGGGCAATTGGGCAATTGGGAGTGTATGTAGTTGGTGAGTAGAGAGCTATGTACGTAGATATATGTAAGTAGGTATATGTACGTAGGTATATATACGTAGGTATATGTACGTAGGTATATGTACGTAGGTATATGTACGTAGGTATATGTACGTAGGTATATATACGTAGGTATATGTACGTAGGTATATGTACGTAGGTACAGGAGAATGTTTTTGTTTAAATTTGAGTGTGGATATCCAGGTGTGTAAAGGGGGCTTGTAATTCTATGTGTATGTGCAAATATGGGTTTGGATTTGGGTTTTGGTTTGGGTTTAGATGTGGGTAGAAACCAGGTGTAAGTATGTGCGCAGTGTGTACGTGTGTGTGTACGTGTGTGTAGGTGTGTGTACGTGTGTGTAGGTGTGTGTAGGTGTGTGTGTATATGAGATATAGGTTGGGTGTTCGTTGTAGGTTTAGGTGTTGTCATGGGTGTGGGTTTGGGTATAGATGTAGATTGTGGTATTTGTAGTTGGTGTGGAGTTGGACATGGAGTGTATAAATATATAAATGTTGAATGTTGAAGTGTATAAATGAGATGTAATTATAGGTTTGTATATAGTTGTGGGTGTATGAACTACATTGTGGGCAGGGGAAGATGGTAATGGAGTAAGGTTCTTTAAACATGTAGGTGTAGGTGTGAATATGGGTGTAGGTGTAGGACCTATAATATAGGTGGAAGTAGACGTGGAGGTGTGGGTTATATGGTGTAGTAGTAAGTGTAGTCTGTATGGGTGTAAGTTAATATGTATGTTTAGTCTTCTCTATACAACACGGTAAAAAATAATGATCAATCATCCGATATATATGTAAATATTTATATATATATATATATATATATATATATATATATATATATTTATATATATATATATTTATATATATATTTCTATTCTCTTTTCGTATTTCACGAAACAACCACGCAATTGTTCTTTTTATGACACCTACCACATTCCCGAGGGATCGCTATATTTCCTTGCAAATCATCTACATTCTAATATTATTTCTATATCTTATTGATACATTTATTTTTATCATTATACACATATACGTATATACACATATACGTATATACACATATACGTATATACACATATACGTATATACACATATACGTATATACACATATATGTATATACACATATACGTATATACCCAAATATGAGGCTGGAATTAAAAAAAATTAAGTCTATGGGCGAGGTGTAGTATTTTATATGTAGGTTTAAAGAGAGGTAAACGAATTGTAATGATGGATATGTTGTCTAACCCCGTGACATGTACGAGATATACATACTTATTACGATGTACGATATAATGATCACATATAAATTGATTATCTTCTTTTAACGATAATCGATCTTCCATAGCCTTACTAAACCCATGGATTCTCTAGAATCAATATTTGAAATACGGTCTACAATTCCGCGATTTACGATTGATTACAGATAATTATAGATTTTTCATGTTAGTCGGCCGAGTGAATCCCCATCTCAATGGAGTTACGGCTAATCCAGGCACGAGGTGGCGTCTATGTCTGCGGAAAGAGGCCGGCGTGTTAAAGCTTAATAACACATCGCACGTTACGCAATAATAGTCTTCATCCAATACCTGCGATGGACTTCTCACACCTTCTCGTAATTCGGAATTTCTATCCTGTGTGCTCTAGTCTACATATCAAATTGATTAGGTTCGGCGAACGTCATATTCGGGTCACGTCGAGGTCATGGCCGGGTCACACAGCGGCTAATTTCGCTTTATGTTATGCAATATAAATAGAAATAGATTCGATTTACTCCAAACCCATGTTCTATAATTACATAATACTATGACGTTTTTGGAAAACACCCAACACGCTTAATTATGATAACGGATGATTACTCATAACTTATTACCTCACATTATACATACACACACGAACACTGTACAATGTACAGTGTACAATGTACAGTGTACAATGTACAGTGTACAATGTACAGTGTACAATGTACAGTGTACAATGTACAGTGTACAATGTACAGTGTACAATGTACAGTGTACAATGTACAATATACAATGTACAGTGTACAATGTACAGTGTACAATGTACAGTGTACAATGTACAGTGTACAATGTACAGTGTACAATATACAGTGTACAATGTACAGTGTACAATGTACAGTGTACAATGTACAGTGTACAATGTACAGTGTACAATGTACAGTGTACAATGTACAGTGTACAATGTACAGTGTACAATGTACAGTGTACAATGTACAGTGTACAAT
>OZ038312.1:29175664-29211162 GCA_964035775.1 Osedax frankpressi
TGGTTGCCTGAAAAATAGTATGATTTTATGAAAATTCTTTTTACAAAACTGAATGTAGCAAACTCAGTTTTGTTTTTTTTTGATCAATTGTTTTGCCATTTCGTTTATTGCAATATAATTATAATTACAATTTATAATATAACTATTGACATATAAATCATAGCTAGTAAGGATAGAATAGTTATTCACATATATAATTGTCAGTCTTTTTACTATTAAATAAGTCAATAACATTAGAATTATTAATGTTTTAATTAATTGTTCTAAGACAATACTGTAAGATATTAAAAATAAGGAGAATGGGTAGTGAACTCATTTTGAATTCGTATTTGTATATTAATATGTTAATTAATATATTAATATGTTTTTATAATTTCTGATATCAAATTACAAATACAGTTTACTATATGAAATAGATCCAAATGTGTTTCAAATCAAACCAAGTGATAAATAAATGTAGTCTCTTTTATTAGATTCCTGGATATCAGCTTCTAAGATAAAGTTATATTATTTGTATTTTTGTTCATTAATAATTCAATTATTAACTGTCGCTGCACTTATCAGATTCTTAATAACTCTTATCAATAATTCCCTAATATAATTTATATTTAATTATTCAGAACGCTTGCTGGACGAAAGTTTGAGGGAATATCGGTAGGACCTTTTTTACGGATTAAAATCGTCCGATTTTCTTTCCGTGAAATAGCAATGCCAAGCTCGAGGACAGCTCCAAATATCTCCATCGGTAGTATTACTCTTTTAACGATTAAATTTGAAATGTAAATATTCTAATTGATCTCGAACTGCGGAATTTATTTACGATATTTTTAGTTTATGAATTATGTCTAGTGCGCATGTTCATCTGTCTGTTTCATTTTCATTAAATTCTAAATATTCTATATCTGCATATTTGGATTTCTCCGAATTCTGTTCATAGAACGCTCAGTATAATCTGCATTGGAGAAGAATTAACAGAACAATAGTGTTTGTTATACCTAACTCATTTGACAGTTTATTTAGCATATCTCCTAAATAAGTTATTAATGAATTCTGCTTGTTTACCTTTAAACTTACTGTTTGTATTTGTCTTTATTACTATCTATTTTTATTAATATGTGGTCTGTTTTTATTGTCCTATGAGTTTATTAGCTTTGGGTAATATTTGTTTATCAATAGTTATAAACAAATAATCTCATCTATTGTATCAGTCGCAGTTACCACGCGCGCGCGCGTGCGTGCGTGCGCGTGCGTGCGTGCGTGCGTGAGTGCGTGAGTGCGTGCGTGCGTGTATGTGTGGTTGTATTTATTTAGAGACATATTTCTAAGCCAATTTACCTAATTAAAAGTATATATAAGAAAATAAAAAGGTATTAAGAACAAGTAAATAAGTGTAAGGTCTTCGTTATTGTCGACAGTAATTGTAATATGAATAAGTGTAAGAAATGTGATTACTATATAATAAGTGTAAGGATAGTAGGAGGAAGGAAAGTATTATGAGTGTATACGACGAATACAGTACGAGGATGGGAAATAATGGTAGAGGGTTGAAACAATATACTTTTCAGAGTATAGTTTATAAGTAAATATGAATTCGTCAGTTATTTGTAGGTAAAATGTAGCGAAATTTAAGTTGAGTGTAAAATTGAGTAGTTTTTTTATGTAATGTGAGTCGGTATTAATAGTTGTAGTAAATGATTAATTTCTTTTTGTATATTTTTTCATTATAGTATAATTGTAATTTGAATGATAAACTAATACATAATGTGATTGCAGTAAGTAGAAAAGAATGTTTTGATTTTCAGGAATTTTAAGATTAAGTTTGTTGATCATAATATTCCACGTTTAGTATGATTTGTAATTTGAGAAGCTAGATAACTTGTGGTTTTTAACCACGTAAGTGTTTTGTTCGGTGATGCTGAGTTAGTTTTAATATTGGGCTCTGTATCATAAGCGTATACATAATATATTGTATTTATTTTGTTGGTAATTTGATATCTGATATATAGATGCAAAATAGTAGTGGGCCAAATACAAATCAAGATATATATTAATGGTATGCTTTTTTATATTAGAAATATTCGGTCATGAAGTATAATTGTTTTTAAGTGAACAAGTGGAGAAGTCATTATACCATGGTTTATTATTTAGAGTATATATTAGTTGTTTTTTTTTAAATCGGGCGGTATATATTTTGTATAATTTCTTCATGTCATGTATTTTGTCGTCAATAGACTTAAGGTAATATAATTTGTCTGTATTTATTTTGTTGTTGAATATTGAAGTTTCTGTCTATAAATTATTTAGATTTTCTCCAGGTGTTGCAATTTTCCGAAGATTTCTGTGTTCTTTTAATAATAGGTTCTACCATTGTTTGAATATTTTGTGAAGTATTCATAATTTTGAATGGAATATGTATAAGTAGCCTCAGTAAAAGATTTAAAAAGTTTCATTAATTTATCCAAGTTAATGTAGTCGGGTATTATTAATTTAAATAAGTCTCTTTGTATGTAGTTAATTTGTGTTATCTTAATTTGAATTTAGGTGTATTAAGTACGATGGTGATTAAGTTATGGTGAGTTAGCAGTGGTTTGACCTTTATATTATTAATTATATTTGTTAGCTGTGTAGAGATTATCAGGTTTGTATAGTATGATTACTCTAAATAATTTGAGTCGATTGATTAGGAAGTTGCAGTAATACATTTATGTACTGTCAATATCAAATTTAGAGTATAGCTCAATTATCTGTGTGTTGTAATTAGTTGTGGAGTATAGCCGCTACAACTATACCACGCGAAGATTTGGAGTATTTACAGAATTAATGTGTTTTGGACATAGCTAACATGAAAGTCGTGTGAAAGCATCAGTCGAATATGTTTCAGTAAGCCACATTATGTCAATATCGTTATTTAATAACTTTAATTTTATATTGTATTGTTATGTAACTGAGTATATAGTAATGCTATTTTATTGTTTTTTAATCATTTTTTATTGCTAGATGTATTAGTGTCTGTGAATGGTGTACATTGTACACTGTATGGATGTTGTACACCATTCATTACCACGATATCCTTGTGCAATGCCCACTATGTACTTCGCCAAATATAAAAAGTTATCATTAAGAAATCTCATATTATAATTGTGTAGGGTCATAGTCTACCCGGAAAGCCATTCAAGTAATTTAGTATTTGTGTTATATAATTAAAGTGAAGTAAATAGTCTGGTATCTTGGGATGCTATCATTAGAAACTTCCATCGTAATATATACCCACTGCATGCCACTTTTATTATCCATTACATTATTTCATATCTCGAGCTATATGATATTATCATTATCCAATAAGCCAACATAACGATACGTTTATAATTTGGTGCACTTAATACCCAATACGCCAACTATATAGAAGTTCCTATCAGAATAGTTGTAATAAATTGAATTATTGAACACAATAGTATATGTCCACTATTACACGTAAACCCCAGGGATCACGATGTGACGAGGTCAGGCCTCTCGGATCGCAGAAATCCATAGGTTTAAGGCGTACTTAACATCGGTACATTGAAATATTTTCATTTACAAAGTACATAAATATTCTCGTACGAAGGTGGCTTTACATTATTTGGATACAGTTGCACAACATTGTAGCATTAATGCTATAACAGATTATATGTAAACACATAATATAGTATATACATATATTAGTATGTATAGACTGTGATAATATGTGTATAATTTATATCGCTAGCGACACACGTTTAATGATCACATAGATTAACCCTTATTAATGAATAATATTATCCAACATAGTTATTTATATATAGGTCAAGTTTTGTTTATACAGAATATAATCATAATATATATTATTAAATCATTGCAATTTATATTAATATGTTTGTGTTTAATAATTATTAAATGATGTCTAATTATCATTTAAATAAATATTAATTTGATTATCTTTATGAAATCATTGTTCCGTTATTTTTTAGTTGTTATTGTCTATATTCGTGATTTTTAAAGAATCGGTATTTTTACCAATTAAATTTACATATTAATTATTATTCGCTTAATTAATTATCGTATTAGACAACAACATTTATTTATATTATACAGGTAACAGATGCTTGATTTATGTATAAAATATGATTGCAACAAATATATATAGCATTCTATTAGTTTCTTAGAATATATCATTGGTGATCATTTTAATATTAAATTCGGCAAATAATATTGTATTCAACTATTGATCATTTCAGAAATCTGTTCAGAAATAAAGAAACTACTACGATTAACTTTAAGAATACATAAACAAAACGCATACACCGTATACTACAGTGTAATGTAATATATGTATAATTAAGTACGAGTAGTTTACTAAGTATATTACATAGTCAAAATAAATACTTGATATAATATATTATATATGAAAATTAATAAAATAATAATTGTTTAAATAATCTATAGTTATATATTTTATGGTTATATTATTCTTAATAGCATTTCTAGAATAATATCAAAATAGATTATACATTAAACTCTAAAACAGTATTGAAAATTATAATATGATACATTATAGGGTATATATAATATACAATTGTTATCAAAAATAAAATATATTAATCTTTCTAATCATTATTGTTATTGTTTTTTTGGGAATATTCTATAATACAATTTTAAAATGTACCCATTTATTCCGAAAATATTAATATTAATTAATATATACTTAATATAATAATAGTAGAAGCAAAAATGTATTAACTTTGACTATTGTCAGTATAAAATAATCAAAACATCTTCAAATTTTAATATTTTTGAATATTTAAATTAATTTTTGAAAACATTCTTTTAATTTATTATAAAGTTTAACAATTTATTATAATTCGTTTATTAATATAACAGTTTATTTTCTAAGTACAAATATATATGTAATTATAATAATTTATATACTTTAGTTTATTTATTATATCATTATCTGAATAAAATAATTTTAAAAGTTTTAATATTTTAATTATCATTCAAAATAGTAGTGTGAATTTTTTTGATAAACAGAAATAATCTGTAATTTTTTCATGTTTGTATACTTAAAACTTGTAAACAAATATGTACTTGAAGAATACACAGTTGTTTGGTTTCAACAAATATGTGAGGATGAATACAACATTGAAATATTTAAAATTTCCATTTCAACAAGTTAATACAAGATAAAATCTAAGATAATTAAATAAAATCCCATCAGCTATCAATTCTGAAATACTCATTTTAAAATGCTTATAACTAACGATATATTAAATCGTAAACACAGCGATTTATATATCTATTATAACGAATACAAACATAAATAGTTCTATATTTTATTTATATAAGTATTATAACAATAAAGAAAATATTCAGAGCATTATAATTAAGTTTATAGTTAAATTTAAAAAAATATACCTTGCATTTTAAATTTGTTGATTTACTAATTCAATATGGCAATATAATGAATTTAATATATTTAAATTAAAAACAATCATAAGGAATATTAGTAAAAAATAAGTTAATTTAACAAGATAAAAAAATAATGATGTTTTCATACTTTGGATATATTTATACTTTATTGCTATAATTATAGCTATAATATGTATATTTATGTTATGTTTAATATTATAGATACTTTTATATTTAACAAGTTATAAGCTATTTTATTGATCATAGTAAAAATTAGTGATTTCTATAAACATGTGACACAAAAAGTACTAATATAGGCATATAAATTATGAAATGTTATCAATATCATTAAAGTTGATCTTATCGTATTGTAGATATTAATAATTATTTTAAGTGGATAATAATGGTACACCATATGAAACAGGTAAAGTGTATTTCCAGCAATGCTGAACTTTAATCCTTTTAAAACATTTGTAAACTAATTGCAACCTAGTGGTCGAATATAAATTTATATTCTTATAATATATATACACACAAGCGCAAGTTATTGCCGATAGCAATATGTATAAAGTATAGAGATAAATATTAATAATTTTAATTGGATGACATTGCTGACAGCAATTCATAATAAATAAGTTAAGAGGTTAAAATTAAATAAATAATAAAAATATATTACAAAATTATTAAACATTTGATTGTAACATAATATTGCAGCATAATGAAGTTCATATATTCTATATGCTAGGTATTAGTGCATTTTATTTGCAATTATCGATATAGAATATGTTATATATATATAGAGATGTATATAGATTTATATTTAAATATATTACAAATCTGTGGATGAGAACATACCCTAATATAAAATTTATTAAAAAAAAAACCCTCTCAGAACAATACTCATACAGATAGAAACCCCTGCCTCGTATACTATATAGTATATATAACACATTAACCATTATATATTTAATAAATTAGTGTAATTGGGTAGCCATACTTAGATCTTTAGTGTTAATGTATAGCAGCACAATGTTGTCAAAATCAAACCCAAACCAAAACTAAACCCAAATATAAATAAAAATTTTATAAATATAGAAACCTGGCATTAGATTTATTAATTTTTTTTTCAAATCCAAACCCGAATCTAAACTCAATACATAAACCCAAACTGTAAACTTATAATGTATACATATAACATGTCATCTAATTTATTTTAATATATTTTAAAAATCACCAAACCCAAACGCAAACCACAAATACTATAATTAGAGTATATGAACATAGCCTGATATTATAATAATGGTACAACATATGAAACAGGTAAAGTGTATTTCCAGCAATGCTGAACTTTAACCTTTTTAAAACATTTGTAAACTATTTGCAACCTAGTGGTCGAATATAAATTTATATTCTTATAATATATATATAAAATTATTTAATTTAGATTAAATAATTTTTGATACTTAATCTTGCATATAAATAAAAAAAATTTATTATTAATATTATGTATATATCTATATATTAATTATATATATTCTAATTTCAACTATAATTAAAATCTAAACAAAATACAACCATATTCAATTAAATAGTAAATAATAGCTAATTAATATATTAGAATTATAAGTTATCCTAAACAAAAAATAAATAACCTGCTATATAGTAATATAACTATTTGAAAGAATAATTGTTGTTTTTAAAGATAGCAATAGTTAAATTCTACTATATAATAAATTATGGGGTTGATAAAAAATGCGAATAAATAATAACATTATTAAATATTTTATTTTAAACAAAATACTGTAATAACGTCTAAATACTATCCACTAACTATAATATATATACATATAATGTATGTTTGGTGTAACTAGTATATATATTAGAATAAATATATTGAATTAAGGGATATAATAAATATAAAAATTATATAAATAATAGTTAAAGGAATTGTAGCTAGTGTTAATTGATTACATAGGAAAAGTACGAATATAATATAAATAATAATATTGAATAATTTAGGTGAAGGTCATTTGATGTTGGTATTGTTTAATTAGAACTGACATGTAATATCTCTTTCTATTAATAAAGTAAATAGTATACTTTTGCAAAAAGTAAAATTATATTCTACTCCATGTATACTTAAAATAGAACTACGGCCTACTTATAATTCAAATAAAGTGCAATGACAACAATTACAAATGAGGTCGCGAAGTAGATATTCAATTGTAGGCCAAAGATTGCCATACTGAGCATCGTTGTGACAACCATCGCGCATGAGATGAAATATAGACGAGTTATGTTGGAACCGTGTTTAATCACCGAAGACATTATGAGACCTACTGAGGCCTGCGGGGGGTTGTGTGTAAATGTTAAGGGATGTACGCTCTACCTTGTAGGGGTTAGAAGGTATCGAAGTTAAAGATCGGATAGTTTAATCGGTTAGAAGTAGATTAATTATAAGGTTAGGTAGTTCCTGGAAGAAATAAGTAATATAATGTAGGTGATATTGTATTGAATTAATACAGATCATTTCATGCGCATATAAATAACTTGGAATTAATCTAAATTGTCTGGATGTTTGAAATAATGGGCAATATAATAATTATCTATCGAAACATTATCAAAAATAAATATTATTAAATTGAAATAAACTAAAATTGTAGCTTTAATTTCAAACTGCAGATATCTAAATATATTTGAGATCATTAGAGTAATTTGATATATATTATTTAATATAATATTAATTATAGATGCATAGATAAGTGAGAGTATGGAATATAATAAACAAGCTTATGAAAAGAAAAAAGTTATGAACTATTAATTATAATAAATAATATTGAATTAATTCAATATAAATATTGATCATTAAAGCTTCATATAGTAAGTAATATGTAACTGAGTTGTATAATATTATGAATGAACCTGACATGCCACTAATATCCAGGTAATGAAAGTAAAGCCTCTCAGAAGGTTAAAATCAGAAACTACAAATAATAAATGAATTAGAAAATAAAGTAAAACATATTAAATTCAATTAAGTTTAAAATTAAGATCAACATTGTTTTATTTACTTATTAATATTATTTGAATTAAATATCAAATGATAATTTAGTTATTATCGGATGTAACTAAATATAATATAGTTTTAAGATATATATAATTATTAATAAATATAATCTGTTTCTAATGTTTGAAAATGTTTGAAAGTTGAATAGATATAAAATAATCTATTTAGGATTAAAGCTAATTATAGATAAAGAGAATTTTTTATTAAAATGCTATTTCTAAATTTTATTGGATGCATATTATTTTTGTAAGCTTAATATTTACACAATCTTGTCACCAAAACAAAACTTGATAGACTGTTTAGGTATTCACCTCAATTCATGATGTTATTATTTAATGTTTTTAAAAAATTATGTTATTCAAAAATAAACCAGATTCCTAATGATATTAGTAATGTTAATTGATTTATTGTTGTATTATTTAACTTATACAAAAATATTTTTTTTAAATAAAATTACTATTATTTATTATCAAATTATTAAATCTCATACATATATATATATATATATATATATATATATATATATCTCATGCATACTAATATATTGAATACATTTATTACCACATAGTAAAATGATAAATAAATTTAAAGTATTAACTATAGTTTAGAATCTGATTGTATTTCAATAAAAAATACTTATAGAATTATATTTTAATATGATTCTATATTAATGCATTTAAATGATATATCTTATATTACGAATATTCTGAAGTGCGGGTTTCCTACAGTGGAAGTAGACTAGCGAGTTGGTGCAGGGTAAAGTGGGATTGGCGTAACCGGAATTTATGGAGTTTGCGGAATTCAGTAGAAAGGCTGACCCGTTAAACAGACAGCCAAAAGAGTAGAGCATCGTGTTTTGAATGTGGATTGACATCTGTGTTGTTTAGAGCATAAAGATACTATTCGCTTACGGATAATCACAAACTAATCATACAAAATAAGTTCAGGGTAATCATCTCTATTTCATTATAACATTTAGACTTTTATTATTTTTTAAAATATTTTTTTCAACTTATATTTATATTTTTTTCCACTTATATTAATATCATCCTCATTGGAAAGTAATTAATAAAAGAATATGTTTACATAATAACATTCTACAATCTTTACATTATAATATTCTACAATCTTTACATTATATCGTTATATTAGTATTACAAAATAACATTCCAAAATCTTTATATAATTTGAATAGTAATATTTATATATATTATATGATTCACAAAATGATTTTTTTTGAAAAAAATTATGTAAAAGATCTGCTAACAATAAATCACAATAAAAATGTAGGGAAAGGTTTAGGGTGAAGGAGAAACAGTGGTTGAGGGTGAAGGAGAAGGAGAAACAGAGGTTGAGGATGAAGGAGAAGGAGAAACAGAGGTTGAGGGTGAAGGAGAAACAGTGGTTGAGGGTGAAGGAGAAGGAGAAACAGAGGTTGAGGGTGAAGGTGAAGGAGAAACAGTGGTTGAGGGTGAGGGTGAAGGAGAAACAGTGGTTGAGGGTGAAGGAGAAGGAGAAACAGTGGTTGAGGGTGAAGGAGAAGGAGAAACAGTGGTTGAAGGTGAAGGAGAAGGAGAAACAGTGGTTGAGGGTGAAGGAGAAGGAGAAACAGTGGTTGAGGGTGAAGGAGAAGGAGAAACAGTGGTTGAGGGTGAAGGAGAAGAAGAAACAGTGGTTGGTTGAGGGTGAAAGAGAAGAAGAAACAGTGGTTGAGGGTGAAGGAGAAGAAGAAACAGTGGTTGAGGGTGAAGGAGAAGAAGAAACAGTGGTTGGTTGAGGGTGAAAGAGAAGAAGAAACAGTAGTTGGTTGAGGGTGAGGGTGATGTGACATTCCTACACACCTCATACTTCTCCTTCAGAATGTACTCATTATAGACACCCGCCAGACCAGACAATATGCAGTAAATTGTGATCATCACCAGACCTTTCGTTGTGATATGTACGACTCCAGAAGATAAACTCTCTACACTGACATTCACGTTAATACCTCCATAGCTATGGGGGTGAGAGGATGATTAGGGGCGGTTCTAATTCCGAGGTGTGGACGGGGTGAAACGGGAGTAGGGTGGAAAGCGGGGTGGAACGGGGTGAAACGGGAGTATGGTGGAAAGTGGGGTGGAACGGGGTGAAACGGGAGTATGGTGGAAAGCAGGGTGGAAAGTGGGGTGGAAAGCGGGTATAATGAAGCGGTATAAAGAGGTAAGGCATTTGAGACGGAGAATCGGAAATGAATGGGTTAGTGAATGGGTAGTGGAAATTAGAGTTTAGGAGATTTGCTTAAGAGTAGGGGTAGGGGTAGTGAGTGGGGTTGTGAAGAAAAGGTGATGGGGTTAGTGGCTTAATCAGGGATGATATAAAATGAGGGTATTGAAGTGGTATGATGAAGGTCAAGGGTGAGTAAATATGGTCACTAGGAAGGTATCCTAGCTAGTTGGACTGTGTATAATATAAACAATGGTATATATTACAGGGCATTGCATTTCTTTATCAAATATAACTGTTGCCATGTCCACGTTTACAATCTATACATGATTTCACATTGATTTTGATGTATATCAAATTTCTAATTAGAAATATTTCAATTAAGTTGATAATCTATCTTAAAACAGACTCAAATAGTTATTTATTATTTTTTAAAACCTACAACCTACACCGTACCTACACCGTACCTACAGTTTACATGTTTTGAAATCATATTTATCATCGCTTATTCCCAGCAAATAATTGCTAATTTCAAGTTTAGTTTTTAAGGTCAATCTTAAATGTAAACTAATTTTATAAAGATTATGATAATATTATAATAATAGTTTAGTGAGCAATAATGGTCAACAATCAACTATATTAACTATCTTTACTGTAATAACTGTATTATAACTGTATTATAACTATTATCATATAATAATACATTAAACAGTATATCTAGTATTTATTGTCATTTGAGCTAGTTGATCTTTTTTGAGTTAAACCATTTGAAAATTAGCCATTTAATAAAAAACTGTGATGTATATATTGTATAGATTTTGATATTAGTGAATCTCTAATGAATAACCTATTTAGTCCTCCTGCAAATGCAAGTAATCCGATAGAGTACCACTGCATTACAGAGATAGGTCTGTGGGCGTGGTTAGGGCGTGGTTAGGGCGTGGTTAGGGCGTGGTTAGTGTATGTGCTGAGGGAGTAGTTAGTAAGTGTGTAGTTAGAGAGAGTGGTTAGTGTGTGTGTGAGTAGTGAGTGAGGGAGTAATGAGTGAGTGAGTAGTGAGTGAGTGAGTAGTGAGTAGTGAGTGAGGGAGTAGTGAGTGAGGGATTAGTGAGTAGTGAGTGAATGAGGGAGAGGTGAGTGAGGGAGTAATGAGTAATGAGGGAGTAGTGAGTAATGAGTAATGAGGGAGTAGTGAGTAGTGAGTGAGTAGTGAGTGAGTAAGTAGTGAGTAGGGAGTAGTGAGTGAGTAGTGAGTAGTGAGTGAGGGAGTAATGAGTGAGTGAGTAGTGAGTGAGTGAGTAGTGAATAGTGAGTGAGGGAGTAGTGAGTGAGTAGTGAGTGAGCAGTGAGTAGTGAGTGAGTAGTGAGTAATGAGTGAGTGAGTGAGTGAGTAGTGAGTAATGAGTGAGTAGTGAGTGAGTGAGTAATGAGGGAGTGAGTTAGTGAGTAGTGAGTAATGAGTGAGTAGTGAGTACATGTGCAATAAGTAGTTATACAATGTCATGGGATTCAGATTAAATTAGTGAATGATACTAAATTGTGAATATAGGTGTATTGTTAGTGAGTTGGATGATTGGAGGGTTAGGGAAGGCGGGGTAATGGGGATTAAGGGGTTACTGGATGGGATCATAGTAAATAAAAGAATTGAAACTTTAAATGTATAGTAAACGGTGAGATTTTTATTACAGCTAGAAATTATAAATTATAATAATTCTAAACAATATTTAATATGGATATAGTTTTCAATGAATTTTTATGATAAGATTACATTCCTGAAGAAGAACAGATAAAGTGTAACCTAACAGACCACTATATGAATTACAACAATCTAGTTAAATATATATAATGTAATTGATTTAGAAATGATTAATTGTTAATACAGTATTGTCTGGTGTTTTGGTATGTGTAACCGAGTAAGGATGCACTCGTAACAGGTGAGAAATTATTGTCGGTGTTCATACCAAGTCGAAAGTAGAATCATCACAACATTAGTTCTGACAAAACCACATTCCCAAAGTTACGCCAGTTATGTAACTGTCGTAACTCAGTTTGGTTTGGTTTTCAATTAATCATTTTTTTTTATTCTCGGCGGATCACCTTAGCTCACCTTATCTCACATTATCTTACCTTATCTTACCTTAACTAACCTTATATCACCTTATCTTACCTTATCTTACCTTATCTTACCTTAACTAACCTTATCTTACCTTAACTAACCTTATCTCACCTTATCTCACCTTATCTCACCTTATCTCACCTTATCTTACCTTAGCTCACCTTATCTTACCTTATCTTACCTTAGCTCACCTTACCTTATCTCACCTTATCTCACCTTATCTTACCTTAACTCACCTTATCTCACCTTATCTTACCTTATCTTACCTTATCTCACCTTATCTCACCTTATCTTACCTTAACTAACCTTATCTCACCTTATCATACCTTATATTACCTTAGCTCACCTTATCTTACCTTAGCTCACCTGAGCTCACCTTATCTTACCTTAGCTCACCTTACCTTACCTTACCTTACCTTATCTCACCTTATCTTAACTTATCTCACCTTAGATCACCTTATCTTACCATAGCTCACCTTATCTCAAATTATCTTACCTTATCTTACCTTAACTAACCTTATCTTACCTTATCTTACCTTAACTAACCTTATCTTACCTTAACTAACCTTATCTTACCTTATCTTACCTTAACTAACCTTAACTAACCTTATCTCACCTTATCTCACCTTATCTCACCTTATCTTACCTTAGCTCACCTTATCTTACCTTATCTTACCTTAGCTCACCTTACCTTATCTCACCTTATCTCACCTTATCTTACCTTAACTCACCTTATCTCACCTTATCTTACCTTATCTTACCTTATCTCACCTTATCTCACCTTATCTTACCTTAACTAACCTTATCTCACCTTATCATACCTTATATTACCTTAGCTCACCTTATCTTACCTTAGCTCACCTGAGCTCACCTTATCTTACCTTAGCTCACCTTACCTTACCTTACCTTACCTTACCTTATCTCACCTTATCTTAACTTATCTCACCTTAGATCACCTTATCTTACCATAGCTCACCTTATCTCAAATTATCTTACCTTAGCTCACCTTAACTCACCTTATCTTACCTTATCTTACCTTATCTCACCTTAACTAACCTTATTTTACCTTATCTCACCTTATCTCACCTTATCTTAACTTATCTCACCTTATCTTACCTTAGCTCAACTTATCTCACCTTATCTTACCTTAGCTCACCTTATCTCACCTTATCTTACCTTAGCTCACCTTATCTTACCTTATCTTACCTTATCTCACCTTATTTCACCTTATCTTACCTTAGCTCACCTTATCTTACCTTAGCTCACCTTATCTCAAATTATCTTACCTTAGCTCACCTTATCTTACCCTATCTTACCTTATCTCACCTTATTTCACCCTATCTTACCTTATCTTACCTTAGCTCACCTTATCTTACCTTACTTACCTTATCTCACCTTATTTCACATTATCTTACCTTATCTTCCCTTATCTTACCTTACCTCATCTCACCTCATCTCACCTCACCTTAGCTCACCTTATCTTACCTTATCTTACCTTATATCACCTTATCTTACCTTATCTTCCCTTATCTTACCTTATCTCATCTCACCTCATCTCACCTTAGCTCACCTTATCTTACCTTATATTACCTTATCTCACCTTATCTTACCTTAGCTCACCTTATCTTGCCTTATCTTACCTTATCTTACCTTAGCTCACCTTTTTTCACCTTATCTTATCTTATCTTCCCTTATCTTCCCTCATCTCACCTTATCTCATCTTATCTCACCTTAGCTCACCTTATATCACCTTATCTCATCATTATTAATTGTTTTTATTTATTTTTTGTTTTTATTATTATTATTTCCATTATTATTTGATTTCACATATTGAATATTTCATATGTATTTTCTGTTAATAGTCACCAAGGGGATAATAAACCAATAAGCTCTGCTTTTTCATTCACCAAGTTTGTACGAAAACTTTGATATAAAAATATATATACTCTGAAAATAAATAAATGTTAAAACTATAAATATATAAATTATTAAAATGATTTGAAAAATTAATACATTTTTTATAATAATGTTAAATATGAGTTAAATTAAGGCAAAGACATGCAGAGAATCTACACGTTGAGTTTAGTGTTAGTGGTGTATAGACTTTACAAACTTCTTGATAATCAAACGATAAAGTAAAGCTGTAGATATGATCTTCATATTGCAGAGTATCTGTACGTCGTGGGATTGTAATTAGTGAGGAGGGGCTTACAAAAGTGGTGGGGAATATGAGGAGAGGGTTAGTAATTAGTGGGAGGGACTTACAAAAGTGGTGGGGAATATGAGGAGAGGGTTAGTAATTAGTGGGAGGGGCTTACAAAAGTGGTGGGAAATATGAGGAGAGGGTTAGTAATTAGTGGGAGGGGCTTACAAAAGTGGTGGGGAATATGAGGAGAGGGTTAGTAATTAGTGGGAGGGGCTTACAAAAGTGGTGGGGAATATGAGGAGAGGGTTAGTAATTAGTGGGAGGGGCTTACAAAAGTGGTGGATAATATGAGGAGAGGGTTAGTAATTAGTGGGAGGGGCTTACAAAAGTGGTGGGGAATATGAGGAGAGGGTTAATAATTAGTGGGAGGGGCTTACAAAAGTGGTGGGGAATATGAGGAGAGGGTTAGTAATTAGTGGGTAGGGGCTTACAAAAGTGGTGGGGAATATGAGGAGAGGGTTAGTAATTAGTGGGAGGGGCTTACAAAAGTGGTGAGGAATATGAGGAAAGGGTTAGTAATTAGTGGGAGGGGCTTACAAAAGTGGTGGGGAATATGAAGAGAGGGTTAGTAATTAGTGGATGGGGCTTACAAAAGTGGTGGGGAATATGAGGAGAGGGTTAGTAATTAGTGGGAGGGGCTTACAAAAGTGGTGGGGAATATGAGGAGAGGGTTAGTAATTAGTGGGAGGGGCTTACAAAAGTGGTGGGGAATATGAGGAGAGGGTTAGTAATTAGTGGGTAGGGGCTTACAAAAGTGGTGGGGAATATGAGGAGAGGGTTAATAATTAGTGGGAGGGGCTTACAAAAGTGGTGGGGAATATGAGGAGAGGGTTAGTAATTAGTGGGTAGGGGCTTACAAAAGTGGTGGGGAATATGAGGAGAGGGTTAATAATTAGTGGGAGGGGCTTACAAAAGTGGTGGGGAATATGAGGACAGGGTTAATAATTAGTGGGAGGGCCTTACAAAAGTGGTGGTGAATATGAGGAGAGTGTTATTAATTAGTGGGAGGGGCTTACAAAATTGTTGGGGAATATGAGGAGAGGGTTAGTAATTGGTAGATGAATAAGTCATGCTTACAAGTAAAGGTTAAGGTTTGTTTGGCGATTAAGGAGGGCTATCGTATAATATAAGTATGGGGTGATGAAATTACAAAATTGGGGTCTAGTGGAGATATAGTGTTGGGAAATATCTACTTAGCAAATGTAAATCTGTAATGAGTTGGACTAAATCGCCGCTAAAATTTGCAGGAAACTTGGATTCGAAAGGAGGCGTGGCCTGCAGAGTTGCAAAATAGACCTGGTAGGTGGCGGGGTCCATTTCGGTTTGCATGTGTATGCCGAGATTATTGGTGATGAGGTAGAGTAGGGCAGGAATACTGTATGGCAGTACCACTTTGATACGGGGCAACACTGCAATACCTAGGGGGTAGGGGGGGGGGTAGGAGTAGTAACTCTAGGTACAGAAGAACCACCATCATTGTGTTTATATACAAGGTAGGGGGTGTAGGAGTAGTAACTCTAGGTACAGAAGAACCACCATCATTGTGTTTATATACAAGGTAGGGTGGTTTAGTTTATTTACTCACCTAGAAGGTACAGATGTTGTAAGTACTACACTTGACTTGTCATATTTTATGGAAAAGATCTTATGTGATGTGGTAGGCTTATGTAATGGGGTATTGGCTTATGTAATGGGTATTGGCTTATGTAATAGGGTATTAGCTTATGTAATGGGGTATTAGCTTATGTAATGGGGTATTAGCTTATGTAATGGGGTAGTGGTGTAATGGGGTAGTAGATTATGTAATGGGGTTATGTATGGGTGCACTATCCATCAACACTCTATTTATTATAATTAATTAATGTGTATTCATTGTTATTAGTTTTAATTAAAGGACAACTCTATTATAATTGGTAATAAGACATTTTTATATTTCTTTATATTATGATAACATACCAGTAAACATGAAAAGTCATATGAGTGGTGTACCTCACATAATAACTCTACTGAGAAGTGTACCCCACTCAATAACTCTACTCAGTAGTGTACCCCCACTCAACAACTCTACTCAGTAGTGTACCCCATTCAACAACTCTACTCAGTAGTGTACCCCACTCAACAACTCTACTCAGTAGTGTACCCCACTCAACAACTCAACTCAGTAGTGTACCCCACTCAACAACTCTACTCAGTAGTGTACCCCCACTCAACAACTCTACTCAGTAGTGTACCCCACTCAACAACTCTACTCAGTAGTGTACCCCATTCAACAACTCTACTGAGTAGTGTACCCCACTCAACAACTCTACTCAGTAGTGTACCCCACTCAACAACTCTACTCAGTAGTGTACCCCACTCAACAACTCTACTAAGTAGTGTACCCCCACTCAACAACTCTACTCAGTAGTGTACCCCACTCAACAACTCTACTCAGTAGTGTACCCCCACTCAACAACTCTACTCAGTAGTGTACCCCATTCAACAACTCTACTCAGTAGTGTACCCCACTCAACAACTCCACTCAGTAGTGTACCCCACTCAACAACTCTACTCATTAGTGTACCCCACTCAACAACTCTACTCAGTAGTGTACCCCACTCAATAACTCTACTCAGTAGTGTACCCCACTCAACAACTCTACTCAGTAATGTACCCCACTCAACAACTCTACTCAGTAGTGTACCCCACTCAATAACTCTACTCAGTAGTGTACCTCACTCAACAACTCTACTCAGTAGTGTACCCCACTCAACAACTCTACTCAGTAGTGTACCCCACTCAACAACTCTACTCAGTAGTGTACCCCACTCAATAACTCTACTCAGTAGTGTACCCCCACATAATAACTCTACTGAGAAGTGTACCCCACTCAACAACTCTACTCAGTAGTGTACCCCCACTCAACAACTCTACTCAGTAGTGTACCCCACTCTAAAACTCTACTCAGTAGTGTACCCCCACATAATAACTCTACTGAGAAGTGTACCCCACTCAACAACTCTACTCAGTAGTGTACCCCCACTCAACAACTCTACTCAGTAGTGTACCCCACTCAATAACTCTACTCAGTAGTGTACCCCCACATAATAACTCTACTGAGAAGTGTACCCCACTCAACAACTCTACTCAGTAGTGTACCCCCACTCAACAACTCTACTGAGAAGTGTACCCCACTCAACAACTCTACTAAGTAGTGTACCCCCACTCAACAACTCTACTCAGTAGTGTACCCCACTCTAAAACTCTACTCAGTAGTGTACCCCACTCTAAAACTCTACTCAGTAGTGTACCCCACTCAACAACTCTACTCAGTAGTGTACCCCCACTCAACAACTCTACTCAGTAGTGTACCCCACTCAACAACTCTACTCAGTAGTGTACCCCACTCAATAACTCTACTCAGTAGTGTACCCCCACATAATAACTCTACTGAGAAGTGTACCCCACTCAACAACTCTACTCAGTAGTGTACCCCACTCAACAACTCTACTAAGTAGTGTACCCCCACTCAACAACTCTACTCAGTAGTGTACCCCACTCAACAACTCTACTCAGTAGTGTACCCCCACTCAACAACTCTACTCAGTAGTGTACCCCACATAATAACTCTACTGAGAAGTGTATCCCACTCAATAACTCTACTCAGTAGTGAACCCCACTCAACAACTCTACTGAGTAGTGTACCCACTCAACAACTCTACTGAGTAGTGTACCCCCACATAATAACTCTACTGAGAAGTGTACCCCACTCAACAACTCTACTCAGTAGTGTACCCCCACTCAACAACTCTACTGAGAAGTGTACCCCACTCAACAACTCTACTAAGTAGTGTACCCCCACTCAACAACTCTACTCAGTAGTGTACCCCACTCTAAAACTCTACTCAGTAGTGTACCCCACTCTAAAACTCTACTCAGTAGTGTACCCCACTCAACAACTCTACTCAGTAGTGTACCCCCACTCAACAACTCTACTCAGTAGTGTACCCCACATAATAACTCTACTGAGAAGTGTACCCCACTCAATAACTCTACTCAGTAGTGTACCCCACTCAATAACTCTACTCAGTAGTGTACCCCACTCAACAACTCTACTCAGTAGTGTACCCCACTCAATAACTCTACTCAGTAGTGTACCCCCACATAATAACTCTACTGAGAAGTGTACCCCACTCAACAACTCTACTCAGTAGTGTACCCCACTCAACAACTCTACTAAGTAGTGTACCCCCACTCAACAACTCTACTCAGTAGTGTACCCCACTCAACAACTCTACTCAGTAGTGTACCCCCACTCAACAACTCTACTCAGTAGTGTACCCCACATAATAACTCTACTGAGAAGTGTACCCCACTCAATAACTCTACTCAGTAGTGAACCCCACTCAACAACTCTACTGAGTAGTGTACCCACTCAACAACTCTACTGAGTAGTGTACCCCACTCGAAAACTATATTCAGTGGTGATGATTATTCAGATTGGTAAACAATTTTATTGTCCATTTATACATAATTATACTTATATACATACTTATACTTATATACATACTTATACTTATATACATACTTATACTTATATACATACTTATACTTATATACATACTTATACTTATATATATACTTATACTTATATACATACTTATACTTATATACATACTTATACTTATATACATACTTATACTTATATACATACTTATACACATACTTATACTTATATACATACTTATACTTATATACATACTTATACTTATATACATAATTATACTTATATACATACTTATACTTATATACATACTTATACTTATATACATACTTATACTTATATACATACTTATACTTATATACATACTTATACTTATATGCATACTTATACTTATATGCATACTTATACTTATATGCATACTTATACTTATATACATACTTATACTTATATACATACTTATACTTATATACATACTTATTGTCTTATTGTATAAATTATTTCTAGAAAAGTTTTGTACAGGGCATTAATATAAATGTTAACAGAGCAATTATATTACATTTATATTATCTATAGATAATCTATAATCATATCATAATCACTATACTATGATTATATACCATATATTATATATATTATATGCTATGATATATTATATACTATGATATATTATATACTATGATATATTATATGCTATGATATATTATATAGTATGATATATTATATGCTATGATATATTATATACTATGATATATTATACACTACGCATGACTTATTATTCTCTCATCTATTAATACACAGGTCATAGGTAATCAACGGTTGTTAAAACAACTTATAATTTGTCTTTTTAAGCTATCACTTTAAATGACTTGAAACAGTATAACATAGAAATGTTGTGAATCAAACATACAGCTTTTGTGAGACCATTAAACACTGTATAGATATGTCTAATCTAAACTGTATAGATATGTCTAATCTAAACTGTCTACATTAAATATTGTCGATGAAACCTGACCTAAATCGCGTACTAATAATTAGTTTTCCGAGTCCACGTTAAGTTTGTTTAGATCGTATATGTGTAATCGCAGGTCTAATCTTTGGGTAGTCAAAAACACGTCGAGGGACAATAGGTGAGTTGTTTTATAAGGGTTAATACTGCGACCAATACATATCAATATTTATATCATATATATTATATCAATATTTATACCAAAATGTTACCAAAATGTTACCAAAATGTTACCAAAATGTTACCAAAATGTTACCAAAATGTTACCAAAATGTTACCAAAATGTTACCAAAATGTTACCAAAATGTTATAATTTAGTATAAAGAGTCTATGCAGGCGATCTGAGAATAAATAACGAAACTGATTCTCCATTAGACAGTTCAGAACTATGTTTTTAAATTAGTTACTTCCATAAATGATAACAATCTAGGCATTATTATAGATAGCAATTATAAATACTTGATGACTCATCTAATTTCTATCTAAACGATATTTACTACATTAGGTCTTCTACAACAAAAAGCGCAATCCGAAATAATTTTCTCGTCTTGCTCACAATCTCTGACGAAAACATTTGCGGCGTCAAATCGACGACGGCGTCGACTCACCTTTTTGACGCATTTCCGGAAACAGTAACGTCAAACTGATGGAGAGTTTCGCGAACTCGACGATGAGGAACAGAGAGGCGGAGCTGAATGGGATCTTGCCGCCTACTTCAGTGAGGTGGACCAAAACGCTGAAGGAACCGTACATCACTACTCTAAGTGGGATGGGGATAGGCGAGGTGAGTTGACGGTTACAACCGGTTACAGCCGGTTACAACCGGTTACAACCGGTTACACTCCTTGTGTAGTGCATCTAATGCTTATTTAGAACTAGAAATCTCTTCTTAGCTGAATAACATTTACTTAGAACTAATTACACCACAGTAAGCACCACAATTACCAGCTTTAATAATCCCAGTTTAGCCCCACAGACAAACTTAATAATCCCCGTTTAACCCCACTAACCCAATAATAATCCCAGTTTAGCCCCACTAACCCAATAATAATTCCAGTTTAGCCCCACTAACCCAATAATAATCACAGTTTAGCCCTACTAACAAACTTAATAATCCCAGTTTAGCCCCACTAACAAACTTAATAATCCCCGTTTAACCCCACTAACCCAATAATAATCTCAGTTTAGCCCCACTAACCCAATAATAATCCCAGTTTAGCCCCACTAACAAACTTAATAATCCCCGTTTAGCCCCACTAACAAACTTAATAATCCCAGTTTAGCCCCACTAACAAACATAATAATCCCCGTTTAGCCCCACTAACAAACTTAATAATCCCAGTTTAGCCCCATTAACAAACTTAATAATCCCCGTTTAGCCCCACAAACAAACATAATAATCCCCGTTTAGCCCCAATATCCCAATAATAATCCCAGTTTAACCCCACTAACCCAATAATAATCCCAATTTAGCCCCACTAACCCAATAATAATCACAGTTTAGCCCTACTAACAAACTTAATAATCCCAGTTTAGCCCCACTAACAAACTTAATAATCCCCGTTTAACCCCACTAACCCAATAATAATCTCAGTTTAGCCCCACTAACCCAATAATAATCCCAGTTTAGCCCCACTAACCCAATAATAAACCCAGTTTAGCCCCACTAACCCAATAATAATCCCAGTTTAGCCCCACTAACCCAATAATAATCCCAGTTTAGCCCCACTAACCCAATAATAAACCCAGTTTAGCCCCACTAACCCAATAATAATCCCAGTTTAGCCCCACTAACCCAATAATAATCCCAGTTTAGCCCCACTAACCCAATAATAAACCCAGTTTAGCCCCACTAACCCAATAATAATCCCAGTTTAGCCCCACTAACCCAATAATAATTCCAGTTTAGCCCCACTAACCCAATAATAATCCCAGTTTAGCCCCACTAACCCAATAATAAACCCAGTTTAGCCCCACTAACCCAATAATAATCCCAGTTTAGCCACACTAACCCAATAATAATTCCAGTTTAGCCCCACTAACCCAATAATAATCCCAGTTTAGCCCCACTAACCCAATAATAAGCATAAATCGCCAAACATTAGGTGACATTGGCTTCTCAGTCTCATTGGTGTGTTCCGTAGTTAGTGGTTTAGTATGGGCTGTGAATTAAGTGTAGATATTTAGTGGGGCTTGCATATAGAGGTGTAGTATAGTGGAGTTAGGGTATAGAGGTGTAGCATAGTGGGGTTTGCATATAGAGGTGTAGTATAGTGGAGTTAGGGTATAGAGGTGTAGCATAGTGGGGTTTGCATATAGAGGTGTAGCATAGTGGAGTTAGGGTATAGAGGTGTAGCATAGTGGGGTTTGCATATAGAGGTGTAGCATAGTAGAGTTAGAGTATAGAGGTGTAGCATAGTAGGGTTTGCATATATAGGTGAGCATAGTGGAGTTAGAGTATAGAGGTGTAGCATAGTGGGGTTTGCATATAGAGGTGTAGCATAGTGGAGTTAGGGTATAGAGGTGTAGCATATTGGGGCTTGCATATAGAGGTGTAGCATAGTGGGGTTAGGGTATAGAGTGTAGCATAGTGGGGTTTGCTTATAGAGGTGTAGCATAGTGGAGTTAGAGTATAGAGGTGTAGCATAGTGGGGTTAGAGTATAGAGGTGTAGCATAGTGGGGTTTGCTTATAGAGGTATAGCATAGTGGAGTTAGGGTATAGAGTGCAGCATAGTGGGGTTAGGGTATAGAGGTGTAGCATAGTGGAGTTAGGGTATAGAGGTGTAGCATAGTGGGGTTAGGGTATAGAGGTGTAGCATAGTGGAGTTAGGGTATAGAGGTGTAACATAGTGGGGTTTGCTTATAGAGGTGTAGCATAGTGGAGTTAGGGTATAGAGGTGTAGCATAGTGGAGTTAGGGTATAGAGTGTAGCATAGTAGGGTTTGCATATAGAGGTGTAGCATAGTGGGGTTAGAGTATAGAGGTGTAGCATAGTGGGGTTTGCTTATAGAGGTGTAGTATAGTGGAGTTAGGGTATAGAGTGTAGCATAGTGGGGTTTGCATATAGAGGTGTAGCATAGTGGAGTTAGGGTATAGAGGTGTAGCATAGTGGAGTTAGTGAAATGGAGTCAGTAGAGTTTACGTGTTTAGCAGGTGGATTAGTAGGGTTTGCTGTAGTAGAGGATGGGTTAGTAGAATAGGAGTGAAGTTAATAAATGATATGTAGAGGAGAAGAATTGGGGTTATTATTAAGGAGCCATCTATTTACAGATATAAATAAAGGCATCTCATTCTAGTATATAGATTTTTGATTTATCATAATTAATATGTTCAATTACTCTAAATTCGACATCAATTCACATATACTTTTATATTAATATATACAATGTTATATTTATCTACTAACCAATTTCTGTTTTAGATGCCATTTTGAAAATGATCTCCTATTTAAAAAGAATATGAATTTTGAGTATACAGAAGTTTAAATTTGAATAAGAAATCTAAATTCACATAAAATATCATTCACGAAAACAAAGTATAAATAAATTCCATGCCTTTGTTTACATTATTATACAAAATGAAATGACCACAATTGTTATTGGATATATTAACTACTAAGCGAATACTGATGTATTAGTTTTAAAAATCTATCTCAATTATAATTTATATATAGGTAATTATTTATAATCTTTACAATTATGATAAATATGTTAATATCAATTTTCATAAAAGTTGTCTTATTTAGATATACTTACTGAAAGAATGATCATATAGGCAAAATAAAAAATAAAATTGCATAGGAAAATGGACTGGGTGGTGATTATTAATATAAGATTCTATTAATAAACATAATGAATTACAAATAGTGATATGCATATTTTTAATTACGAGTACAATATATAATGAATAAATATAATTTTTTTCTACTAAATAGATACTATAGGTACTAAATAGATACAATAGGTACTAAATAGATACAATATATACTAAATAGATACTATAGGTACTAAATAGATACTATAGGTACTAAATAGATACTATAGGTACTAAATAGATATAATACAATTTCATAATCTGTGCATTGAAGAAAATGCCTGCAAATTTCCTCATTTCAAACTGTGAATTTTCAATGCAATCTCAAGCTACGAAATAGTTTTTGTGATATAGAAACTCGTTAAGATAATTCCTCCGTTAAATAAATTCAACAAATAAGAAGATTTGTAATAACTTTAATATAATAGTGCCGCACTCACTCCGTATTTAATAACCAGGCACTTATTAGTACAAAGTGTGAGGACCAGATGAACGGCATGAAGTCTGTTCGCATTAAAGCCTCGACGTGTATTACATACATCAATGCATACACGTGGTTATTATTGTTATTGTTATTGTTATTGATGTTGGAAATACCTTCCAAGTCGTGTACTAAAGAATCGCGAAACGTTTTCCGGCTTCCCATTGGCTAACAAAGAGAGTTGTATGAAATGATTACTAATCGAATCCCAATCCGCATTTTTTTTTTCATTGTTCCAACCTCCAAATTCTTCCCACTAATACACTACATGAAAAGGTGATAGCAATAAATGGCAATGTTTTTCTAGGTAGAATTGAATATATTTACAGTGGGAATGATGTAATATCAATAACTATTTATTGAATATGTAGATTTTTGGTTCTTTTTAATGCAGCTTCTGACTGAAAGAGCAAAACGGAAATGACATCAAATAACAGAACCGGATCCCAATACTTCACTACAGAATATAGATAATGAGTAGATCTACTAAATACTGCAGAATATAGATAATGAGTAGATCTACTAAATACTACATAAATAAATATTACTACTATAAAGTTATACTTGTACATATATTTATATACTATTTATATATATATACAATTTTATGTTATAACTATATTATAAACTTATACTTCTTAATCAATGAAAATAATATATGCGGAAGTTAAATATTATAATGTATAATAAAGCTATAGATAATATCTTCCTTTAGTTGATTTGTATTATTCTAATATAATATTGTTCACATTATAAATGTGTTATATATTTATTACTATTTTTGACACTGCTTCAGAATACCCACAAATAGTTTTACAGAATACAACTACTACAATTGGTAGCAACCTAATATTAATTGAATTAAATTAAGTTCTTATCAAGATTATTAACACAATAATACAAACCGCTCTAGTCTGTTGTACTGCGAGTTCAAATTATGCAGCGTGTTTTCAAGGCCACTCCAAATCTAATTCAGTGAAATAAAACGCACCTATTTTATGAACATAGTAAATAACCCAAACCCATTTAAATCTTGCATCTAGTTATATTTAAATATTCGCATATATAATTTAACTGCCGTGTGAAATTTATATTAACTTTATATTGTGTATTATATTAGATGTATAACATATGCATATATAGTCAAAGCACTCTGCTATATTGATATGCATATGTATTTAAGCTAAGTATGTTATATATATATATATATACCTATATAACATATATATAACTATACATAATATTATATATATAACATATATAAAACATACTTAACTATCACATATATTCCAATTATTGCAGAAAAGCAATTATAAATATCATATTATAAATGTAATTATATTTTTTATTTAATTTATAATATGAATTTAATTTTATTCATATTCTTTAGAAATAATAGCACATACAATTCATTATATATTAGATTGTGGTATCCCATAATGTTTCTAATATCTGATAGTTATACATATTTATAGGAATATTCCTTAAGGTCGCTAGTCAGTTTCCACTCCAAATTAATTTCTTCACAATAATACATAACATCATTAAATAATATGAATAACTAAGAATGACTTACTCAATATACAGAAGTACCAATTCTATATATTATATCTATAATAACATCTCTGAAGATAGATATATATATAATGTATATATAGTATTTATATTATATATATAATATATATATAATGTATATACATTATGTATATCATATATAATGTGTATATATATATATATATATATGTCTATATAACGTAATTATACATTATTATATATTATATATATGTCAGTCATTTTAATTTCAATACGACTATTTAAAATTGTTATCGCACGCAACTCCCGAATAATTTGAACTCGCCGTACAACTGACTAGGTCCATACAAACAATAAAATAAGCTACTCACAATAATATACATTTTACATGATATTAACCTAATTATATATATAATTTTCTAAATCTTGATAAATAGTAGTATACAATTTAAAACATTTTTATTTAAAATTTAAAAAAATAGATTCAAATAAAATAATATCAATAAAATAAATTAGGTAATTTATTTTAAATTTAAGCGAATGCTGATTTGTTACAATATTTACCAATTATAATAGTGAATGTTATCCAAGATTATAATGGATCCCAAAGGTAATAATAGATACTATACAATATCTAAAACATAGTAAAAACATTTGTTTTTTTTAATATTGTATAGTGTTTACTGTTTGTACTTTAATATATATAAATTCATAACTAATGAGTGATTCTAAAGGTCTAATATGCTCCCATATTATAAAAAAAGAACACATAATTTACAGAAATATACATAAATATATATATTAATAATAATACATGAGATAAAATTAACCAATCTGATTGATAGTTAATTAATTAAATTAATTAAATTAATAAGTACACTAATGATCATTTAATTAATTACCCTGCATATCTTCTATGCAATCATAAATAATAAGTAATTATGATATTAAAATATTCAGCAAAAATTAAACGTATCATTTTTATGAAATTTGTTCACCGATTTTATTTCTTTGTTAAAATGTGCAAGCTGTTCTAACAAAATACTCCATAATGTCATACAAAGGACATTTTCAATATTATTGTGTATAACGGAATATAAAATAAAGTTCTTTATTATTTCATCAATTATTGAGTAATTTTTAATTTAAAAATATTATATATATTTTTATAAATGAACATTATTTATAGCTACTTTATACATAAGTTTGCACGTTTATGGTATATAATGTTATCAAACGACACTATTTGATTAATAGTATATGTTTTATGTTGGTGCTGATTATATTTTAAATTGAAAATTAATCCTATTATTATATTTTGCGCAATACGTATACTCTTAAGATTAATATGCATGCCCACATATACATTAAGTAATATGGCTATGGAATAAATATTAATAGATTGGTAAGATAATATATGAAGTATTACTGTGTATACTACAAACAGAACATGATATAATTTCGATTTAATATAAATAATTTATAGGTTCCAACTTACTTTGTTACCAATTATAATAACAACGAATTTAATATATTGCGAACGAGATTTCAGATTATTATTTATAAAGGTAGTTAAATTAAAAGTAGGTATAGTAAAACTAATATAATGTATGTTAATTTAATTATGTTAAATTAATGGTAGATTTCAAAATAATGTAAATTATAACACTCATAAAGAAAACAAAGTCCCCGAGGGGAAACCCTGAGCTGCCTAATGACTAAATTAGAGTCCAACCTCCTAAGACTGATAACTCACTATGGAAACTAATTTAAAAGAATGCTTTTATTTCTATACATATAAGCTTTAAAGTGGATATCTTATTATATTATATAATTTGTTATAATTCGAATTTAATTTATTTCAATATTGTATTCGTATTTTAACATTTCTTTTATACTAATATATTATTTTGATTCGTTATGTTATGGTACCACGATTTTATAAGAAAACTTAATAATACATTTAATAATTGTCTACGGTACACTTTGGATTTCATAAATTTATTATTAAATACTAAATTAAATAATATATATATATATATATATATATATATATATATAATTTGGCTCCGATGAATAACATAAAATTCTATATTTTTTCGAAAATCAATTAAGCAAATATGTAAATTGGTAAATCATATTGTAAGTTATTTAACTAATATATCCTCTTCAATATAGACTGGATTGAATACAATAGATAGATAAAATTACATATATTATATTAAACACAATAACATTAACAAAATATTTTTAAAATGCAAAGAATTATGAAAATAAATTTCTAAATCATTCCATTTCATATATAGAATATTTGAATTTTCATCCATGTGAATCTAGTGATTTCTAGTTCACTTCTATACATGGTCTCTTCTGTTACGGTGAATCAAAATGATCAACAACTATAGGAAATTCATAACTTCGATTTCGGTATTATTAGGATTTCCCGGTATAAGCATTTTTTAAGTTTTCAATACTATAGTATTATTGAGTATAGTATTATTAATCTCAATAATTAATCATTATTATAATATATATTATAGTCATATAATTAAGTACAGCTAGTGCTATAGACTATTGTTGTTACTAATTGATTCAGTGTATTCTTTGTTAATATATTCTAAATAATTAATGATCATTTTTCCATTTTAATTATAACATTAAGAATGTTGCTGTATTGTTTTCAAATTTAATGTGTATTTGCATATATTACCAATATCTTCATGAAATTAATGTATTGGAAGAACTTTTTGACTTAACTATTTCACAAGTTTAATAATAATAATATTAATAATATAGTTGTAGATTCTAAGCTATAGGTTAGATAGAAAGAGTATAATAACTATGTAATAAGTTATATATTTTTTTCTAATAATACTATTGCTAATTCTCATTGAAATGGATATCCCGGTATTTTTGTCGGATTTACAGTATTATCCGGTACTGTCTAGTATTACGTCGTAGAAGCAATCTATCATTTTTGTTATGTTTACTTGATTACACACGTTAACCTCATTAGTTAGATTTCTCCATGTCTGGGTCATAGATATATCGTTATTTTTCTAATAATATACATATAGACTCTTTATTTGTACACCATAATGAAATCAGAGGTAATACGTTGATATCCACTACGGTTGATTGTCATATATGTTATTAATATATCAATACTAGCTATATGGACTATATATTTATTATTATAAAATAATTTTGATTTTAATATTGGTATATCTGATTATTGGATTAACTGACAAAAATGTAAACCCCAATATTTTTATTATAATAAAAAATGACATATTACATAATAATATATTTATAATTAATCTGGCAAATTGTTTAATATTTGCACACTATTCTAGATAAAATTTCATACAAAGATTTCAAATATATTTTTAAGATTCACGTATTAGTTACAAGTAAGTATATCATCATTCTTACTTATTCAATTAGTGAACCTAACACAGATTGACATATATAAGTAAATAATAAGTTCAATTATTATAGAACTATAGTACTATAGTAGAAATTCACCTACCGTTATATAATTAATATTATCATATCAGAAAAGCATCCTGTTAATTTTATTTTTTTGTTATATAATAAAAGAGAAAATCTATTTTATTTTTATTTACATGATATAATTATATAATAGTTACATCATCTTGTTTCATGTGATGAGATCCTTTTAATAAGGTTAACTAATTATATGTTTGTATTCCACGTACATCAACGATCACATTTCTTATATTGCATCAATAGATTTATAATTTTGGATAACTGTAAACCTATGATTTCATACAATATGTGTGTCATATCCTCTTAACATGTCCATTCTAAGATATTTATAATATTCAAAGCTTGTTTTTGTTGTATACATTTTGTTTTCTTATTATTGATTACAAATATAATTAGGAACATACAACGTTCTTATGTAAAACATACTTAATTTTGTTCAGTAATTAGATGTTCCTTAATTGCATATATTTTGTAATCTTTTCGGGAAAATAAACTAACAAATATATTATATTGATCAATATATATAATATATATGTATATATAGCAATATAGTATAACATATAATATTATAATATCGATGATCTATTACAATTCTTGGAATTTCTTTATTTCTGAAAAAATGGTTTTCTAGATATTAGAAAAAATGGTGTTTTAGATATTAAAAAAATGTGTTCTAGGTAATTATAAAAGAGTTTTGTAGGTTTATAATATAAGAGTTTCTAGATAATTATATAAGGGTTTTCTAAATTTAAAAAATAAATGATTTCTCGATCGTTATAAAAGGGTTTTGAAGATTTAAATAACGTGGTTTTCATTATTTAAAAGGGGTTTCCTATTTAAGAAGACTACCAACATGATTTTAATAAAAAATAATAATTCAGGAATATAATATATCTCATATAATATTAAGCTTACATAATAATCAACATTAAAATGATAATTTATAATACAAATATATGATTATCATCATTATAATGAATATAGAAATAAGATCATAAATGTAGATAATAACTAATAATGTTATATAGACACACACACACACACACACACACACACACACACACACACACACACACACACACACACACACACACACACACACATACACACACACACACACACACACACACACACACACACACACACACACACACACACACACACACACACACACACACACACACACACACACACACACACACACACACACACACACACACACACACACACACACACACACACACACACACACACACATATATATATATATATATATATATATATATTTATATATATATATATGTATATATATATATACGTTTTTAGTAAAAGAATATTTGTTATATTTTCACAAACAATTTCTACAATCGATAAGGCGGGATAACATTTCAATAGTTTCGCTATATTTATATTTTCATTAAATAGACCACATCTATGTAATTTTGTATTCTGCATACAATCCTTATATGAAAATAATAATATTAATATTAAATTGATAGATTACACTTAATTAAACACATTTATAATATGTTTTATGAATATTTACTAAGATCTAACTTCAAAATAAAAATATTAAGTGTTGATAATTAGTAGGTGTTGTTAATTATTAATAATATCTTCTGTTTCATAACATCCATAGATATATAAATATATTCAGTGATTGGAGTGATCACTATTCGCTATATGAAATATGATCCCTATTACAAAATATTATAAAAAAGTTATAGAAATACCAAAAGCATTATTAAATATTTTTGTTGTTATTCTACCAATTCGATTATCATGTTATTGTTGTCTCTTTCATCCACTTTTGTTTCTGGTATTTAATATTTATATTATAAAATGTAAATTAATATTATCTAAATGATCATTATTTGTAAAATAATGATACAAACCTTTCACTCCAAACTGTTCTCGTAGTTCCTCAATTTCCATATTAGTCATGGAGTTTTTGGCAGAAATATCCTAACTTGCAGATGTTGAACAACTGTGTGATAATAACAAAATAAAAATACCACATAATAAAATATAACTTTTAAAATAAAGCAATGATATATCAAAATAAAATAAAGCAATGATAATAATTAAGATTTTGAATTAATTGTAATATTTAAATTATACTTACAATCCATTTTCTTCATAATCATTTTCATCTTTCAGAAGATTTGTATATAAATACATATAAATTATTAAAACTATAATATATACAAAATCAAACTACTATAAAAATAAATCAAACTATTGTATAAAAATAATGAAATATCATAATATATAAATATATTGAATATTATTTTTAATTACTTAAAATTATAAATTATTAAAACCCTTTTTAGTAGTTATTACTAAATTACTGTAGATAATACAAATTAATATACATAATTATTACATTAATGAATAATAAACATTATATATATATATATATATATATATATATTCTAAGTTTATGTGAATCCAATACATCTGATGGTTTAATTAATTAATATTTTATTGTGGGATTATATGCTAAGCATATTTTTCATAAATATTTGCATCATTTGCAAATGATGTTCCTGAAAAATACTATTATTTATATATAAAATATTTAATAAACTAAAACATATTGGAATATCACTAATTATATGAAAGTGTTGCATTGATTAAATATATTATTACCATATTATTTTAATACAACAATTACAAATATATTTGTAAATACACTTTATTTGTATACAAAGTAATATCCAAAGTTTTATTTTAATACTTACAAGTAGTATTTTTATATCCCAATTCTAATTAATAAATTAAATGTAGAGTATAAATATTATAATGAAACTATTTAAATTAAAATAATACATAAATAGGTAAATTATATTAAAATGTTAAGGAAATTAATAAATATTTATATACAAACATTATATGTAATCTATACATTTATATCTATTGATAATGATAAATGTATTACAACTAAAAAACTTCAGATATATATATATATATATATATATATATATATATATTTATATATACATTTATATATATCATATACACTATATTGTCATATATACTATAGTGGTGAATTAAGTAATTATAATATATTGACATTATTTATCTGAACATATTTAAGGTATTGTATTTATATATTAACTAGTTATATATACATATTTATATATATATATATATATATATATATATATATATATATATATATATATATATATATGTGTGTGAAAATATAGTTTTATTTAATGTAAAAGGGTATTCCATTAATGAATTAATGAATTGGAAAATACTTTTTAGTATTTATTACTTTAAAATAGTTTTTCAGCAGAACGTAACACTAGAAAACCCTATATAATTCTTAGAGGTTTTAATTGCGATTAAAACCCTAGCAAACCATTTGAAAATTAAAATGGTTTTCTAGCATTGCACTAATAATACAAAATATTATTCATAATAATAATAATAATAATCGTGTAAATCATAGATTTGTTTTAGGTCCTAATCCAAATATATAGTATAAACAAATGTCTCTTATTTATCTGAAATTTAGTTATAAGTTTCAATATTATTATGGTTTAAATTATATTAATCTATAAGCAATAATATTATTGCAGACTTAATATTACCGCTTTTGCTAATCAGAAATCGTCTTAATATTGATATCATTGCTACTTACTTATTATTGAAGAAATCTCTAATCGGATTATCAAATCTCTATTAAATGATAACCATCATTAAAGTAATTGGCTTGTTGTCATTTTTAATGAACTAAGCAATATTTATCAATGGATACAATATATTTATGCAACGTACCGAACATTAGATTTACTTATGTATTCTCATAGGGTAATATATAGCTAAGGGAGGAATACTAATACATTAAGTAATTAGATATATATGAATGTTTATTACTCGATAATCAAAAAGTGTTGAGAACTTAATTACTTCCCTCGATCTCACACGATCTTACATCTGGAAAAAATCTGAAATGTCTAAGCATTTTTTAGAATAATAACCAATGACAATGCTGCATTTCAATTATGTTATGCAAATAAATGTGTTGGGGTTTGGCTGATTGTTAGTTAAATAATAATCTGACAATTGGATGGTAAAAATCGGAAAAATATGAATAAATTCGGCGTACTGCATTCGGAATGAAAAAAATAATCATATAATCATTAAAAATGGAGTAGCGAATTTGTTAAAAATGACTCATAAAATATATACACAGATTATATCATAAGTTCGACTTAATAATGATACGTTTCTAACTATAAATGCTGCATATATAAACGATTCAATTTAAAACAGTTCTTATATGTATGTATAAAATGCTTTAGATACGAAGATAATACAGTTTAAATCTTTTTCCGTAAATTCTCCAATAAATGTTATGACATAATATAATTTATGCGATGAGTTTGATTGTTTTTAGATATTTTTACATATTATATATATATATATATATGAAATAAATATAAATATTTTAATTTATTTTAAGAATTTGACGATATTGAAAACATGAAAGTTCAATTTAATTAACATATCCTAAGTTATTCTATCACTACAATCCTAACTCTCTAAGGTTAGGTTGTCCATAAATATAATCTTAAGAAATAAGATTGAGATCTTTGGAAATCTTATGTACACAATTTCAAAGTAAATGTTTCAAATGTGAAGGATTATTATTATTTTATGTGATTCTTTAAATTCGTTTTCTTTTTGTTTATTTTATCACGTTATATTTTATCATATATTTGCACTTTTATTTAATCATTTACCCACTTAATCTCTAATAAACAGGTCATAATATATTGTACATTAACATATTAATTGAATAGGATATGTACGATAACAATAACACGATTCAGAACCAAGACTATACATTAGTTTTGTCGTCATTAACATATTTGTGTTCGGTATTTTTTTATCATATCCATCTTAATAATTTGAATAAATTACATAATTTTACTCAAAATAATTGAATGATATGCATGTGTTTACGATTGCTGGCTTATCAATTATCAAGCCGATGATCGATATATGATATCTATGCAAAATCTCGCTCATAACAATAATCTGCGTCTAATTGTAAACATCAGCCCGACGCTTATTCCTATACCACCCACTTAGATTTGATTGAAATCAGACTCGGAAATATACATAATGTACCCATAGACATTTCATGACGTGTGTTCCATGTCGTGCACACGTTTATTTAGCATTAGAATGGCGAGTAAAGTATACGCTGTTATATTAAAAAGCCTGCACTATATACGATATACGTCGATATCCGAGATATGCCATATCAGCTTTCTCGGATGCTGAACGGAGTTTGGGTCGTAATCTCCCGAGCACAGATTAAGATTGCATCGTGTGCATATGCTCACCCAGTTCTATTATACGCACTAATACTACAATATATACGATGCTACCAGACTTCTTGTGAAATGTTATGTATTGTAGGGTAATATTATTATGGTTATTATTATAATAAGTGTAGGTTAGATAGTTATAAATCTTTTTAAATTGTGATCTATGGAATATATTAATGAATACAGCTTAAATAACATCTACATTAATAATGCGGTTACAATTAAAAAGGAAAAGTAAAAAGAAGTACAAAATACGTGATCAAGAAAATGTAAGAAATCATAAATCGGACACAATATCGGGA
>OZ038312.1:29211362-29228862 GCA_964035775.1 Osedax frankpressi
TTACTCTCTCTCTCTCTCTCTCTCTCTCTCTCTCTCTCTCTCTCTCTCTCTCTCTCTCTCTCTCTCTCTCTCTCTCTCTCTCTCTCTCTCTCTCTCTCTCTTCTCTCTCTCTCTCTCTCTCTCTCTCTCTCTCTCTCTCTCTCTCTCTCTCTCTCTCTCTCTCTCTCTTCTCTCTCTCTCTCTCTCTCTCTCTCTCTCTCTCTCTCTCTCTCTCTCTCTCTCTCTCTCTCTCTCTCTCTCTCTCTCTCTCTCTCTCTCTCTCTCTCTCTCTCTCTCTCTCTCTCTCTCTCTCTTCTCTCTCTCTCTCTCTCCCTCATCTACTCTCATCTACTCTACTCCACTCTACTCTACTCTACTCTACTCTCGCTGGTCGCTCATCAATCTATGTTACATTACCATCGAGTTACTTGCGTATTGCAACAATGTACAAAACATAGCTGTTTATAATAACGAGTGACGGCTAAATTTTATAAATGCTGAATATGTACGTTATATATGAAAGAAGAAGTGTATAGTATGCAGTATACTGTATATATATATACAGTATACTGTGTATATATATATATATATATATATATATATATATATATATATACTCCCTTAGCCTATATTATTGCGATTTGATAGAAAATCGATTCTAAGATTTAAAATAACTTCTATTCAGTCTTAACGTATATATATATATATATATATATATATATATATATATATATATACATAAATATATACACACATATATATACACACATATATATATATATATATTTCTTAATACAATATGAGTGACAATGGTTGCAAGTGACGTAATTGATATTATCGTTAAGATTTGAATCTCTACAAACCCACGCTAAAGACAACAGCTCCCCGCCATTCTGTCTACATTCAACAGAACGCTGTCACCATGTCATAAGTTATGATAACGTTTTCGACGGCGTACAGATGGTCGAGATGGACCAAGTCTGTAATATTGGACGGCGCGTGTTTACGACCTATTAATAAACACCGCTGTACCTAGATGATGACCAGTCCTGGCGATGCGGTCCGATTAATGGTCTGCAGTTACGCTACGGAACTGCGTATAACGGCTGTCCTTTCCAGTCTAGTAATTAATACTTAAACCTGTAATCAGTGGACCCCCTCCATAGTATCGCATGCTCCGCGGCTGAAAATAAACTGCAACTACCACTATTGTATCCATATCTTACTTCTATATCACTTATACATCATCCTAGTCATCTCTATACTGAATCAAACCTAAATAACACCCACGTAACCCCTATGCCATGCCTATTTTATAACTATACTGCCCCCATAACACGCCAACACCACCTGACTAACGTACGCACCACATCCACGACACACCAACATCTCATCATAGAAGTACGCCCCATCACCCCCCACTCCCACATCACGTCACCACCCATGCACTACAGCTCTACGACCCAAACCCTACGCCCGTAACACAGTCGCACCATATTGCAGACAACGTTATAACAATATACAAATATTAGATGGAGATCTGACACAATAGAGATAATCTACATACTATTTCACATATATATATATATAGCCCATATGCATGCGATGTAGACAATATGAGATGATCACTTGTTCTATTGTTGACCAGCACTATATCATAATGGCTCTCATATCAATAGAATACTATATATATCTAGATCTATTCAATATCGTCGACTGTCTGTCATGACATGGCTATGATTATAATATCCGAGATAAATATCTATTTGTCGAGCGAGTTTGGGAATGAAAATACGTAGATAACATTATCTTACTTTAAACAACGGTGGCTCAATGCTGCAATATGTTACTGATTAAATGAATACTGAAGTCTTTAGTTTATATTTCTTATAACTATAATTATTATATAATATACAATAAATAATTAAAAATAAATAATTAAAAAAACACTTTTTGAAAAGATAAATTAAATAGAATCTGAATCATTGTGGTACAATTATATTACCATGTATTTTTATATATTTATTATTTGCATGTCCATTATATGCCTACTATCTATATTTATAAAGGCTTAATAGAGATACCGAGGTGTAATCCTTCATTTGTCATTTCCATTTCTATTGTTAGTTGAGGAATGTATTTGTCGGGTTTAATTTCCTATTGATATCGTCACCTTCTTAGTCGGTGCGTTTGTACCCCTCGCTTCTATTATTACAGGCTGACAATACACGTAGATCTACAATTGTTCGTTGTTATAACCCTACAGGGTTGTTGTGAGTACAAAACACATTCAGATCGCTAAGACGATTGACGCCTTCATTTGATTGACACCTTCATTTGATTGACCTCAACAACAAGAATAATAATGACCTTTTAGGGTCTTGTCACACATTTACACACAACTTGCCATATTTATATCTCGCACCCAAACCCATATATCGTCTAACCCTCACATTTCTTCCCTCCCTTATATCTCCTCTCACGTCTACTCTTACAGTTCCTATCACTCTCACATCTCCTCTCACCCTCACATCTCTTCTCACCCTCGCATCTCCTCTTACCCTCACATCTCTTCTCACCCTCGCATCTCCTCTCACTCTCACATCTCCTCTCACCCTCGCATCTCCTCTCACCCTCACACCTCCTCTCACCCTCACACCTCCTCTCACCCTCACATCTCTTCTCACCCTCGCATCTCCTCTCACCCTCACATCTCCTCTCACCCTCATATCACCCTACTAAGTCGTCTGCCATCTGCCCACTGGTCAGTGCTAAGCTCTAGTTATCATCTCTAAGGACAATGCAATAACTACCATAGCTGACCGCTATAAATCGAAATTGACCCCAATTGAATCTCGCACTACTGATTTACAGTTATATCCGCATATTTGTCTTTAATTGTCTTCTCAGTGAATTCTCAGTTAGCTTTCGATTATTTAGGAATGAAGGCTGCTAAATAATGTACATATTTGATGTATGCGCACGAGTGTGCGAGTGTGTGTGTGTGAGCGTGAGCCCTCAATCACTCCGCGCATGCGCACACAAACACAATTACACACACTACACATCCACTCGGCTCATATTCTCTCACTATGGGTTGCTTTGACTCCGCAATAAAATAAACTACATATATTCTCACGCTTACATAACTTCTATATGCAAGTCTTACGAAACTCATATTAATTATAATGTATGCTTATATAGTATACATAAATATATAACTGTAATGTTTCCGGTTGTAAAATAATGATATAAACGTGAAATTACATTCCTGATATATATTATATAATATTCATATAGATATTATTCATTGATTATTAATTATTCATAAGTTGGATCGATGTTGTGGATTCCTAAATCAAAGTTAATAACAATAGCTGTGAAACCTGACTACCACTTATTCATATCCCACTTGCCATTATTGTCACACAATATGATGCAATATACGGCTCTATTACATCACCGCACGGTACAAAGGCACCTCGATGTTTTCCCACTCGCTCGACCACTGCGGTCAGTCATTACAGCCACCCATGTGTTCTACCACATGTCGCGTCTCATTAGCGCTTTATCACGTGGTTGGTCGACACCTATGTTAGTAAGATAGGCTGCACCTGCTTTGATGTGAACTGTGTAGAGGTCGTTGGTATATAGCGGATGTGACTCGAAGCCTAGTCTAAGCCTAGTCTAAGCCTAGTCTAAGCCTAGTCTAAGCCTAGTCTAAGCTTAAGACAAGTGGTTATAGGACAGGGGCGACCTCTAGTTCTATCTAAAGACAAAGTTGTGTTTCATTCATTTATATTTATTATATTATTATATTTTATATTCATTATTTAATTAGATGTGATTAACAAATACCTTTTCTCGTAATTCTAATGAGTATTACGTCATGTTTAAAACTGTTCTGCATTACATAATATTATACAGAGTTGATTATCATATTGTACATGATATTGTTATATAATTAATGTTATATAATGCCTGCATAAATATGTTATCAAAGAATTATTAATTGCCACTGACCACCGCCATTTACCACCGCCATAGGCCACTGACCACCACATATCCATTGTTCGCATGTCAGTAATTATAAACCGATAACCCGAGTGGTCTATTATCTCCGATGATCGGGCTTGGTCTCTTTGATGGCACCCCGTAAGATATCTGACTATAGATTTTGGTATATCTGAATAGATAATGGGATCCACCGTACTTGCTTATCTCAGCTATATCCTGTCTTAGTAATACTTGCGAGTAAATAATAGTTGTAAATGATAACATTAATTTCCAATTCAATCGTAGCATTCGTTATAGAATCTGAAATTATTCTTACTCTCAACTAAACTGGTCGCGTTGTCCATATATTCTATTATGACGTAACATTACGTACCGCGACAACTCGAGTAAAGTGTTATAAACTAGATCAATGTAAATAGAATTCAAAGGAAGCAATTTGTGGTTTTAATTAAATTTGTGTTTGTGGCAGTTTTTTAAATAATGAAATTTTATGGTAAAAATTAGAAGTTGCTAAAATTAGAGCTGACGTAGAGCTAATATAGAGCTAATATAGAGCTAATATAGAGCTGACGTAGAGCTGACGTAGAGCTGACGTAGAGCTAACGTAGAGCTAACGTAGAGCTGACGTAGAGCTAACGTAGAGCTAATATAGAGCTGATATAGAGCTGATATAGAGCTGATATAGAGCTGATATAGAGCTAATATAGAGCTGACATATAGCTAATATAGAGCTGATATAGAGCTGACGTAGAGCTAACGTAGAGCTGACGTAGAGCTAACGTAGGGCTAATATAGAGCTGATATAGAGCTGATATAGAGCTGATATAGAGCTAACGTAGAGCTAACGTAGAGCTAACGTAGAGCTAACGTAGAGCTAACGTAGAGCTAACGTAGAGCTAACGTAGAGCTAACGTAGAGCTAACGTAGAGCTAACGTAGAGCTAACGTAGAGCTAACGTAGAGCTAACGTAGAGCTAACGTAGAGCTAACGTAGAGCTAACGTAGAGCTAACGTAGAGCTAACGTAGAGCTTCAGCTACTATGTTGGTGTATGTCAACATATTTTCATTTTCAAACCTAATCTAGATTGAACTGCTATGTTTTTATTAAACCCATATATCATTTACTTTCTACTATTTGATATTTACAATTATGTTTTGATCCCTAACACCTGTTAATAATAAGTTCTTTAGTTATAATGCGATTTGTTATCTAATTATAGTATGCAATATACATCAAGTAATACTCTTTATCTAACAGGCTCCTTAAGTCTGCGTATATAAGTTTTTATAGATATGTTTATAGATACAATTAGTTTATATACATCTTTAGATTTCATTTACTAACTCTATTTAGTGATTAGTGTTCAGTGTTTATTTTGTATTGTGTTGAATACTATTTGACCATAATACGTTATATAATGTAAGTTAAACGCCAGGGCTATACTCTATATGTTACACCTTCTCACGTGCCCCCGAAAATTGTAACTATAGCAACAAGATATATCATATATATATATATATGTATATATGTATATATATATATATATATATATAGGAAAGCATATCGTATTATTGAACTCTTGTAGTGGATCTACTGCCTGTAGCATACATTGTATAGTGTACACTGTACACTGTACACTATACAGTGTACAGTGTACACTGTACACTCTACTACACTTATAGTGTACAGTGTATTGCACGTCAACTGAAACTCAAATAAAGCAGGGGTCTCTCCCTGCTGTGTTTACTCTTTGTATATTTATTCAGAGATTCCGGGGTAGACGATGTTACGTCACGTGTATTGCGTAACACCGCGTGCTATCCACGCTATATGACTTATATACAGATTGTCAGTAATTGAAATTATATAATATCTATTTTAATAATCACTCATTATTATGTGAGACTGTTTTTGTAATTAACATTTCCCGGAAATTGATTTTCAATGATTCCAATTTATAAAAAAGAATATTTTTGCGTAAGGTTTGATGAGAAGAAGATGATTCCTAGTTTTAGACTCGTATCTAGTCTCCAATCATACTAATCATTATCACGTGTTATGTATTATACAGCGTGCAGTTATAATTCTTCTCCACACATCATCACCATCGTAACTAGCAATTATCAAACTAGTCTTACATATAGACTCGCACGCTACTACTTCCTACTACTTCCTGTAGTACCCTACTCACACGCTACTTCCTGTATTACCCTACTCGTACGCTACTTCCTGTAGTACCCTACTCGTACGCTACTTCCTGTAGTACCCTACTTCCTTTTCCTACATATTCACACAATACATATATTCCTGATACGTTCGCTACTACCTCATCCTACTCATACAATTCACGCTACAGTTGTTCTACTGCCTTGCATGTACTCGTACATCCGTACCATAACCGTTTACATTAGTAATTGCTTTATAGGGTGTAGTGAATATGATATTGAAGTACTAATGTTATAATATAATCATGGTGGCGATAATATTATTATTATATTTTTAAATTGATCGCGATATCAACTGACCCCGATATCATCTGACTCCGATATCATCTGACCCCGATATCATCTGACCCCGATATCATCGGACCCCGATATTGCTAGGATAGAAAGCGATAATGACCACTTAAACTTAATGTAGTAACAGTGGACGTTTCATTGTTAATGAATGGTTTAATGCCCAGTGTTATTTATAGATCGGTGGTCAGTGAGATGAACTACTCTCTTACTCGCGCAGGCCACGCTGTCGCCATTAGATAATTATTAATATATAGCTCTGACCGCTCTGGGTAAATATTTACTTTACCCATGGTTTACTCTCCCTCTAGTATTCCCTAGCTCATCCTCAGCTCATCCTATCTATTCAACGCTAGCTCACCGTGTATATTCCCATATAGCTCCTCACTTAGTATGCAATGCATTATTAATAATGAATGTTTCTAGTGTTTATGCAGACGATAATATGCGTTGTATATATACATTTACTGTACATTTACTGTCATATATACATTTACTCTATTATTGTATATCGATGAGCATTCGGAATACAACAATAGCTTACTGTAATTCATATTATCAATATAATGATTAATATATTGTTTAAATATGTTTTAATTCGTATTTTTATATAATTATAATATTAAGTAATTTAATATATATGATAAGTTAATTTATGTAATAAATATTTTAATTCATTAAATTAACGAATATTAGTGACTTTTTCTTTATTACTTATTCTTTATTACTTATTCTTTATTATTTGTAAACATGAGTTATTGATTATAACATGCTTATCAAATGTTTACGGTGTATTAAATTTGTAATATTGCAATTAAATTGATAACATATTTTAGAATAATTAATCTGATTCTAAGTAATTATGTTACTTCTTTAAAGCGATATCACATGAGTATTTATTAGTATTAATGGTGGAGTTTTTAGGGTCAATCCATCAATCATGTAAATGTAAACGAATTTTATAAATATTATGATTATATAAAATTATATACTGGGCATCGACTATATTAACTATAATAATTGTATTAACTGTATTATGACTATCATCCATACTAATACATTAAACAGTATGTATAGTATAGTATTTACAGTATAGTATAATATTTATATATAATTAATAATATTTGTTATACAAACGTGTGAATTCGTATTCGTATGATTAATTTAATATTTACACTGAATATTAGCTATTTAGCTAAATTAGATTTTTAATAAAAAATAGTAAATTTCGGTAATAACTCATGATTTGCATGGTTTATTTAAAAGTGAGCATAATCAGAATATTTATAAGTTATTAGAAGTTTATGACCATATATATATTAAATTTATAAGTCCACACACATTTTTCGCTAATCTAACTCCTAAAAGGATTACAAACTATTAAAAATACATTATAAACTACATTATATTATCAATAAACTTATTTTTTGTCTGATTTTAATAATTAACAATTCATTTTATATTTTCACAAAAGAAATATATGTTTTTGAGTTCAATTCTTACAAATATACATAACTATACATTTTTATTTTACAGTATCGAAGAATGATTCTCCAAAATTCTCTGGAAATAAAAAGATAAATGGTAAGTTATTGTATTTATTATTTATATTTATCATTGTTATCCTTATCCTTGTCCTTATCTTTTAATATAGAAATAATATATTATTGATATAGTTTATAATATTTTTATTAATTTCATATTTCCATGATATATATACTAATTGATTATCCTTTTTTTATTTAGGATTTCCAGAGTTTTCTAACCCGGCAAAAATGTCGAGACCTATTCGACAAGAGACCATTGGGTCACGACTGATACTTACATGTACTTCTAGTGGTAAACCCAGACCTGAATATCAATGGACAAAGAATGGACACATACTCAACGATTTTAAAGGTTAACCTCCATATGCCTCCATAACCCTCCATAACCCTCCATAACCCATGGGGTGGTTCCAACTCCATCATGTTTATGTGAAAAACAGCTATTTTTTTACAGGTTTGTATACAAATGTTCATTTATGATATTGTAGTGCCTTTTTTATATTCATTTGTAATTTATATCCGTCTGCTTAATAAATATAAATATCATTTTGTCAACACTTCCTCATTACAAATTCGGAAGTAGATGGATTGTTATTAATGTCTGTTTTACATGTTAATATAGTAACCAAAGTGTGGATTATATAATAATGCCTTCATTGTAGATAAGCTTAAATAAACATAACCCTAGATAGAGCGTGACAATTTATATAATAAATATATTATCTACACATTTTAGTAAACATTTGTATAATAACTTTACCATCGAATCAGATCGCGACCAACTAATTATAGAAAGTGTGATGCCAGCTGATGCTGCAATTTATGTGTGCAAAGTGTTCAATACCAACGGAAGGATTGACTTTTCATACAAAATAGAAGTCATAGGTTTGTATTACCATGTATTAAAGTTATTCGTCTCGAGTTTCTATTTCACTTGCTGTAGAGTGATCATCGCTTCATTTCACATTTGCTATTAATTTAGCCATTTACGATTGCGAAATACATTGTAGGAAGTCTCAGCAAACCCCATATTATCCTCGAGACGCCTGCAAACCTCTCTTTCGCCGAGGGTCAAACCGCCCTATTGCAGTGCCAAGTGATGAGCGATGAAAAGCCTACGATAGCTGTGAGTAGTCAGCGGGGCTCTCGCTATAGTTACCACACCCGATACATCTTATGAGTACCCGAGTGTCACAAACAAACCATTGTTCAGTTTCAATTTACGGCTAACTCGTCTGTATTTAATAAATCTGTAATCAATTTTAATTATAAACTTCAGTAATATGCTTTCAATCTAGTCTATTTATCTCCGTATTCATTATGCATTTTACAGTGGTTGAAGGAGAGCGGAGAGGGTGAGACAGAAGAGATTAGCATAGGAGCTAGATCATATCGCATCATTAAAGTTTGTGGATATTACAATTTTCTACAAACTATATTTCTTATCTTTAAAATTGTTTTCTCTTTCATTTCCTCTTTACAGACCGATGATTCCGAAATGATTAAACATAACGTCTATATGACTGCCCTACGAGTACAACACTTTAGTTCTCGAGATGTGGGTAGGTATGCCTGCAGAGCTGTCAACTCCGTAGGCAGTGTTGACCGAGTTATTCGCGTGTCTCTTAACACCGGTAAGTAGCCTAAAGTATTCTTTGACACAATACAAAATCAATAGATTTACAAGAAATCTATTGAGATAACTTCATTGAAATTAATAATTTGTATCCTCGTATTCAATGAGCCTTTTTTTGATTTCTTACATGTTTCCTCATTATAGTTATATTGGCCAGCGATAAGGACAATTCCTCTTTCCTGGAAACCACATCCATCACCTTGCTAGTGGGTATACCTGTTGCCCTGGTGGCCATTGTAGTCATTGTTGCTTCGCTTACTATCTATAAGAGACATGTACAAGGAAAACAGAATCGTCAGTATTTTTTACTTACATTATACTTATACTCTACTTTACTTAGATTAAACTATTGTAAGTAGTCTGTTACATATTCATACAACCTCGTTTATATTTACATCTTCTTTAATTCCGTTTACAGAATCTCAGACTAGTCATTTGAGAAGATCTCCATTAAGTTCTGTGCCTTCAGGCTATTCTGCAGGCAGTGCATCTTTGAAACCCACTGGTTCCCTTCACGAAACACCAACTCCCATCGACCCCCACCACCAATTGTTCTTTAACCAACAGCAACAGGAATCCCTCGCGCACCAACAACAGAACCTCGCTCAACAACAATATCTCTTGCAGCAACAAAGGTTCATTGTCTTATCGTTATTATTATTCCATTTTCCATTTTAATATTCCGACTAACCGTAACTCATCTTTGCAGACTGCAATATCAAAATGCGATGATATCAGCACAACAATACCAGTTGTCTAGTCCTGATCAGCCAACTATACACCAGTACAACAATGGCCAGCAAAGGACTGCGCACCAACCGGCTTCATCTTCCTCTTGTTCTCAAAGCTATCAAGCTGTTCCTATGCAGGAGAACCAGTTCCAACCTCAAGTTGCGGCTATCTCGCAACCCAATCCCCAGGCACCTACGACTGGCCGACAACTACATGGTAATTACACGGACAGCTATTCGGAATCCGACCACTCGCACCACCAGCAGCAACCCCAACAACCCCAACAGCAACCCCAACAAAGACCCTACCAGTACGGGGTATGATGAACACACGCGTGTATATCTTCTTCACACATGCACATAGAACAACAGCTGTCCCTCCCTCCCTCCTTCCTTCCTTCCTTCCTCCGACACAAAGTATTACATAATATTTACGCGCCAATTTGTGCTTTACTGCTGCAATGTTGAGGTGCCCATAATTCTACGCTTCAACCCCGTTGAAAAACACACCTCCATTATTTATTACACAACCTTGTAAATAGCATTTTTATATACGCATAGGTTATAGAAATGAACAGCGACAATGATTTATAATAAATTTATTTATATAGAAAAATGACGAATCTTTATTTCTGATTTTACTGTCCGATGGAGAATCCAAAGATTTTCACTGAGCCTGTATTATGACGATTCAATTCAAAAATATTAATCAGTAATATACAACCAATATTTTCATAACTTAAATACTTCTTTGTATATATAAGTTATACTTTAAATATCCTATAATCATTAAGCAAAAAAGTGAGTATTTAGATAATAAATAATTCATAAATTAAACATACCGACATATAATAATATATAATAAATAGTAGTATATAATTGTAACATCAAAGAATAGATTGCTACTCTATTCAACAGATTTATGATAGTTTAATATGATTTGTGATTATCAAGTTTTGGGTATTAATTTATTATATATAATTTGCTCTTTTGGTAGTTAATATATTAATTCGTGTATTAAAATGATTCATTATTCTTCTATATTAAATACTATACTAATATTAAATACTATGCCAAATATATTTCATATGATATAATATGTATTGTGAGATTTTGCCATTCAAATAATTGTATGGGTAATGTTTTATTTAACAAATTGGTAAATGGATTATAATAAGTACTATTAATTATCCATTCTTACATCTAAAATATCGGATCAATTATTATATTAACACTTCAAAATAAATACAGCTTTAAAATCCTTAAAACAGAAATGTTCCATAAAATAATAGTGGTTAATTAAATTAAATTTGAATGTACATTCAAATTATATTAGTATACGTATACATTACATTTATTAAAAATGTAATATAAAATCTGTAATCTGCAAATCTCTAATTAGAAATAGGTGTACATTGTACACTGTACTTGTACAATGTACAATGTACAGTGTACAGTGTACAATGTACAGTGTACAATGTACAGTGTACAATATTGTAATCATTAATATATAGAATGTAATCTAGACAATTATTATAAAATGAATATGATGCATATATTGAGTATTAATCAATGAATTAATTGTTCGATATGCTCAATAGTAATATAAAGGTCAAATAAACCTCTTATTGTCATGCAAAGATTAATAATAAATCCATTATAAGGTATCAATAATCATTGAAATTCTATTTTGTCAAATCTATAAAATTGATAAAATAAATTTATAAACCCATAAATACATCCATTAAGTTACAATGTTTTTAATTTTGCATTAACCCTTTTTCCAGCGGTAGTTTTTTTGCATCACGCTGGTAGGAATCACTAGATTTACTTGTTTTTAATTTTTTTACTACGGTCAATAAAATAGCTCATAACTCGGTAAATATTAATATAATGAATATAAAAGTATCAAGAATATTAAATAAAACATAAATATACATTTATAATTAAAAACAATACATTTCAGGTATATCATAAGTATGTAAAAAAAAACAAAATTTAATTATCTGGTTAAATTTACATAATATTATTTTACTAATATTTATATTCAATTAAAATATATACATATCTCGTAAAAGTAATAGATAATATAATAATCTTTACAGTAGTTTTAAAATTTTATTAAAATTATAAATATAACAAAAGTTATGTTATATAAACGGCACCGTATATTACATCCGATTAAATTTTTAAAAATATTACTTTCTAAATTTATTATCGCATGGATTATTTAATTTCTCATAACTTATGAAACATTAACATTTCCTATATAAAACCAAAACTCACATTAAAGATATCTAACTACTACACAATAGTATAAAATCTATTTAATTTCTAAATAAAATATTAATTTAGTATATTCATGTAAACTATTTTTTAAAGAATATTATAAGAAAGTAATGTATATACCAAGTTAAATATATAAATTGAGAATATATATATCAATTAAAAGTTATCAACCACAATATCATATAATGAGTCATCTGATGACAAATCATTATTAGGATCTAATAAATATGAAAAATCATCCATTTTTAAAATTAATAATCGAACAGGTCCCCATGTTTGTAGTTGTTTTATATATACATATAAAAACTATTTTCTTATGTATTAATGTGTTTTAAGCAATATATTTAACTCTTTCAATTTATAAAATAAGTTTTATGGTGTTATATGTAATTATTTTTATTATTTTATATGTAGAAAAATATTGCTAAAATTATACGGTAAATTTTAAAAGATTTTTATTATTTTTACTTACTAAACATACTTTAACGAATATAGGGACTATTTTTTATACTTCCATCGAACGTTAAATAATTTGTATATGTAAATAAACAAACATATTACTGCAAATTTTAAATAAATTTATTATATATTTATATTAAATAGTTGTTTTTATAATACGTAAATTATTAAAAATATAATGGATAATTTGTAATTTTTTTTTGTATATAATGTTAATTATATAAATAATATTGTATATAAACCTTTTTGTGTTAATTTATAATATGAAACATTAAAATGATATTTATAAAATGTATATTTTGAAACTCAATATAAATATGCTTAAAATAGTTTTATAAGTAATTATATATTTCATTAATTTGCGAGAAGATCCTATACGTTGCTACTTTGCGATAAGACGAAGTAAGATTTCGCTGGTAAAAGGGTTAAGTTACAATGTTTTTAATTTTGCCTTAAGTCTAATTTATTATTATTAAGAAATTTAAATACATTTTTTATAAAAATATGGGCAAAATAATATATTTTCAAAGTGAATATAAAACATTATATAAAGTGATTTTTAACACTATAATTTAGATGGATAATTACCCATACAATTATTTGAATGGCAAAAACTCACAATACATATCATATGATAGTATACATATCACTCACAATACATATCATAGAAATATATTTGGCATAGTATTTAATATAGATGTATAATGAATCATTTTAATACATGAATTATAGTATCTACCAAAAGAGCAAATTATATATAGTAAATTATCATAGTAAATTAAAATAAATAAGATAGAATTAAAATATAAAATAACATATATAACATATATAACATATATAACATATATAACATATATAACATATATAACACAGAGTCTTATCAATATGAATATGTGTATATGTAATATAGAAGAGGAAAAGCTTAAGGGCGTTAGTTTAAAGTTGCGTACGGAGTGTTCTTTACCTGTATCCTTGTGGTAGTCGTACTTATCATTATCCTCGCAGCTGTAGGCTAGAAGCATACGAGTGGGGTGCCACGCCACCGTAAAGGTCGGACGGTCAAGTTTGACATCAATGATAGTGTCACCTGGCGTTAGAGGGAGAGCGTGAGAGAGGGGCCGATGGGAGGTGGGGTGTGAGGAGTAGGTGCGAGGGGTTACGAGGAAGAGCTTGTGATTAGAATATTTAAGGTAAATTCAATTAGCATAATCTCTAGTCTTCTCTCGATCGTGAAATTTCACCTCCCTCGCTAAATTATATCACTTTTCACAAGTTTAGTTCATTAAGAATATATTACTTATTATGTATAAAATGAAAGAAATATAAAAGTTACAAATAGTTTCACATCAGGACCAACATTATTGGTACTGATCTGAAGAAACCAAAAGTTTAGGAAAGTAAATATAAATTATAAATAAAACATAAATAAATTATTTTTTGCTATAATTTCTGATATATTAAAATTCTTTGTTAAGAGTTTATACATATTTTTGAATATGATAAATCAGTATATTATATAATATTTAAATTATAATGAATAAATGCTCATAATTTATGTATACTCAACATATAGTATAATCACAATATAAAATGAAGAAATAACCATATACATGAACTTTGTATTAATTTTAATATTTAAAAATTATTAAAAATTTTATTATATTTTATATATAGAATATCTATGAAATCAAAATGAATTTGAAACAAGATTTCTAAAATTGTTCTATTTAGAATAATTCCTTATATAGAAAATTAAACATATATATCTTTATTTAATAGAATGTCATTTAATAAATATTATATAATATTAATTTATTAATCTACAAATTTATTTTGGTAAATTATTTCATTTGATAAAACATTATTACTATAATTATTTTATGTATAGTTAATTTATTAGACTTTTAAAAGAAAAAATAATATTTGTGTAAAAGTTTGCAATAGAAAATAATAAAATATATTATTAATTCAATATAATAAAATATAATAATATCATAATTACCTACAGTGTGTTAAAAACACAATATACAACAATTCAAAATAAAATGTTCTATAATATATAGTTCATTCTATTAACAGTACAATTGATATGGTTTAAGATTACAAATTATTAAAATATAACATTTATTTATACAAATCCTTTATAAGTAAATATTTTAAAAATATAAAATATATAGTTAATAAGATATGTTTGAAAATAAATATAGCTTATTATGATAAGGAACTATATAATAATAATAAATTATAGGTCTAATAAAAACATATGATAAACTAACACCTTTTTACTACTAACTATTATTTATTTAAAGATTCTTAAAATGACAATGGCAATTGTTTTATATTAAAATTCAACACACAATTAATTTTAGAATTTACTATTTAAATTCATTTTTTTAAATATATAAATATTATATCTTAAATACTTAATTTAACTATATATATATATCTCATAATAGTTTTAAATAATACAATTATCTTGGTATTGAATTTTATTTGTTTCTTAATTGTCAATATATCCAAAGTAAAATTTATTATCAAATATTTAAACTATACTTAGGTAGAAAATGGTAATATTAGTTACTAATCTTTACATTTTATGAAAAAAGTACATTTGTTATAAGAACACTTTATTTATTTTAGAATGTTATTCATACCAAACCTCTCAAAATCTTATAACCCTCCAAATTCCCTTTTTCCACATCCTCTACCACCGCCACTAACCCGTCTCAATATCGGCAATATTGATTACCATGTCCTCAGATCCAGAAGCCAACATTTTGTTATCCGAACTGAAACTCAAAGTCCTCGCTGGCCAACCTAGACTGCAATACAGGAGTTACGCATAAAGTCGCGTCGCAGGGAGTTCATACGAAAATATATGCACTATATTCGCGGGACATTAGAAGTGCAAGTTCGAGGTTTGAAGGTAACAGAAATGAGAATAATATATTTATAATATTATCGAAGCCAGCGTATTGAGAAGAGGCGAGATGTTTAAAGTAAAGGAGTCGGAGTACTAACTTTGAGAAGATCTTGTAAACGGATTGGCTGTGTATGTCCCACATGGATATCAGCGAGTCAGTGCTGCAGGGGGGATAAAGTAAAGTTTACTTGTCAAGAAACTCAGTTATTATATTGCATTCCACCTCAAACTTAACTATATTCACTAGCTGAGGTCAGTTTTGTTGTCTAGATTCTATTAGTAAATTAAGGTAAAACGCGAGAGAGAATTGCCATCAACTAAAACTATTGAACACTTTCCATAGCCAAGGTTTTGACAAGTTAAATAATAATTATTAGAAGAACTATATTTAGTTTAAAAAGATAAACAACTATTATTATATAATCCAAAACCAATCCAAAAATAAGTTACTTACAATTATTTTTGTTATATAATTAAAGTGAAAATATATTTATTTAATTTTTAGAATATATAATATATTGTTTATTTAAAATAATGATATCATCTGCTTTCCATTGTGTGCTAATATCCTACTATTGACTTCTTGAATCAAATATATGGATGAACTCACCACCTTGTATACTTTGAGCAAACCCGTCTCTCCCTCTCCGACCTTAACTTCTCTCTCTTTGACCCTTGACCTACCTGCCGGTAGCGAAATAGTTTCCTCGGTGATCGAGCTGGATGCAGATGCAGTTCGACGGGTGCGCCTTTAGCGAGACCAGTTGTTCGAGGGATGGGAAGCTCATAACGATGACGCAACCTTGACCGGTGGTCAGCAGAAGTTGGTTACCATCGCGGTTCCATACCATCTCATTGATCTGTGCAGATGGAAGTGAATTAAGAGAGGAGTTACGATTGAAGCTAGGGTTTGGGAGTGAAAGGGTGAGAGGCGGGAGTAGAACCGGGGTAGGAGCTTACATAAGAAAAGAGTTAGAGTGAGGTTAGCGAGGAGGTAGAACTGGAGTGGGAACTTAATTAGGAGCAGGGTTAAAGTTAGAGCCGGAGTTAGATTGTAATTTAGGGTGTACTTATGGCTGATGATGGTTTTTAGAGAGCACAACATAACATATGTATTGAATATGAGGTTGTAGTTGTTTTAGGATAGATTCTGAATATTTCTATTATAATTGTAAAATACTAAACACATGAAACTTATTCAATTAAAATATACATTCGTTTTATATAGTAAATATTATATAATAATAGAAAATACAGGACCACAGGTAAATTGAAAGCTGGCGTAATTGAAGTATAGGTAACCTCGCACTTGAATTGTTTGTCGCTGATTTTCTTCAAGCCCGGGTACTCGACAAAGGTGACCAGGTCATCCTTGTTACCGATGGCGATTATCTTACCAGAT
>OZ038312.1:29242724-29319461 GCA_964035775.1 Osedax frankpressi
GAGAGAGAGAGAGAGAGAGAGAGAGAGACAATAACTTTCACTATTATCTATTTTATTATTTGTAAACTCCATTAAAACAATGCCTTCGCCTCCCGTAGGTATCTCTAGTTCTTAAGAAACGGGCGAAGAGCCGAGCAAAGATGGGACAGAAGAGTCGAGATCGCGAGCAGATCGAGATTCGCCGTAACAGGAGGACCAACACAATGCTTATCGCCATGGTCACTATTTTCGTTTGCTGTTGGCTCCCTCTGAACATTGTCCACGTCACGCAGGTAGTAACGAGAACTCGGTACGCGTGCACCCGACGATGTTTGCTCATACCCGAGGCTATGTATTAGATAGGCGGCTGGGTACTCGCGTATTCGTCTGGGTACTCGCGTATTCGTCTGGGTACTCGCGTATTCGTCTGGGTACTCGCGTATTCGTCTGGGGTACTCGCGTAATCCGCAGGGCACTACGTGCTAAGCTCGGTAACTCCCGAATTCAAATGCGGTCTCGTATTGCCGTTATAGAAGACGCCATTAGTTCTAATTCAGTGCCTAGCATTCTCCCCGATCACTTTGGAATGGTTGTTAAGGACGCGGTATTGGTAACCCAATATCTGGGATATTTTGAGCGGGCGACGGATTATTAAAATATCGAATTCGCGCATCTCGAGGTATCCAGTGCATATTCTCCTAAACAATAGCAGATGTATAATAACGTCGGCCAACAAAAGAACATTATATATGTCAGTTTATTAATCTATGTTTCGTAGATATTTCTCTAGTATTATACCGGTAGTGTAAGTATTACCTGTTCTAGAGTGGACTATTACATGTATATTTTATAGTACTCTTATGGAAATAAGAAAATTCGGTAATATTACGAACAAATAAGTCCGTATTAAATCGAATTTAAGTGAATAAGAAAAAACTGGTATTTGTACTGGAAATTATGATATCATAAGGAACATTAAATATTTCTTTTATAAGCATAGAAGTGATGTGGAAACAAGTTATGTGAAAATTAAGGTAAATTCAACATATTAATTATTTGTAAAATAAATTATGAAGATAACATACCATCTAATCCTAAAAGAGATTCTCATAAAAATGCAATTTGTAGTGGTATTCAAAATCAACTAATATTTCAATATAAAGTACACCGAGTTAACATTAATCAATATAGCTAATTATCCAGTATAATTATAAATAAGATTACATAATAGTTTTAATATTGAATAAATATTAATAGCGCTACTTTGAGTTAATGAAAATAATACGAATGAAAACTGTTTAGGATTTATTGCAAATGTACGGAGGGAGAAAATCACTCGCCTAAAAAATAACAATGAAAATAAAACATTATAGAATCTAGATGTAAAGAATTCAGGTGACTAACGGTAAAGATAGTACTGGCAATATGGTGGTTAAAATATACAATAGAACATCAACTATAATAAAGAACAAATGTCATAAGTATTAGATGTGCATTGCTACTGCCAAAGTCATTAGCCAGTTATTATTAATAATTCGTACTTTTTAAAGTTTTAATTCCGAGATTTCAAGTAATCTTACTTAATAATATTTAGCGCAAGGAGAAGATCCATACGAAAATATTGAAATATTATTTAGAATATTAATGTAAGAAGAAGTTATTGAATATATTATCCGAAATCTTCTGTTAACAGATACAACACTAATTATTCACTAGATCTTAAATCGCACCTAAAACCACATATACCGCGGAAAAATCCTCGACAATTTCACCGAAATTATATATAAGCATCAATACTAAAATAAGATTTCCCTCGTACTATAATTTTACATTTCGGCGATCGCTTGCTAAGATAACTCAATAATTAATATACAGATTCACATATAATAATGTTTACGGAGTTTTTTTTGATTCGTGAAGTTTTAAATACAGAAATTTCTTTTACGAAAGTAAGCGATTGATATAAGTATATTTTATATAGTTGAAGATTATAATTAAATAGATGAACAGTTAAATGGCTTAACGATGATAGTTATACACAAATCAATTATTATTGGGTTTAGGTTTGGGTTTAGGTTTAGGTTTAGGTTTGGGTTTAGGTTTAGTTGTATGTTTATGCGTATGTTTGGTGTATGGTTAGGTATATGGTTAGGTGTAGGTTTGGTGTAGGTTTAGGTTTAGGTGTAGGTTTAGATGTAGGTTTAGGTTTAGGTTTATGTATATGTTTAGGTGTATGGTTAGGTGTAGGTTTAGGTGTAGGTGTAGGTTTATGTATAGGTTTAGGTTTAGGTTTAGGTTTAGTTGTAGGTTTAGGTGTAGGTTTAGGTATAGGTTTAGGTGTAGGTTTAGGTGTAGGTTTAGGTGTAGGTTTAGGTGTAGGTTTAGGTGTAGGTTTAGGTGTAGGTTTAGGTGTAGGTTTAGGTGTAGGTTTAGGTGTAGGTTTAGTTGTAGGTTTAGGTGTAGTTTTAGATATAGGTTTAGGTGTAGGTTTAGGTGTAGGTTTAGGTGTAGGTTTAGGTTTAGGTTTAGTTGTAGGTTTATGCGTATGTTTAGGTGTATGGTTAGGTATTGCTTTAAGTGTAGGTCTAAGTGTAGGTTTAGGTGTAGATTTAAGTGAAGTTGTGTGTATAGGTATACGAGTATGTGAATGTGTGTGTATATATTTATTTATTAAACGCATCAAATAAATATAATAAAATAAATGTCTATATCGCATTGTTAATATGATAATAGATCTATAGATAGATCAGAAAGCTAAATATGTTTTAGCTTGCGCTTGAAACGATTTAGAGTAATTGAGAGTAATTGATAGGTAGCTTGATAATTATAACACATTAGGTAACTTATTCCAGTTGGTTCAAACTTGTCAACTGAAACTATTATTTCAAAAGTAGTTGAGTGAGTATGCGATTGGGAATAGGAGGGTTTATTAATTTTAAAGTTAAGAAGTAGAGAGCAGTTGTCGGATTGTCTTTAAGTTTACGAGTTCTGGGTAACAATTGGTAATTTATAGTGAATTACGTATACATTTGTTATCCAGTTTAGTCGTCGTCTTAGGTCAGCGATGTTTGTAGTGAAGACTGTTCTATTGTGTATGTATATTGCAGTATAATTGCTCTGTTTATGATATTGTAAAAGTGTAGTAGGGTCAATTTATATTCGGATGCTAGTAGAAAGTTTATTTATTGAAGTCGGGAGAGTGTTAGTTTGTTGGTCAGTAGCGTCGTAGTATTTCGCAACAAATAGGGTCGTAGTTATTTTAAGTTTAAGAGATGAGGGTTGGTAATTTGTAATGTATTTGTTTGTTATTGAAAAGGAAACCAACATAATTGTAGAGTCTATTCGGGTAAGTTTTGTATTAATTATAAAACTGTCAGGATGGTTGGGTTAGATCTGTAGACGTTGATAAGTTCGGTTATGTTCAAATTAGATAGAAGGTAGTTGATCGATAGTCAATTGTTGATATGCTCGAGGAAGTTCTGAATGTGAGGTTTACGTTTAATCTAAGAATTAATCTCAATATCGTCTGTGTAAAGGCTATATGATAGATTTAGATACTATGCGATATCTTTAATAGGTAGACAATAGGTAGACCTAGGATAACACGGTTGTTAGACTAAGAAGCTGGACATATTGTACTTATTGTCATGGAATATACATTCTGTAATTTTCAGTAAGTTTAGAATTATATTGTAATTACAATAGAGGTAAGTTAAGTCAGTACAATTTTATAGTCGAGAGTTTCGAATGCCGATAATAGGTCTAGGAAGATTATTTGGATTTGTTGGTTTTTGTCAATTGAATGGTAATGGTCGTTAAAATGGGATAATAAAATCTTTCTGCGTTTTATGATCGTCGAAAGGCATTTTGATGATGATTAAATAAGTAATTTTCTATAAGGTATGAAAGTAGTTGTTTTTTGTCTAGTTCAGTAGTTTTGATGGTATTTGTAGTAAGGAGAAATGTATAGTTTGATAGGCATTCAGTATATAAGTTAGGTTTTTTAAGAATGGAGTAATAATGGAATGCTTTAGATAACTCTTGCGCGAGATGAATCGAGTATATCTTTAAATAGGGGTGTTAGGTTGGGAACCATAATATTTATGGGTGACGATAGTAGGGGATTAGTTGGGGTATAACATATAGTATGGATTTCTTAATTGCAAATCTAATATATAATAAACATGTAAACTAGTTGAAACTGCGAGGAAGTTTCGAGTGTGTTGAAGTAGCGGATTTTTACGGTTAAGAATAGTTTTTGGTTTGGAGTTTGATATCATTATTTACGTAAGATGATCCGATGGTAGTTTTTTTGAATACTTTATTTATTTATCTAAATTCTTTCTTTAAGTGGATTAGTTTGAAATTAAAGCTTAATGTTCCATTGTATTCCGTGAATGAGTTGGTTTTAATGTAGCATATTTTTAAATAGAGTAGATAGTATTATGTTTATACAATGTCCGTTTTTGCGATCTATTTTAGTCTATAGATGTAATTATTTTATGAAATTGTCTAAGTTTATATTTGTATACGTTATTTTTAACTGATATGTGCTAAGGACTGTGAGTGACTAGATATTTAAGTTTTTAATAATGTAAGTAGTGATCAGTGAGGAGGGTTGATTGTATGGTTTTTTAATTAGGATTTTAGAGTAAATGAAAATAAAGAATAAGTCGAGTGTGTAGCCGTATATGTAGTAGGAAAGTCAATATATATATATATATATATATATATATATATATATATATATATTTGTCAAATATTTTACAAGCGAAAGTTAAAAACTTCTAAAATAATTATCATACGAGTGGTTTTAGACGGTATCCGTGAATTCTATGAAAAAAGAGGAAGTACAGGAAATCTGTAAAAAAAAGTAGTTTAATCATAATATAGTTAGCAGTATTTGGCAGGAATTGTACGGTGTGTATAGTTCAGATAATATATAGATATCACGGTGAATCACTGAGAGAATTCCATCATTTTCATACAATCAGATCTAGCCTGTACGATAGAAGTTTATATCGAGTATTGGTGTAATATCTGAGGATTTAGCTAGATATGAAGACAATGAAGGGTTTATGATCGATAATGTATTGTGTGATTAAGTCGTGGTTTGCATTTAGAGATCTGGGGTTAAAACGTCTTAGATTCGTTGGAGTTTTGTTTAGTCATTATGTCTATTTGTATTGTTTGGGTTTTCTGCATAAATTTTCTGTAAAATATTATGCATTTCTCTATTAAAAAGCTATATTAATGAACAGAATATTAGCAGATATTAATGAACAGAATATTAGCAGATATTAATGAAGAGAATATTAGCAGATATTAATGAACAGAATATTAGCAGATATTAATGAACAGAATATTAGCAGATATTAATGAACAGAATATTAGCAGATATTAATGAACAGAATATTAGCAGATATTAATGAACAGAATATTAGCAGATATTAATGAACAGAATATTAGCAGATATTAATGAACATAATATTAGCAGATATTAATGAACAGAATATTAGCAGATATTAATAAACAGAATATTAGCAGATATTAATGAACAGAATATTAGCAGATATTAATGAACAGAATATTAGCAGATATTAATGAACAGAATATTAGCAGATATTAATGAACAGAATATTAGCAGATATTAATGAACAGAATATTAGCAGATATTAATGAACAGAATATTAGCAGATATTAATAAACAGAATATTAGCAGATATTAATGAACAGAATATTAGCAGATATTAATGAACAGAATATTAGCAGATATTAATGAACAGAATATTAGCAGATATTAATGAACAGAATATTAGCAGATATTAATGAACAGAATATTAGCAGATATTAATGAACATAATATTAGCAGATATTAATAAACAGAATATTAGCAGATATTAATGAAGAGAATATTAGCAGATATTAATGAACAGAATATTAGCAGATATTAATGAACATGGTATTAGCAGATATTAATGAACATAATATTAGCAGATATTAATGAAGAGAATATTAGCAGATATTAATGAACAGAATATTAGCAGATATTAATGAACAGAATATTAGCAGATATTAATGAACAGAATATTAGCAGATATTAATGAACAGAATATTAGCAGATATTAATGAACAGAATATTAGCAGATATTAATGAACAGAATATTAGCAGATATTAATGAAGAGAATATTAGCAGATATTAATGAACAGAATATTAGCAGATATTAATGAACATAATATTAGCAGATATTAATGAAGAGAATATTAGCAGATATTAATGAACAGAATATTAGCAGATATTAATGAAGAGAATATTAGCAGATATTAATGAACAGAATATTAGCAGATATTAATGAACAGAATATTAGCAGATATTAATGAACAGAATATTAGCAGATATTAATGAAGAGAATATTAGCAGATATTAATGAACAGAATATTAGCAGATATTAATGAACAGAATATTAGCAGATATTAATGAACAGAATATTAGCAGATATTAATGAACAGAATATTAGCAGATATTAATGAACATAATATTAGCAGATATTAATGAACAGAATATTAGCAGATATTAATGAAGAGAATATTAGTAGATATTAATGAACAGAATAACTTTTTTATTTCGTACACGTAACTCTCCAGTTATTTTGTTATTTCCCAAAATAATATATTAATTATATCATCTCTCTTTATTCTTACCTTTTCTTAATACTTTATATCCTAGGTACTACATTATAAGGTTAACAATACGTTAATATGCGTTAATAATATGATCTCTCATAACTAAATCCCTAAACAAGTCCATCTATATAATGAAACCGCGCTCTAGCCACGCTACTGCCATCTAACCTCACACACACTACCTGTAACACACAAACCACCCCTACTCCAGGAGTACTACAACATAGGTAGCCACCACATGTTCCTACTCGTGTTCTTCATGGCCCACGTGGTCGCTATGTCGTCGACCATCTACAACCCGTTCTTGTACGCCTGGATGAACGAGTACTTCCGAGCCGAATTCCGCAATATCGTACCGTGTTTGTTCCGTAGTTGCGAGTTATCGCGGACAGGTATTGGGGGCGTGTCTACGGCATGCGCCGAGACTACCGCTTGCGTCGGGGCCGGCGGTGGTAACAGTAGCGTCGCGTGCGATAAGAAGGGTACTCGAACGGATGCGGCGATACCCGGATGTAGCGGTGGAGCCGGTGGCCGGCTATCGATTCCCACGACGTCCGTTACTCAACACGAGTATTACGACGACGACGACGACGACGACGCCGTTACCACGGCAACTTCGGTTCTCGCTGTGGCGGGCGTCGACGCAGCTTGTGCGGGCGTCGGCGAAATGCCGACATCGAATGGATCGAGGGTATGCAAAGCCCCGCAAGAAGATGATAGCGATGATAATGGCACGGAGATGTCACTCTTAAACCACAAGGCAGAGGTGTAATTTACCAGGAAAGTTGGCACAGGAGACTTTACAAGAGAGAACGTGAGAGATCATACGCAAGACCTCGAGAGGCCGTGAGCGATACCCAGATACATTGATAAATACAGTGGCTAAAATATAGAGAAATAGTGGAGAGAGAGGGAGAGAGAGAGAGAGAGAGAGAGAGAGAGAGAGAGAGAGAGAGAGAGAGAGAGAGAGAGAGAGAGAGAGAGAGAGAGAGAGAGAGAGAGAGAGAGAGAGAGAGAGAGAGAGAGAGAGAGAGAGAGAGAGAGAGAGAGAGAGAGAGAGAGAGAGAGAGAGAGAGAGAGAGAGAGAGAGAGAGAGAGAGAGAGAGAGAGAGAGAGAGAGAGAGAGAGAGAGAGAGAGAGAGAGAGAGAGAGAGAGAGAGAGAGAGAGAGAGAGAGAGAGAGAGAGAGAGAGAGAGAGAGAGAGAGAGAGAGAGAGAGAGAGAGAGGGGGGAGGGGGATATATGGAGTAATGAAGAGATAATTTGGAAGGAAAAGACGGGAATAAGAGTGAGAGAATAATATGGAAATAAGAGTGGGAGGAAAATATGGAAGAGTGTGTTAAAAATAGATTGTGGGAAAGAATGGGGGATTAGATATGTGAATAGAGTATAACCTTGAAGCAGAAAGTGACAACCGTATTGTTACCATCATATACTCCGTGTGAATATCATCATTAAAACTACCAATCTACATTAGTCTAAGGTAGATTACTATGACGCACGGTAACTTATGTATAGCGTACCAAACACCGTACTCTTCATATCGTAATTTATTCACAGTGCATCGTACATCGTATATCATAAAATATACAAAATGTGCCAACAAATATTGTCATCTGTTTTTTTGAAATTAATTAAATATCAGAATATAGATTGTGTTCATCTATAGATATATCTGAACAAACTCTAAAATGTGACAATGTGCAATACACATACACATTATTATATTTGCACATAAATACAAACATCACATACACATACACACACACACATATATATATATATATATATATATATATATATATATACAACCACGCACGCACACATACACTTACACACACACACACACATTGAATTGCACTCTAACATAAAATCTTCAGATCAACTACAGAACTGTCTTACTGAATTACATAACTGGCTGCCAAAAAATGACTTACTACTGAACTCTACTAAAACATAACTCATTAATATTTCCACTGTTAAATTAAATATAGACCCGCATTCCCAAAGATTTCATAAATGATATACCGATTAAACCATCTAACTTGACAAAATATCTTAGAGTCAAATTTTACAACAAATTAAACTTTGACCAACACATTCTCTCACTGAATGACAGACAACTATTTACCATTTATACAACTTATATAAATTCCGACCTTACATAAATAAAAACACTGCCATTTTACTTAAACATTCGCTAATACTATCTCGACTAAACTATTGCAATACTTTACTCATTGGACAGTCTAAGACTACACTCAAAAGACTTGACTCAATTATTAACAGAAATATCGGACTAATTATAAAACTCAAAAAATATGACTCTACTACAAGCATTACGGACTTACGATTATGACTAAACTGGATGACAGCTGCTAACTCCATCGACTATAAACTACTAACTATATTAAAGAAAGCCCTAACTTATGACCAACCACACAACTTAAGACAAGTACTAAATATGAAACCAAACTACAGACAACTACGATCTTCTAACCTTATAACCTTCTCACTACCTCCCATGCCATTAAATTCGGTTGGAAACAAAAGTTTTCGCCATCTGGCTCCAAACAAATGGAACCATCTTCCTACAAAACTATTATTCCCAACTGTCACCATTAACATGTTAAAGCGCAAGCTAAAAAGCTTCCTGCTTAGGTGAGACTAATCACCTCCCCTATATTTTATTATTATTTTATAATATTTACACTTACCTTGACACGCTATATTACTTTTATTTTTTATTTTACTATATTGTTCATTTTTATTTGTATGGTTACACATTGTAGATGTGTAACCATACAAATAAAACCATTTATTAATATATGTTAACTTCTTTGTGTTTAATAAATACTTCACACACACACACATACACACATACACACACATACACACATATACACACACATACACACACACATACACACACACATACACACACATACACACACACATACAAACACACACACACACACATACACACATACACACACATACACACACACATACACATACACACACACACATACACACACACACGCACGCACATACACACACACACACATTGTCGATTCGTCTACCCATCATAAGCTTCACCATGACACCCCTCGTAAAAGTGTGTATCCAGGTACGTTGACATTGCACCATCCCATCATTATGGTTCCTATTCAAGTATGTTATATGTCGTAGTTTTACACATTGCTATGGTTTCGGTGGAATCTTGGGGAATACGAGTTTTACGAATTGCAGATATCTCTTGTTATTGTAAATAATAAATGAATGACAATGACGGAATATATTTATATATTATCTTTACTATATTATTACTATTACAATTATATAATCTATTCAACGGCTTAATAATGGAATGTATACACAATAATATACTATCTGACTTTTTAAATTTATTCTTATTTTACGTTAATATTTTATTTTTGTAAAATCCCCTATTTGTAATAAGCTTCACAATATTACACAGTGTTTACAATGTGTTTATCTATTCCATATATGGAATCATTATTCCTAGCATTATATAACATATTATTATTACGTAATTATTTATTTGAAATACGATTTAATTTTAAAAATAAAATACAAATGAAAATCGCGTAAAGTGAAGTATGATTATAAGAAAACGTGAATTGTTTGCAGGTATTTTGGATGATATGTTGGTAAGGATTATTATATAATTAAATAACAAAACCTCAGTGTATGAAATATTTAATTTAATGTCATAGTTCATAAATATCTACTTGGTGCTGTAAAAGAATTTTAATTTTTGCTAATTTAATTGTTTTGGAAATTTAGAGATTTATCTAATTTATTTTTCAATGGTAGGCTAAAATATTTTAAAGTAAGCTTTAAATTTGTTCTATATATAATAATACATTCGATATACTTTGCTAGAATTCTACTAAGAAGTTAAATAGAACCACATTACTATAAGTTTTGAGATTAAATGAATATAAGATATTTGTATATTAGATAGTATTATAATATTATTATTTGCATGTTATATTTATAACATCAGCTGGTATTTTTATAAAATCCTTGTGTATATTTAGTATCACGGACAGAAAGAAATAGGATTTTACATTTCGGAAACTGTGCATATGTTCACTTTTTGTTAAAAACTATAATTAACTCTATTTACAATCTCACTTAACAAGTATTAGTTTATCAGTTATAACCCAAAACTATTGGAAACATATGTGAGGCACTTGAAATTGTATATTCATGAGTAGATAACAATTTGATTTTCTGATGCATACGCTTATTGAAAGATATCCAATAATAATAGATAAATGTACTGATAACATTGTTTCCAGTGATTATGTAAGTAAGGTCGCTAGACTTCATTTTCATAGAGAAATATTTAGAGAATTGTAAATACTAATTAATATTAGTGTATGTAATACACATATTTTAACACTAACAAAAATCTATTTATAGCCTAGATTTATTCTCTAGAATATTTGCTACACTTCAACAAAGCCAATACTATTTAACTGTATAAAATAGACTGCATAGACCATTGTTTTATTATATATGACATCATTTTTATATAAATAGATATTAAAATAATTTAAAATATTAATCTTATCGATTTAAAAACATCTTTATAATAACAAAGTAATTATATACTATGATAATATATGAGTTAATAAATAATTTTAAATGCATTTAAAAATTGATGTATTCTTTTGATTTTATAATATACTTTATAATATAATATAATCGGCTAAAATAAATAACATAATCATAAAGAAACTGTTTTGTGGCGAGGAATAAAACTGTACGTGGACGTATTTACAGGATGTATGGTTTAGTGTACAGCGGATGTATGGTTTAGTGTACAGCGGATGCATGGATAATGTTTAGATGAAATCATCCAAATCATCGTAGTCATCGAAGTTTGAGTAAATGTTGTCATTTTTGGTAACATTTAGTTTTCCCTTTTTGCTCTTGCCTTTACTCTTATTTCCAGCCTGTATTGCAAAGTGTACTGTTAGTACTAGAAGTGGATTGTACAGTATACACTGTACACTATACACTATACACTGTACAGTGTACACTGTACAGTGTACACTGTACACCGTACACTATACACTATACATTGTACACTGTACACTGTACAGTGTACACTGTACACTATACACTGTACACTATACACTGTACACATTACACTATACACCGTACACTGTACATTGTACACTATACACTGTACACTGTACACTGTACACCGTACACTATACACTATACATTGTACACTGTACACTGTACAGTGTACACTGTACACTATACACTGTACACTATACACTGTACACATTACACTATACACCGTACACTGTACATTGTACACTATACACTGTACACTGTACACTGTACACCGTACACTATACACTATACACTGTACAGTGTACACTATACACCGTACACTATACACTGTACATTATACACTATACAGTGTACAGTGTACACTTTACAGTGTACAGTGTATACTGTACAGAGATGTTGCATTTATGGAAACAAGTTATTTGGTGATGTTAGTTTAAGTGAACGATTTATTGAGGTGATGAAATCAGCCAATGTAAAGAAAGTTATGTGCAAAGTTAATGAATTATAGACACTTATATAACATATATTATATATTATAGATACTAACATATATATCACACATATATTATAGATAATAACATATATATCACACATATATTATAGATACTAACATATTTATCACACATATATTATAGATAATAACATATATATCACACATATATTATAGATAATAACATATATATCACACATATATTATAGATAATAACATATATATCACACATATATTATAGATAATAACATATATATCACACATATATTATAGATAATAACATATATATCACACATATATTATAGATACTAACATATTTATCACACATATATTATAGATAATAACATATATATCACACATATATTATAGATAATAACATATATATCACACATATATTATAGATACTAACATATATATCACACATATATTATAGATAATAACATATATATCACACATATATTATAGATAATAACATATATATCACACATATATTATAGATAATAACATATATATCACACATATATTATAGATACTAACATATATATCACACATATATTATAGATAATAACATATATATCACACATATATTATAGATAATAACATATATATCACACATATATTATAGATAATAACATATATATCACACATATATTATAGATAATAACATATATTACACACACATATTATAGATACTAACATATATATCACACATATATTATAGATAATAACATATATAGCACACATATATTATAGATAATAACATATATATCACACATATATTATAGATAATAACATATATATCATACATATATTATAGATAATAACATATATTACACACACATATTATAGATACTAACATATATATCACACATATATTATAGATAATAACATATATATCACACATATATTATAGATAATAACATATATATCATACATATATTATAGATAATAACATATATATCACACATATATTATAGATAATAACATATATATCATACATATATTATAGATAATAACATATATATCACACATATATTATAGATAATAACATATATATCACACATATATTATAGATAATAACATATATATCATACATATATTATAGATAATAACATATATATCACACATATATTATAGATAATAACATATATATCACACATATATTATAGATAATAACATATATATCATACATATATTATAGATAATAACATATATATCACACATATATTATAGATAATAACATATATATCATACATATATTATAGATAATAACATATATATCATACATATATTATAGATACTAACATATATATCACACATATATTATAGATAATAACATATATATCACACATATATTATAGATAATAACATATATATCACACATATATTATAGATAATAACATATATATCACACATATATTATAGATAATAACATATATATCACACATATATTATAGATAATAACATATATATCACACATATATTATAGATAATAACATATATATCACACATATATTATAGATAATAACATATATATCACACATATATTATAGATAATAACATATATATCACACATATATTATAGATAATAACATATATATCAAACATATATTATAGATACTAACATATATATCACACATATATTATAGATAATAACATATATATCACACATATATTATAGATAATAAAATATATATCACACATATATTATAGATAATAACATATATATCATACATATATTATAGATAATAACATATATATCACACATATATTATAGATAATAACATATATATCACACATATATTATAGATAATAACATATATATCACACATATATTATAGATAATAACATATATATCACACATATATTATAGATAATAACATATATATCACACATATATTATAGATAATAACATATATATCACACATATATTATAGATAATAACATATATATCAAACATATATTATAGATACTAACATATATATCACACATATATTATAGATAATAACATATATATCACACATATATTATAGATAATAAAATATATATCACACATATATTATAGATAATAACATATATATCATACATATATTATAGATAATAACATATATATCACACATATATTATAGATAATAACATATATATCACACATATATTATAGATAATAACATATATATCACACATATATTATAGATAATAACATATATATCACACATATATTATAGATAATAACATATATATCACACATATATTATAGATAATAACATATATATCACACATATATTATAGATAATAACATATATATCACACATATATTATAGATAATAACATATATATCAAACATATATTATAGATACTAACATATATATCACACATATATTATAGATAATAACATATATATCACACATATATTATAGATAATAAAATATATATCACACATATATTATAGATAATAACATATATATCATACATATATTATAGATAATAACATATATATCACACATATATTATAGATAATAACATATATATCACACATATATTATAGATAATAACATATATATCACACATATATTATAGATAATAACATATATATCACACATATATTATAGATAATAACATATATATCATACATATATTATAGATAATAACATATATATCATACATATATTATAGTATTTAAATATCACACACAAAAAACCTTTTCAGCTTTTGCTTTTTCATTCGCAATCGAAGTAAATGAGGATCCCAACTTTTTTATAGATGTAACATTTACTGTAAATATTACATATAATAATATTGAATTGTAATCACCCAGTATAAAAAAATATATTTATGTTTTCATGATAATTAGATTATGTAAAAATAACCAATACAATATTGAGAAAATGATATTTTTTTGGAAAACTGTTTCTTAATTAATATACACATGCAATTATTTTTATATTTATTACTAGATTTCTTTTACTATAAGATTGTTTACAAATTCTATTAATACCAACGTCTTATAACTAGTTCAGTTGATAATTTTTCAATGAAGTTAACATAATTTTCAGATTCCTTTAATAATATAATATTAGATATAAGATTATAAATGAAACCAAATGTAACAATATTATACCATAATTCTATTAGTACTATCAATATTATTAAAATTAAAATATGATTAAGTAATAATAAATAGACTTAAAGTTTATGAGCTACTTGGAATTGTAAATTTCATATAACTCTTATAATATATTTAGTCTACAGAATGTTTGTGTACATTGTACAATATAGACGTACGTCGAGTTGCTAGAGTTGCAAGAAATAAACATAAAAGAAATTCAGATGACAATTATTCCAAGCTAGAGTGTGGTTAGAAAAATAGTAAGAAATCCTTAATCACTCACACGAGAAAAGAAAATTAACAAAATTAGTATATATACTAATTCAAGTGCAAAGTTACCCTTGAATGATTGCAACATCTACTGAAAAAGCTCAATTTCACGTTCTCCAAGACCATCATTCAAGCCCTTCCCTTCCCGATTGCTGTGGTACCTGGAAACTAGTGATCTTCTTGATGATGAGGTCGTTAAACTTTTCGAAATCTGCGACTGACACTGCGTCGAAAGAGTCGATTTCGCCAGCGTCCACTTTAGGTGTCAAAATGTCCGACGAGCTGATACCAAACGAATCGGCTGCCATCATCAGGTCGGACTCCTCCTGCATCTCCTTCTCTTTTTGTTTACGTAACTTCAACTGTTCAGGAGTTTCCTCCTGCATCTGATATAAAGGGGGGAACGTCGATAATTCTCATAACACATTCTCATACACGAATTGCAAACAGGTAGTCAATGCATTACTTTAAATGATGCCATTATATTATATTACATTATATTAATATTTTCTTTTATATGATTAAATGGATATGATAGTTTCGCAATATATTATAGTAAATGGATGTAGTGACATTACATTTAATTGCTCCGCAATTTTTTCCTCTTTCCTTTTCTCCTCTTTCAGCGCAATCTTCTGTTTAAGCGTTAACTTCTTAACGATGGGATCTACGACTGTATTAGCGTAGAGCAACGATGTAGTACAACACCAACTCACGACGGGTTTATTCAATCAACATTGGAACTAATAACTGACTACACCGATTATTAACTGACTACACCGATTATTAACTGACTACACCGATTATTAACTGACTACACCGATTATTAACTGACTACACCGATTATTAACTGATTACACCGATTATTAACTGACTACACCGATTATTAACTGACTACACCGATTATTAACTGACTACACCGATTATTAACTGACTACACCGATTATTAACTGACTACACCGATTATTAACTGACTACACCGATTATTAACTGACTACACCGATTATTAACGCTAAATTCACTTGGTTTGAGATGAAACGTGCTTCTCGTGGAAAAATTAAAGAATAACTTATTTATATTGTTAATAAAAAGTACCAATAACACTTTATAAATTCAAAATTGTAGTTTTATAAATACGTGTATAGTTACCTCGGAAATGGAGAAGAGTGAATGAGGTGGATTAAGAGTAAAAGATTTAAGACTGACTGATGGTTTCAGGGAAGGAAATGTATTTAGGGTTTGAGTGAGAGCTGTAATGAGGTTTGAAGATAGTGATGATGAGGATTTATGGGAACAGATCATTTGAGATAGAGAGAAAGAAAGTTAGATTGAAGGGATGGAACAAACCGACATCAACTTCCTCTTCATCATCGTCATCCCAGTTATCCTGTAAAGTTAGTCACTAGGTTATCGCACCGTTGGCTTATGTACGTTGTAATTAAAATGTTAACTGACAAATTAACCATGACTAGAAGTAAATAATCTGAAACTGCCGAAATAATAAAATAAAACTTTCATATTCAATACAAATAAATTTCATTTGTTTAATAATTTTAATGCATCAAAATATGTGAGGGGTAATGTGAGGGGTAATGTGAGGTTTAATGTGAGGGGTAATGTGAAGGGTAATGTGAGGTGTAATGTGAGGGGTAATGTGAGGTGTAATGTGAAGGGTAATGTGAGGGGTAATGTGAGGGGTAATGTGAGGGGTAATGTGAGGGGTAATGTGAGGGGTAATGTGAGGGGTAATGTGAGGGGTAATGTGAGGGGTAATGTGAGGGGTAATGTGAGGGGTAATGTGAGAGGTAATGTGAGGGGTAATGTGAGGGGTAATGTGAGGGGTAATGTGAGGTTTAATGTGAGGGGTAATGTGAAGGGTAATGTGAGGTGTATTGTGAGGGGTAATGTGAGGGGTAATGTGAGGGGTAATGTGAGGGGTAATGTGAGGGGTAATGTGAGGGGTAATGTGAGGGGTAATGTGAGGGGTAATGTGAGGGGTAATGTGAGGTTTAATGTGAGGGGTAATGTGAAGGGTAATGTGAGGTGTAATGTGAGGGGTAATGTGAGGGGTAATGTGAAGGGTAATGTGAAGGGTAATGTGAAGGGTAATGTGAAGGGTAATGTGAAGGGTAATGTGAAGGGTAAGGTGAGGGGTAATGTGAGGGGTAGGGTGAGGGGTAATGTGAGGGGTAATGTGAGGGGTAATGTGAGGGGTAATGTGAGGGGTAATGTGAGGGGTAATGTGAAGGGTAATGTGAGGTGTAATGTGAGGGGTAATGTGAGGGGTAATGTGAGGGGTAATGTGAGGGGTAATGTGAGGGGTAATGTGAGGTTTAATGTGAGGGGTAATGTGAAGGGTAATGTGAGGTGTAATGTGAGGTGTAATGTGAGGGGTAATGTGAGGGGTAATGTGAAGGGTAATGTGAAGGGTAATGTGAAGGGTAATGTGAAGGGTAATGTGAAGGGTAATGTGAAGGGTAGGGTGAGGGGTAATGTGAGGGGTAGGGTGAGGTGTAATGTGAGGGGTAATGTGAAGGGTAATGTGAGGGGTAATGTGAGGGGTAATGTGAGGGGTAATGTGAGGGGTAATGTGAGGGGTAATGTGAAGGGTAATGTGAGGGGTAATGTGAAGGGTAATGTGAGGTGTAATGTGAGGGGTAATGTGAAGGGTAATGTGAAGGGTAGGGTGAGGGGTAATGTGAGGGGTAATGTGAGGGGTAATGTGAGGTGTAATGTGAGGGGTAATGTGAGGGGTAATGTGAAGGGTAATGTGAAGGGTAGGGTGAAGGGTAATGTGAAGGGTAGGGTGAGGGGTAATGTGAGGGGTAGGGTGAGGGATAATGTGAGGGGTAGGGTGAGGGATAATGTGAGGGGTAATGTGAGGGGTAATGTGAGGGGTAATGTGAAGGGTAATGTGAGGTGTAATGTGAGGGGTAATGTGAATGGTAATGTGAGGGGTAGGGTGAGGGGTAATGTGAGGGGTAATGTGAAGGGTAATGTGAGGTGTAATGTGAGGGGTAATGTGAGGGGTAATGTGAAGGGTAATGTGAAGGGTAGGGTGAAGGGTAATGTGAAGGGTAGGGTGAGGGGTAATGTGAGGGGTAGGGTGAGGGATAATGTGAGGGGTAATGTGAGGGGTAATGTGAGGGGTAATGTGAGGGGTAATGTGAGGGGTAATGTGAGGGGTAATGTGAGGGGTAATGTGAGGGGTAATGTGAGGGGTAATGTGAGGGGTAATGTGAGGGGTAATGTGAGGGGTAATGTGAGGGGTAATGTGAAGGGTAATGTGAAGGGTAGGGTGAAGGGTAATGTGAAGGGTAGGGTGAGGGGTAATGTGAGGGGTAATGTGAGGGGTAATTTGAGGGGTAATGTGAAGGGTAATGTGAGGGGTAATGTGAGGGGTAATGTGAGGGGTAATGTGAGGTGTAATGTGAAGGGTAATGTGAGGGGTAATGTGAGGGGTAATGTGAGGGGTAATGTGAGGGGTAATGTGAAGGGTAATGTGAAGGGTAATGTGAAGGGTAATGTGAAGGGTAATGTGAAGGGTAATGTGAAGGGTAGGGTGAGGGGTAATGTGAGGGGTAGGGTGAGGTGTAATGTGAGGGGTAATGTGAAGGGTAATGTGAGGGGTAATGTGAGGGGTAATGTGAGGGGTAATGTGAGGGGTAATGTGAGGGGTAATGTGAAGGGTAATGTGAGGGGTAATGTGAAGGGTAATGTGAGGTGTAATGTGAGGGGTAATGTGAAGGGTAATGTGAAGGGTAGGGTGAGGGGTAATGTGAGGGGTAATGTGAGGTGTAATGTGAGGGGTAATGTGAGGGGTAATGTGAAGGGTAATGTGAAGGGTAATGTGAGGGGTAATGTGAGGGGTAATGTGAAGGGTAATGTGAGGGGTAATGTGAAGGGTAATGTGAGGGGTAATGTGAAGGGTAATGTGAGGGGTAATGTGAGGGGTAATGAGAAGGGTAATGTGAGGGGTAATGTGAAGGGTAATGTGAGGTGTAGGGTGAGGGGTAATGTGAGGGGTAATGTGAAGGGTAATGTGAGGTGTAGGGTGAGGGGTAATGTGAGGGGTAATGTGAAGGGTAATGTGAGGTGTAGGGTGAGGGGTAATGTGAGGGGTAATGTGAGGGGTAATGTGAGGGGTAATGTGAGGGGTAATGTGAAGGGTAATGTGAGGGGTAATGTGAGGGGTAGTGTGAGGGGTAATGTGAGGTTTAATGTGAGGGGTAATGTGAAGGGTAATGTGAGGTGTAATGTGAGGGGTAATGTGAGGGGTAATGTGAAGGGTAATGTAAAGGGTAGGGTGAGGGGTAGGGTGAGGGGTAGGGTGAGGGGTAGGGTGAGGGGTAGGGTGAGGGGTAATGTGAGGGGTAATGTGAGGGGTAATGTGAAGGGTAATGTAAAGGGTAGGGTGAGGGGTAGGGTGAGGGGTAGGGTGAGGGGTAGGGTGAGGGGTAGGGTGAGGGGTAATGTGAGGGGTAATGTGAGGGGTAATGTGAGGGGTAATGTGAGGGGTAATGTGAGGTTTAATGTGAGGGGTAATGTGAAGGGTAATGTGAGGTGTAATGTGAGGGGTAATGTGAGGGGTAATGTGAGGGGTAATGTGAGGGGTAATGTGAAGGGTAATGTGAGGGGTAATGTGAGGGGTAGGGTGAGGGGTAATGTGAGGGGTAATGTGAGGGGTAATGTGAGGGGTAATGTGAGGGGTAATGTGAGGGGTAATGTGAGGGGTAATGTGAAGGGTAATGTGAGGGGTAATGTGAGGGGTAATGTGAAGGGTAATGTGAAGGGTAATGTGAAGGGTAATGTGAGGGGTAATGTGAAGGGTAATGTGAGGGGTAATGTGAGGGGTAATGTGAGGTTTAATGTGAGGGGTAATGTGAAGGGTAATGTGAGGTGTAATGTGAGGGGTAATGTGAAGGGTAATGTGAAGGGTAATGTGAGGGGTAATGTGAGGGGTAATGTGAGGGGTAATGTGAGGGGTAATGTGAGGGGTAATGTGAGGGGTAATGTAAGGGGTAATGTGAGGGGTAATGTGAGGGGTAATGTGAGGGGTAATGTGAGGGGTAGGGTGAGGGGTAGGGTGAAGGGTAATGTGAAGGGTAATGTGAGGGGTAGGGTGAGGGGTAATGTGAAGGGTAATGTAAGGGGTAATGTGAGGGGTAATGTGAAGGGTAGGGTGAGGGGTAATGTGAGGGGTAATGTGAGGGGTAATGTGAAGGGTAATGTGAGGGGTAATGTGAAGGGTAATGTGAGGGGTAGGGTGAGGGGTAGGGTGAAGGGTAATGTGAGGGGTAATGTGAGGGGTAATGTGAAGGGTAATGTGAGGGGTAGGGTGAGGGGTAATGTGAGGGGTAATGTGAGGGGTAATGTGAAGGGTAATGTGAGGGGTAATGTGAAGGATAATGTGAGGGGTAGGGTGAGGGGTAATGTGTAGGGTAATGTGAAGGGTAATGTAAGGGGTAATGTGAGGGGTAATGTGAAGGGTAATGTGAGGGGTAATGTGAGGGGTAATGTGAAGGGTAATGTGAAGGGTAATGTGAGGTGTAATGTGAAGGGTAATGTGAGGGGTAATGTGAAGGGTAATGTGAGGGGTAATGTGAGGTGTAATGTGAAGGGTAATGTGAGGGGTAATGTGAAGGGTAATGTGAGGGGTAATGTGAGGGGTACTGTGAGGGGTAATGTGAGGGGTAATATGAAGGGTAATGTGAGGGGTAAAGTGAGGGGTAATGTGAGGGGTAATGTGAGGGGTAAAGTGAGGGGTAATGTGAGGGGTAGGGTGAGGGGTAATGTGAAGGGTAATGTGAGGGGTAATGTGAGGGGTAATGTGAGGGGTAATGTGAGGGGTAATGTGAAGGGTAATGTGAAGGGTAATGTGAGGGGTAATGTGAGGGGTAGGGTGAGGGGTAATGTGAAGGGTAATGTGAGGGGTAATGTGAGGGGTAATGTGAGGGGTAATGTGAGGGGTAATGTGAAGGGTAATGTGAGGGGTAATGTGAAGGGTAATGTGAGGGGTAATGTGAAGGGTAATGTGAGGGGTAATGTGAGGGGTAATGAGAAGGGTAATGTGAGGGGTAATGTGAAGGGTAATGTGAGGTGTAGGGTGAGGGGTAATGTGAGGGGTAATGTGAAGGGTAATGTGAGGTGTAGGGTGAGGGGTAATGTGAGGGGTAATGTGAAGGGTAATGTGAGGTGTAGGGTGAGGGGTAATGTGAGGGGTAATGTGAGGGGTAATGTGAGGGGTAATGTGAGGGGTAATGTGAGGGGTAATGTGAGGTGTAATGTGAGGGGTAATGTGAGGGGTAATGTGAAGGGTAATGTGAGTGGTAATGTGAAGGGTAGGGTGAGGGGTAATGTGAGGGGTAATGTGAGGGGTAGGGTGAGGGGTAATGTGAAGGGTAATGTGAAGGGTAATGTGAAGGGTAATGTGAGGGGTAGGGTGAGGGGTAATGTGAGGGGTAATGTGAGGGGTAATGTGAGGGGTAATGTGAGGTGTAATGTGAGGGGTAATGTGAGGGGTAATGTGAAGGGTAATGTGAGTGGTAATGTGAAGGGTAGGGTGAGGGGTAATGTGAGGGGTAGGGTGAGGGGTAATGTGAGGGGTAATGTGAGGGGTAATGTGAGGGGTAATGTGAGGTGTAATGTGAGGGGTAATGTGAGGGGTAATGTGAAGGGTAATGTGAGTGGTAATGTGAAGGGTAGGGTGAGGGGTAATGTGAGGGGTAATGTGAAGGGTAATGTGAGTGGTAATGTGAAGGGTAATGTGAGGGGTAATGTGAAGGGTAATGTGAGTGGTAATGTGAGGGGTAATGTGAGGTGTAATGTGAAGGGTAATGTGAGGGGTAATGTGAACACTAACGAGTGCATCCTCTTCATCTTCACCATCAAACTTATCGGTGGTTCTTAGTGACGATTCCTCTGCGTCTATACAAGAAAACAATTAGATGTGAACCTCGAGAAATTTTAGACATATTATTATTAACTCACAACTATTGGTATTTAAACTTTATTTATCATTTATTTAACTTTATTTAAGATTATATGATTTATGATATTATAACATATATATATATATATATATATATATATATATAGTATTATGCGAGAAATGTTTATTTCTGAAGATTTAGGATACTAAATCATGTAGAAGAGAGAAATGGTCTCTATCGAATATTTATAAAAATAAAAATAAATACGGTGTATAAACAATTTTTATTAAAAAATGCCTTATAACAGATATGTCGTTATGGCAATATATTGGTCACTAAATATGGATTTTCCACTATAGTTATATAATATATATATTATATGCTACATTGAAAATAATGAATATTCATACTATAAGCTTTTCATAATTTGTAATTTTAGGAAAACTACCAGTGTGCTTAGTTCTGACAATTACTGGTAAATTCAATAAATTATATTAGTAGAACTAATTTAACCATTCAGGTTATTCACCACCCAGCTAACTCAGCGATGTAATAGTTTTTTTAAATCCCTTGATGTAATAACAAAAATAAAAAATAATATAAAAGAAATTATGTAAATGTAAAAAGAACTGGATTTGCTATACAATATTAATAATTAATATTGAATAAGGTTAGATTAATAATAAGGTTAAAAATAACAGATTCTAAAAATAAATATTCAAAATACAAATAAATTATTAATAAAATGTATTTTAAAAAAAAACAATTGTTACTTATTTATCAAAATAAGTTTTGACTAAATTAAGATTAAGTTATAATATCTTCTAAAAATAACTCTGGAAAATTTTTAATATCTGCGTTAATAAATACTTTTTGTTTGTGTGAAAATACAAAAATATTATTTTTAATTTTCACCTTTTTAGAAGAGGTTTTTGTAACTAAACTATATGATGTAGATATAGATAGATTATACAAATATCAAAAAATATACAATTTATAGTATATAGAATACTCTTCAAATGATGTAACAATATTGTCACCATTTTTTAATCATTGAATATTACAAACAAATAAAATTAAACAATAATATTCAATAGCCAATATATTAAAACATGTATTTAACAGAATTTACTAGCTAAATCAGAATTGTTAAATAAATTATTAGCTACCCAAAGGAATACTTCGAGGACGAACCAATCGACACATTAAAATACAAAGGCAACTTATTAGATATTGAAATCAATTGACATATGCAAATCCCACATGGAAATAAATTGGCACACACATATGCAGGTAATGTTATTTAAATATATTTTATAATTTATTTAATATATATATATTGAAATAAATGCAACATGTGTGATGATATATTTTATAGTATTATATTTATTGCAATGATAATATTGTGGTACTTAATATCAAATGTATGATTTCAAGTGACAATTGCTGAATAAGATCTATCCATAAGATAGATCAAGAAAGGGAATCTTCTATATAAACATAGGTTGTCATTGATCAGGTGGTTAATAGATTAACTTGGCTATACAAATATGTATATTGTTGATATCTTGTTACAATAGAATTATATATGAAATAAATACTTGTAGTTTTCGACATGAATTTCGTCAGCTTAGTTACGTGTATGTATAAACTTAACAAAGCCGACGAAAGTTATGTCGACAGCTACAAGTATTTATTTTATATATAATTCCATTGTTCAGCATAATTCATTCGACCATACTTATAATTAAATATGATATTTGAAGTTTAGTATGGCCAATGATGCTTTATAAATATAATTAGATTTGTAATTACTGCTAGTAATTATAAAATATATTTATTATGGAAATCATAGTAATATCCCAGAGTATACAGTACATGGATTATCACTTATTAAAATATTAAATATGTCAGTTAATCCATCATTAGTAAACTATTTACAAGGAGCCCTAAATTTTAAAATTGTAATCTCAATGTGCCGATATATTTCAATCTATGATAACAGTAGTGTGTGTCTTTTAAATGTCAGTGTGATTCTTCGTATAGCTACCAATAGTAAGTTCCTATTTGTCTAATAAATAAAATAAATATAACTTAAATAAAAAAGTAATTATATATAAATAATTACTATTATTCTTAAGTAGTATGTATATAATGATTAAGCTATTATATTGTTAATACTATTAACAATTTTCAATTTTACATCAATAAATCGCGGAAACAGTGTATATAAACAAACGTATGAATACATTCCATAAGGTAAAAATGTCGAAAATATGTGAATATTATCTATATTCCACAATAGATTAAATAAATATTTTGACAGTAAATGGGTATAATGCATATTTACTATATCTGAAATATAATATAAATATAAACTATATTAATTACCCCATCCTGTTGCCATGACTAATTATAAGAAATTTATTTTAATTTCTTAAAAAATTTGTATTTTCTATTAAATATTTTTACAATAATAATGATAATATTAGAATTTAAAATATTTTTAAATTTTGATTTATAGATTTAATAATTATTTATTAAATTGTAATCAGTTTATATAATTTTATTTATATGTACGTTGTATACTGCACAACCATTGGTTTAAGGTATATTACCATAATGTTTATAATAATAATTATACTATAACAAATCACGATTATCTAAGATAAAACTATGACAATTCATAATATTGTCAATAAAATGCATCTCACAAATATTCAAGAATGATTAATAACATAATTCTTTATTTAAATGCAATTTTAAAATATTTTAAATTTTTATATATTTAATTTCTATTAAATTTCTATTATTTATTTCTATTTTCTATTATTCTATTTAATTTCTATTATTTAAATACGACACGAAAATCACTAAATTTTATAATAGCTTATTGAGAATATTCTTTTAATCTAATCTATGATTTGTTAATATTTATTTATGAATTTAAAGATTAGTGTAATTAATTTCCCATGTTGCAAATTGACATATCATTTCTTCCAGCTTGGCAGCTGTTTAAAATTTTGTATATATATTTTTTCATTGTTATTGTATTATTTGTTAATCATGGTTGAATTAGGTAGCCCCAAAAGTCCGGTAAAGGAAGGTATCAATAACATGATATTTATTTTACCTATGATCCTTGTAGGAACTCTAGTAGGTTAGAAATAATTGTTTATTGTAATTTTTATTAACATTTTATTTTAATTATAATGTATTTGATAATTTGTTATAAACTATAATTTATATGTTTACTTAAATCACTTTCTATGTAATATGGAAATAAGTGTTATAAACAATATATAAATTCCACTTATTTTATTTTAATTTGAATCTTCTATATTGATATGTTGTGTGTACATTGTACAGACCATTTATAAACTACTATAATACAGTAGCTATTAAATGTTATTTTAGGTTAGATGAAGCACGATTTAATTTTACTTACCTAAACTATTTTTATATAGCCGAGATCGACTTTTTACTATATACTATATCTACTACGGATACGTATTATTCATGTACACTGATTACTCTCAGGAAAACACCAACTTTTACTATATGTTATGTGCAATGTATATTAACCCTTATATACCACTACTACTCAATATATACTTTATTAATTAAATCATCCCTATTTCGATGTACAGTAGTAGATATATATCATGCACAATGCTGTAAAACTGGCTAATGATATTCTGCCTATTTTGGTGTAATATCCTCATTAATCATTTATACCTATCATTTAATTAAACTATATCTAGTTACATTATATATTCATAAAGGTGCTCAACTATATGTATATATCTTGTTGAGATCAATTGTTTACTAACACATTTGAGAAAATACTTACTCTCCTTATTCATTACTGGTACCCATCATGTTTGAGGAAGTGCGATATAGGCTAACTGTTATTTAATCTTAATTATTCTTAGTCCCTATTGCATTAATAGTTTGAAATAGTTTATGGTAAAGGCAAAATTACCCAACAATTTTGTGTAATTAAATTGTACATTTGTCTACAATATAAAATATGCGCTATGAGTAGATTTGACATTTCATATTCATCAAATATCAGTGCCATCCTCCAATCATCTAGTATCTTTAATTTACGCGCACCGTACCGAAGGTATGTTCTTCTACAAGTTGTACACGAGTCTTCAGAACAACACGGCCAAGAAAGAGGCGAAACGCGCGAAAAGAGAGGCTAAGGACGCTGCCAAGAATAAGAAGAGGAAGTAGTCGGCGTAACATTATGCGTACCTGTTTTCTATCTACGGAGGGATAGTGAATAAAGATACCTAGGGCAATGACAAAGCTACTTCTATGTAGCCATTTCAGATATTCAACCTTTCCTTGTATGACCGAGCGTATGTTCTACTGACCATTACGCTAGTGATAAGCATTCTCCATTCGTAATGCACTGCAAACCAACCTCAAAATATATTGTTATTGATTTGTTCCACTCTTATGACTTTATCTCGTTCGAGAACATTTTATTTATATTGTCCGTCTGCAACACTATTTTATAGATTAATTCTATTTTCATATACAATAAATCATTAATAAATATGAATAAGATTATAGTTATAATTTAGGACTCAAAGCAGTATCCACCTATTATTAACTTCTATGACAATACATTTAATAAACTGAATTTATTCTATAAAATTAATTATGATTCAAAAATAATTAAGTAACAATATATTAATTTATAAACAAAGTCCATACTTTAGCATAAACATGTCTGTAATAACAAATATATTATAAGTGTAAGTATATGATATTCTAATGCTGGTCATGTAATATCTTAGTGCTATTCTATATTAACTATTTAAATACAATAAACTTTGACAAGTAATTACCAAATACTTTTTGTAATTAATATTAAAATTAGAGTAATTTGTCTGAGCTCCATAAACTTTAACAAAATGAATAACTATTTAAATAATAACTAGACATCAATTCTATATTTAATAATTAATTGCAAAATATTTATTTTAAACTCTAACTTTTAGTCATTTAATCCTATTAGACAATGACATTGATTTGCGGATATCAATATCTATATTAGAGTAATTAAAAATGCACACATAATTCTCATAGATCAAACAATCGGAAATACACTATTTCTAAAATACTTTTTTAATGTAAGTTAGTTTTGAAGTCAATTTATTTGTGAGATTGATCTTGCGAGTGACATCTTAAATTAGTCAAAGACTTCCTTTCTAAATATTTGTCTATTATAATTTGCATTGTTAATCCAATTTGTTTCACTATAATACAATGCACTCTAATATTTTATAATTATACACTAATCTGTTGGTACTCTCTATGTATTCTAATATTATATGAACTCCTTGTAGATCATTTATATAGGTAAGCTAAATTAGGTGATCATACAATTTTGAAGGTTAGTTCATCACTTATGTATATTATAAAACTATGTTGATATGGTTTTTCTAAGCTGGACGATTTGCCTGACTTAACTAATAAATTTAAATACTGTTTGGCTATAGTTATGGATTTAAAAAAGCAATTGCCATAATATTGATTTAAATATTAATTTAGAGGTTAATCTAGAATTATTAAGTTTGTAATTACATAACAATTTGTTTCCTAAAATAATTCTACTAACATTGAAATGATATCAAGTATATGGTGCCGCAAGGTTCTTCCATTGGTCCATTGTTATTAATATTTAATGATATATATGTAATCACTAAAATAACAACTGATCGACTTTCCTATTATTTCTGATGATCTATATAATTGTTATCTAGAATAGCTGTTATGTTTTCTATTGATACTATATCTAATATAAGTGATTACTAATATAAATATATCTAACAAAACTAACTAACTACATATGTTTCCATTTAATTATATTCCATTTAGAATGATCATTCTAATTAGGTCCAGTCAGTATTATAGTATTCAATATCTATCAAAAGGCTGTAGAAAGCATAAGAATATCCTTCTTCTTTTTACATCCTTAGAACATATAGTATGCCATATTTCATTTTAACCAAAATTACTGTGTTAATATATATAATTAATTGTTAATATATATAATTAATTGTTAATATATATATAATTAATATCTGAAGATATAGTTAGTTTACACTACAGTTATATATATGCACATACTTAATATGGAATAACAAAGAACACCAAATAATTATATAGTTACAAACATAATTATAATGAGAAATCTTTGTAATTTTAGTAAGGTCATTAGTGAACATTGTTTATTGAACAGCGAAAAAAAGCATTTAGAAATTAGACCATTAATAATTTTAATTATTACTTTAATTTAACTACTTTCTTTTTATTACAAATATTTCTAATAAATAGACTTCATTAATGTACCATAGATTTCTATTTTCCATTTATTTGGAAAATAGAAATATATGGTTATAACATTGAACATAGGGTATTTAATATTATCTTATACTGTTAAATAAATAAAAAGTAAATATATTGATTTATATATGTATCATAAGGGTATATCAAATATTTATAAATTTGTAGAAGCTTATATTTACTTAAAAAATATATATTATGAATATTATCCATTACTCCGAATAATATAAAATTCAATTATCCGATGTTCTGTATTTCAATCAGATAAAGATCAACATGACAATTATATATATAAACATTAAAATTAAAAAACTGGATTGTTAAAAATAGCTTATTCCATTAATATCTGATTCTTTGTCGTATTTGATATATAATACTAAAGTACCCTATATACTTGAGTATATATTATATATAGGTTGTTTTGATAATAGATAATATTTTAATACTTTAAATAGATCTGCAATCTAAAATTTTAATGTTTCATCGAAATAAAAGAAATTGCATGCGTTTAGGATATTATCGGGGATGCTCGCCGATATTACTGCCTGTAAATTTAACATATTGTTAATTTTTAAACATTATAATTTATAATCATTTACTAGAATACTGATATGGTGTATTTATAGAAATATATTATTTAAAAAATAGTAAATCTTATTTAACGTGTCATTTTTCGTGGTGAAATTTGAAATATGTTAATCTAAATATTCGAATTTCAAGCTAGACATACCCATAATGTCTATTGACACGCACACTTTTCATTTGTATGACAATATTTAGTAAGTATTACCCAATCTTGAGTATTACTAAAAAATTAATTGTAGTATATAATGATTCACAGTTGTATTAAAAGCTGATTATTGGTAATTAGGCATTTTTGAATAATTTATTTATAAATGTGTAAAATGCATATATCACGTGAAACGATCCACTTTGTACATTGCAATCCAGTTTGTCGTGTATAATTACAACCTCTACATCTTATTGTTGTTTATTGGTAATTTGGAATTCTTAAATAATTTATTTAAAAATGTATACAATGAAACCAGATCATATCACGTGAAACGAGCCACCCTTACACACTATGCAGTGCACAATGTGCACTGCATAGTGTGTAGAAATTATTAGAAGAAATAATACTAATCATAATTGTTATATAATCATGTGCAAAATGGGTGACTGTGCACTGCAGCTTTCATGTTAAAATATCTTTCTTGATGATTGAACACATATATTTTACTTTTAATATTTTTAATATTTTTTATTATAATGACTTTAATAATAAATAAAAAATGATCTAAAATCACTTATTATAAATTATTAATTCCGCATTAATGATATTCTTTTTCTCATTTTGTTCCATCTATGATTTTACACTTAGTTATTTTATCCAAATAATATTAAAGAACTAATCCAACCTACTGTTGATATCGAATTTATATTATATTTAATATACACTATAAATATTGTACGACTAAGATATTATTCGTGAATTCAAATATGTATTATGTACCTTGGTTCCATGTATTGATAATATATAATGATGCTTGATATCTGCCAACTATATTTTATATTGCATTTCTAATTAGGTGGTGCAAGTTTTATAAAAAATGTAGTAGTCTTAAATTATCCATGTAATATCTATTAATCACCATTGATATATTATAAAAAGTATGATGTATTTATATCATCAGTAATTGTATAGAGTTTATGACGTATTTATATCATCTAGTTTTTTAAATGGCCTTTCGTCGGTATAATTTTTGTTTTATTAAATCATTTAAAGTTTAGTTTCACAATAACCATTTGCCTTTGTTTAATGAGATCTGCAGATTTATAGTATACGAATGGTCTGTAAGAGTGAGTATATGCCTCAAACTATAATCTAGAGTAATTTATAATATAATTACATTCTGATATTCTACATATATATATATATATATATATATATATATATATATATATATTTATATATATATATATATATATATATATATATATATATATATCTATAATTAATTGATGTATTGTGTTGATAATAGATGAAAAGAATAAAACTCCAGGATTTCCACAGAAAATTAATAAAGTAAATTAACAATCAATAATTTTATATTTGAGATGAGCAGTACTTTTATTTGTGACTCTAATAATTTATATTAAATACATAAATAACATTTAAATAAATAAGTAATTATATAACTAAATATATTAATAAATGTAAATTTTATAATATTAAAGTACATACACCAACGACGTTATCCAACATCCTTTGAAATGTTATGCCATGATGATCCAATGGTCTTGGGGTGATTGCTAATTAACCATTGAGTATGTCGCCATTATACTTTAATTTTTCTGCAACGTATCTCCTCGTGTAGGTATTGCGAACATTTACAATTGACCACTGCGTAATATATTTAATCAATTTAATAAACTGTGATATATGTGATAACATATGAAACCCATATATCGATTATGCAGTGAATATAAAATAATGATATATATATATATATATATATATATATATATATATATATATGTGTGTGTGGGTATATTAAAATAGTATTACTCAAATTGTATATTAAATTTCATATATAATGTGTAATATCGTGTTATTTGTGGGATCTAACCTAAGTACGATGTGTGCTATCGAAAGTCGACTCTAAGTTTAAGATCGTGGATCTCGTGAATGGTCTCGATGAGGAAAGTAATGAATAGTATTTTATCTGGTGTGTTTTTGGTATCGTATATAAGATCTACATATACTATTGTAGTATACCATAGAATACCTTACGACGTACTTCGTACACTTTAGTGGTTAAATGTATATTTACAGTATGTCCCAGTAAACGCGCTATATTATCCTGCATGTTGAATCTGCACGCTAAACCTTACACATAATGTAGACGATATAGCGTAGTAGTGTAATAACTACAATTCGAATAATCAAATTTAAAGGTATTCGCTAATATTTAGTTGAAACTTTACTACGGTAAACAATACGGGTTATTCCGTTTGTTGAATTGCATTATTTATTAAGGTAAAAAACTTACTTATAAAACTATTAGATCTCTCTATTAGCCGGGCGTTAACTCAAGTTACATAATCAGCGAAGCATGACATTCCACTGAATCCGTAAAACTGATTCCATTTCGGTGCTGCACGTTCCTCTAAGTGCTCTTTATCTCTTCTAGCTGATAATCCATTTGTTTCTCAACTTTCATAAACTCACCAGAATAACCATAATAATACTATGTATGTAACCTGGGCTCTAATATAACCGTTACTCCATCTCCCAACCAGAACAGTGCAGAAGTTCCGCCTAATTACTATAGTCTGCCTACATGCCGATAGTTACAGCATTGAACTTACTCCACCTTCGATATGACATCTGTAACCCCGTCTGAACCGGAAATCGTCTCAGCGAATAAAGGAACCGAATGCGAGCTTGATTCCGCCCCGAGGGAAGATAATAGCCGTCCGCAAGTTATCAGTTACAAAACCAACTGGTTTCTAGTCGGCATTTGTTTAATGTTTTTCTCGCAGTTCGCCTTCTCGTCTTATCTGCAAAGCGTCGCCAGAACCGTGGAGAGATCGTGCGGGTTAGCTAACTGCCGAGCAATCTGGTTGGGTCCGTACGTGTAGTGCGAATAACGTACTGTACTCTGTATTGTGTTCGGCTGAGTCGGGTCAGTATTGATCTAAGATAGGTATTGACCGTGTACGATATATCATATATGTCATTATTAAATATCATATATGTCATTATTAAATATCATATATGTCATTATTAAATATCATATATAAATTTTAAATATAAATATAAATATAAACAATTTTTCAATAATAAACGAATATTTGTTAACATTATTAACTCGAAAATACAATCACTTGAATATTTTGCATGAAAACTATTTCCTGCTGACTAACTGTCTACTAATTCTTCACGAATGTAACGATTTAGTCATTTCTAAATCTATCAATAACTGTTGAATAATATTACTAAAGTCAGTCTACAATTGATATTTCATTCGCTTTTATAAATGATGAATTATTATATGCAATAATTTGCAAGAAAAAGATGCAAAAACCAACTGTATTTCTTCAAACGAACACCCAGCCTCGTTAAGAAGCATCACTATCTATAATATCCGTATTTCTTTAACTAATCATTTAAGTAAAGGGTTATAATAATGAATGATATAAACCATCATATAAACAGACAGTGATTAATTGGATACTTACTTATTTCCGATAACAGTGTAAATTAGTATATTATATAATGGCCAGCTGTATGTAATCACATATGCTGCTTCTAGGTTATCTACCTTCTTTGACGTTCATGTGTATTTCAATTATGGCATTATTACCAACTATATCAACGAATGTGTACATATAATTTTATGTTTAATTAAATTCAATTTATTGGATGGATAATCGTATATTGTATTATCGTTATCGATTTTTTTTATTCTCACTATTAACATTGTACAATAACTATTATTTATAATGTATTCATCCATTGATATGCTTATGATCAAAGTAGTTATTTGTAGTTATATGTATCGGCGTTTTTAATGTATTATTATACGAAGAATAATCTAAATTGAAATGTTCAAATATCATAAAATATGTATTTTATTGTTTAGATCGATTTAATTTGAATTGATCAAAAAATAATTTGGTAGGGTTAGTTTATTTCTTAACTTGCAATGTGTGGCGTGCATGAACTTAAAAAATATGTTCATAAGTTAAATCCGTTCATTAGTTTTTGAGTTTAGTGGAAACACACACAAACACACATACACACATACAACCACGCATACATGCATACACACATACATACACATAACCACACATACATACATATAAACATACACACATGTATATACACACGCATACATGCACATACACACACATACACACACATACACACACATACACACACATACACACACATATACACACACATACATGCATGCATACATACACATGCACACACACTTATAACCAACCACACAACTTAAGACAAGTACTAAATATGAAACCAAACTACAGACAACTACGATCTTCTCAATACCTCCCATGACATTAAATTCAGTTGGAAACAAAAGTTTTCGCCATCTGGCTCCAACCAAATGGAACCATCTTCCTACAATACTATTATCCCCCACTGTCACCATTAACATGTTAAAGCGCAATCTAAAAAGCTTCCTGCTTAGGTGAGACTAATCACCTCCCCTATCTTTTATTATTATTTTATAACACTTACACTTACACTAGTCACGCCATATTAATTTTTATTTATTTTTACTATATCGTTCATTTGTATTCGTTACACACAGTAGAACATTTATTAATATGTTAAATTCTTTGTGGTTAATAAAGTCTTCACACATACACATACACACACATACATACACATATATACATGTGCGCAATGAGTGCCACACATATACACAAATACGCTGTGAGCTTTATATAATAGATCATATTCATATTTATATATACTATAGTATAAATATAGTAAATATATTTACTATATTTATATTTACTATTTACTATATTTATATTTACTATTTACTATATTTATATATACTATTTACTATATTTATATATACTATATTTTATATTATATATACTATTTACTATATTTTATATTATATATACTATTTACTATATTTATATATATACTATTTACTATATTTATATATACTATTTACTATATTTATATATGCTATTTACTATATTTATATATAATATTTACTATATTTATATATGCTATATTCTAAATTTATATATGATATATGCTACATTTATATTTATATATGCTATATATATATATTTATATTTATAGTTATATTTATATGTATATTTATATATGGTATATGCTCTATTAAAATTTATATTCAATCTGCCTAGATTAGAAATAATTTATAAGCACTCATACCTTACAATTTTAATCAAAATAAATAAATAGTAAACAATACGATGTTTATATTTAACTTGGTATATTTTCGTACTTTTTAATTCTATTCGTCTCTATTTCATGTGTCCTAGAATTCTATAGAATTATAGTTCTCTATTTCTCTTTCTTTCTATCCCTATTTATCTCCCTTTATAACAAATATCTTTCTATTTATCACTTGGTTGAATTTCTATTTCTATTTATCTCACTGTTTTCTTCTTTAGTTCCTACTTTTCGCTGTAACATTAGATATCTATTATATGTTATCAATTTCTTTCTATTTTATTTATTTCTCTTTCTCATTTTCTTTCCTTATTTTTTTTTTATCATCTTTGATATAATTCTTTATCTCTTTTTTATTTTTCTCTCTTTATTTCTTCCACTCATTTGTATTTATCATTACCTTATTCTATCATTTTCTCTATTCACTCGATCATAGCCTTTGAAATAGTAGCAATGTCCTGTTGGCATATCTGTCTATTTGGTTTCAATAGGTGACCTATACAAGTATACTAACGTAATCTTCCAAAGCTAATAATTATTATTGTGTTGGATTTTACATTTAAAAACTTTTATTCTTATAGAATTAGGAAATTGAATATTGCTTGTTTTATTTCAATATACGGTAACGTGATGCGAATATCTTTATAAGTTGTAATAAATAGCGTAAAGATCATTTATATATTTATTATAGTGATGATTGATAACTATACAATGTGTATGTCATAGTGTGATGCAATAACTAAATATAGAATAACAGATAAATTATTATATTTTTTACATTTTCGTTCAGCAAAGTATTTTGCAGGATCCATTGTATTAATTTGATATATACTAATACTATATAACTTCTTTCGCAGCATAGGAACTAAAAAAAATAAGTTTTCGGTCTGCACACATCATTCCATTTTCTCCACCATCACCACACATTCGTCACTCTATTTACCCCTACTATCCCCACCAATAAACTATAGTTCATAAACATATTCGCTCTATTTACATTCACCTTTTTCGCCCAGTTTGTCCAGCAAACAAACCGGCTTGGTGTACAGCGTTACCGATACAGTGGAAACGATTTGCACGCTTTTGATTGGCTACTTTGCGAAGGGGCGTAACCGACCCGTATTGATCGCGTACACGAATTGTTTGTCTGTACTGGGCTACATTATTACGGCGGCGACTCACGTTATTTGGATTCGGCGTACCGAACTCGTTGCCATGACTCCGGAGAACGGCCACCACGCTTCTACCTACTGCAACGCATCGCTGGTCAGTTGTCACTGGACCACTCCTCACTCAGGAAATCCTAAAACTTAAGTATACAATTTCAATTAAAATTTAGTATATATATTTTAGAATTACTTTTTGTATAATAATTTGTTTTTTTTAAATATCAATTAAAATGTGTTATAAGCTATATATAAAAAATCGAGAATAAGTCTACATATGTATAGTTAAAATGAAAACAAGTTTATACATATATTATCAGCCATCCAGAGTAATGTAATAGACTTATAAAATCATTATTTGACGAATTACAAGAATGGATGTTACAAAAATGATTGATTACCATAAAATAAATAATGCAATGCAAATAATGAAATTATATTAACAATTTAATAATACAAAATTATAATACCTGTATTTGTTGTCTTTTATTAAATCGCACAACAATGTTTATTAAAATGTTTAGTAATGTTCTTTTACTAAAGAATTAAGATTCGTACTTTCGCATCAGAATCGGTACTTCGATGCACAAACTGGTGGTCAACTGCCCGATGTGGGCGTGACTAGCGGTAATGTATTTCCGGGCAGCTTTATCACGTTACTTTTGGGCGGGGTGTTGGTTGGCGCCGGAAACAGTGCTTCCGTTGTACACGGATTGAGTTACCTAGACGAAGTTTGCACGCGCAGAAGAACCGGATTATACTTGGGTTTGTAGCAAGGCTTTGGCTATTTATTATCCAGGAATGTTCTACTAACCACCACTAGTGTACCCTAATCTAAGTTACCATTCAGGTCATTCAGGTCATTTTAGTTGTTTTGTTATATAATAAAAGTGAAAATATTTTTTTTTGCATTAAAGATATATTATGTTTATTATTATTATATAAAATTGTATAATAGTTACATCATCGTTCTTGTATATCTAGCGTCTAGTTTCTAGTGTATAATGTCTAGTGTCTAGTGTCTAGTATCTAGTATCTATTATCTAGTATTTAATGCCTAGTGTCTAATGTCTAGTGTCTAGTGTCTAGTGTCTAGTGTCTAGTGTCTAGTGTCTAGTGTCTAGTGTCTAATGTCTAGTGTCTATTGTCTAGTGTCCAGTATATATTGTCTAGTTTCTAGTGTCTAGTGTCTAGTGTAGAGTGTCTAGTGTCTAGTATCTAGTATTTAGTGTCTAGTGTCTAATGTCTAGTGTCTAGTGTCTAGTGTCTAGTGTCTAGTTTCTAGTATCCAGTGTCTAGTGTCTAGTATCTAGCTTCTAGTTTCTAATTTAGACTAGTGTCTATACGGATTTTATAAATTGATTTAACTTCACCATTTCAAATCGCAGGTATAGCTCTAAGCATGTTTACGCTGGGTCCTATATTCGGCTTCATGCTGGCGGGATATATGATGAAATTATCTCAGCATATTTTCTTCAGTTAGTGCTTGAAAGTATAAACCAATACTATCGATAATTCTTCACATTTAAACCATGCATATATCAGTATATCGTATATATGTAGCATTTAGAGGCTATATCCTAGTTTTTTATATCATAGGATTTTATCTTTAGCTATAATCCTTATTATAAATTCCGCCTTTCGCATTACATCAATAATCAAGTCTCATTGGAGATTGTTAGATATTTTCTATTCCTTGCAGATAATATACAAAGAGAAGTTGACTACACAAACCCTACTTTCATCGGAGCCTGGTGGCTAGGAATACTTGTAATCGCTGTTATTAAGGTCTTCCAGGCGATAGATTTTCTGAATACGCTTTTTTATTGCATTAAACTATGTGAACACTGTCGTATTGCATCATCATTTATAATCTCTCCCATATTGTGAGATACGATATGGTATTGCATCATTCTGTTTCATGTCTTTTTCATATTCGTGCATAATCTTTGCCGTGTTGTGAGATACGATATGGTATTGTGTAGTGTATAAACTCTATCGTATTACATAACCATGCACAATCTCTGCCGTGTTAGTTTACGATATGTTATTACGGACTGGGGTGTCGTCTCTCTATTCATTAAATAAAGTATATAGACTATTCGCTAGCTCGAAAATATATCCTACGGTTTACATAATGCTCTACCGCAATAAAACGCGATAGATACCTCTTGGATAGCAAACACTATCTCGAGTTCATCCCGGAAAACATTCCTCGCGTCTCATGGGTTGATTCTAAATCGTACACCTCATCTTCTTACCGACGTCTACTCAGAGATATCTACTCCTGTATAACTCATTTCATACATCTAACCATCGTTTGCTATATGGTTTCATATCATATAGAGTCCCTTCGTATAACTGTACTCCTAATAATCTACCTTTACAGGCGATGGCATGCATACTATTATTAGTAATATTTCTGAAACCTAGGCAGAAGCTTTCGAAAGATCTGGGTCCTAATAATACCGATGGTCAGGTTGGTTACCATACAGATGATCCTGTAGATGATACAATTGTCAAACATCATGTAGAAAAAGAGTCAGCCATTATTGATATCAAAGGTTGTTATCGATGTACCTACTTTCACTTCTCAACTTAAAGTAACAACCACTTGCGATTAAAATCCTGCGCGAATGTTTAATTATTTTAATTTGACTTTTCCCTATTTACAATCCTACATCAATGTCCTACAATATATTACTAGAGATTATATAAGTTTATTTACATTATTCATTCGACACGCACACTGGCGTAGCCCAGTTACTCGAGACTACTAACATGAAATTCCAACTTTCTTATATTCTAATGCGTCCTACTCGTCTCTCGAAGACCTACCTAGGAAAACGATACGCCTATTTTCTAGCAAACCTTACGTATTGCTGTTACTCGAGGGAGTTTTCACCGGCTACGTCTTCATTGGTGCATTCTCCAATATATCTCGATACCTGGAGATACACTTTAATCTCGCCGCCGACGTTGCAAGTCTGATTTCTGGTTTGTTGTCGGTCATCTTTTCCAGATGTCTTAAGTATGAATTGCGTTATGCTGAGTTATCTGTATAAGTCGTACTAGAATTAAATTGAATTTGTGTTTTATTTAATTAACTAGTTTCAAAATATTATTTTTTGGAAATGTGGCCTTTATTAAATTACGATATATCTACATATGTATCTGACATACTTCTTCTTTTTTCTTTTTCTTTTTATTTATCTTCATAATATACATATAACTACTATTTCTCCTATTTATTTATTTGTTCATAATAATATAATTAATTCTGCCATTCACTCTTCCTCGATTTTTTTTCTATCTATTAAAATCTTTCTTTCTTTCTTTCTTTCTTTCTTTCTTTCTTTCTTTCTTTCTTTCTTTCTTTCTTTCCTTCTTTCCTTCTTTCTTTCTTTCTTTCTTTCTTTCTTTCTTTCTTTCTTTCTTTCTTTCTTTCTTTCTTTCTTTCTTTCTTTCTTTCTTTCTTTCTTTCTTTCTTTCTTTCTTTCTTTCTTTCTTTCTTTCTTTCTTTCTTTCTTTCTTTCTTTCTTTCTTTCTTTCTTTCTTTCTTTCTTTCTTTCTTTCTTTCTTTCTTTCTTTCTTTCTTTCTTTCTTTCTTTCTTTCTTTCTTTCTTTCTTTCTTTCTTTCTTTCTTTCTTTCTTTCTTTCTTTCTTTCTTTCTTTCTTTCTTTCTTTCTTTCTTTCTTTCTTTCTTTCTTTCTTTCTTTCTTTCTTTCTTTCTTTCTTTCTTTCTTTCTTTCTTTCTTTCTTTCTTTCTTTCTTTCTTTCTTTCTTTCTTTCTTTCTTTCTTTCTTTCTTTCTTTCTTTCTTTCGTTCTTTCTTTCTTTCTTTCTTTCTTTCTTTCTTTCTTTCTTTCTTTCTTTCTTAATTTCTTTCTTTCTTTCTTTCTTTCTTTCTTTCTTTCTTTCTTTCTTTCTTTCTTTCTTTCTTTCTTTCTTTCTTTCTTTCTTTCTTTCTTTCTTTCTTTCTTTCTTTCTTTCTTTCTTTCTTTCTTTCTTTCTTTCTTTCTTTCTTTCTTTCTTTCTTTCTTTCTTTCTTTCTTTCTTTCTTTCTTTCTTTCTTTCTTTCTTTCTTTCTTTCTTTCTTTCTTTCTTTCTTTCTTTCTTTCTTTCTTTCTTTCTTTCTTTCTTTCTTTCTTTCTTTCTTTCTTTCTTTCTTTCTTTCTTTCTTTCTTTCTTTCTTTCTTTCTTTCTTTCTTTCTTTCTTTCTTTCTTTCTTTCTTTCTTTCTTTCTTTCTTTCTTTCTTTCTTTCTTTCTTTCTTTCTTTCTTTCTTTCTTTCTTTCTTTCTTTCATTCATTCTAATTTGTATCTATCATACTTTTACTGTATCACCTTTTATCATCAAATCTCCCTATTTATTCCAATCTTCCAGTCATTCTATATATCTGATTTGTTATCTTTGTCTATCTTTCTCTACAAATCTTTCAGTTATTCACAATATTTCCTTAATTTCTTTTTATATTTCTCTCACAATTTCATCTCTCTTAGCTATTCCTGCTGTAGCCGGATTCTTCGGCTCTCTAATTGGCGGAGCATTAATGTCTTTAATGAAGATGAAGGTGGCGGGTGCTAGTCGGTTCCTAGTAGTATCTGCTTTGGTGGGCACGGCATGCTTCACGGTAATTCTAAATCTAAGATGTCCACAGAATAATATAGTGAATTTCTCCCACTCCGGCGACAACTATAGGTAACGATCTATCTTAGTTTAGTTTATATGATAATAAAGTCGTATTAATAGTTAAATTAATCGTAAACAAAATTTAAACTAAACGTAAATTTAAACACATAAACGAATAAAAGCACACATCATCTATAAGTATATGCAAAAATACAAACCAAATAATTAATCAAATGAAAATGAAAATACAAGCCAAATGAAAATCCACAAAAAGTTCAAAACCAAAGATAACTATGAACACATACCTAACACTAACCATAGTACTAACTCTGAACAAAATCTAAAAACTAAAATAAAACCAAACATTCATACAATTACATATACAAAAGTTATATCCCGCAGTCATGTGACCACTTGCAACTCTATGTGTCACTGCAAACATAGCATGGATACTTTCACTCCGGTGTGCGATATTTCCCGTCATCGAGTATTTTTTTCACCTTGTTTCGCCGGTTGCACGGAATCTAATTTCACTAATTCCTCAAACCAGGTTATTTCACCTTATATAATAAGTGCCTATAGATCAGTATCCTCTTATCATAACATAACTTATCAAAGGATATATTCTCATATTGTGTATCACAATGTATAATAAATTATTAATATTTGCAATTTCATAGACATGAACTATTTATTATCATAATATACATCTTTTACTCAATATATTTACATGTATTAAATTATAATTTATATATATGATATTACAATTTAAATTTGGTTAAATTCATTTGTAAAATAATATATTTCATTATTTCAAAAAAATATTACAATTATTCTATAGTGTAAAGTAGTTTTGATCGATTTGAACTTTACATTTAGTTGCAATAATATTTAAACCTATATTTTGATTAATATTACCATACTTCTGAATTTGCAACGTTATACAATTTCTTTATGTATAGCATTCATATGAATAGTACTTCATTCGTATCTATAACTTACCGAGTTGAGGCCACTAGCTGGTACTTACTCTAACACCGCGCCTATACAACAAAGGAACCCATTACCTGTCCGTGCTCCGATCATCTTCGCAAGGGATATTGTAACGGGGTCTGCGGACAACTCAACAAGTTTCTGGTATTCATGGTACTCGTGTCGTTTGTACTTACACTTACCAGATCACCCACCATCTTCGTGTTTTTCAGGTAAGTATATTAATGACACACTCCCGAAGTGTATAGTATTGTAGTATTGTAGTAATCCTTAATATGACTGGATATTTTTATATAAGTTATTTTACTAAAATAAAATAATATACAACAATAGCGGTGTATCTTTATTTGAAACTAGTTACTATGTATCTTCTTGTAAATATATTCACATATACAAAATATCATATAATACATACCATAATATGTTATTTATTTATGCAAATATATAATAATATATTATTAATTTATAAATATATAAAATAATATATTAGTAATGTATTAATAAATTACAATAATGTATTATTAATATATAAATATATTACAATACTGTATTATTAATATATAAATATATAACAATAATGTATTATTAATATATAAATATATTACAATAATGTATTATTAATATATAAATATATTACAATAATGTATTATTAATATATCAATATATAACAATGTATATATAGACTTATGAGCATTACTGATGTATTAGTGATTATATAATCATTTGAATTCTGTAGAGATTCGAGTATTAGTAACTTGGTTACTACTGCGTACAACAACCCCACTAGTGGTGGTGTTACTACTGCGTACAACAACCCCACCAGTGGTGGGGTTACTACTGCGTACAACAACCCCACCAGTGGTGGTGTTACTACTGGGTACAACAACCCCACCAGTGGTGGTGTTACTACTGCGTACAACACCCCCACTAGTGGTGGTGTTACTACTGCGTACAACAACCCCACTAGTGGTGGTGTTACTACTGGGTACAACAACCCCACCAGTGGTGGTGTTACTACTGCGTACAACAACCCCACCAGTGGTGGTGTTACTACTGCGTACAACAACCCCACTAGTGGTGGTGTTACTACTGGGTACAACAACCCCACCAGTGGTGGTGTTACTACTGCGTACAACAACCCCACCAGTGGTGGGGTTACTACTGCGTACAACAACCCCACCAGTGGTGGTGTTACTACTGGGTACAACAACCCCACCAGTGGTGGTGTTACTACTGCGTACAACACCCCCACTAGTGGTGGTGTTACTACTGCGTACAACAACCCCACTAGTGGTGGTGTTACTACTGGGTACAACAACCCCACCAGTGGTGGTGTTACTACTGCGTACAACAACCCCACCAGTGGTGGTGTTACTACTGCGTACAACAACCCCACTAGTGGTGGTGTTACTACTGGGTACAACAACCCCACCAGTGGTGGTGTTACTACTGCGTACAACAACCCCACCAGTGGGGGTGTTACTACTGCGTACAACAACCCCACCAGTGGTGGTGTTACTACTGGGTACAACAACCCCACCAGTGGTGGTGTTACTACTGCGTACAACAACCCCACCAGTGGTGGTGTTACTACTGCGTACAACACCCCACCAGTGGTGGTGTTACTACTGGGTACAATACCCCCACCAGTGGTGGTGTTACTACTGCGTACAACAACCCCACCAGTGGGGGTGTTACTACTGCGTACAACACCCCACCAGTGGTGGGGTGTTGTAGGCACGGGTGGTAGGCCACCACCCTCACCCCCTTGATCGTTGAGTATACAGCATCAGATGTAGTCGTATTCGGAGATAGACAATGTCTAGGTACTGCGCGAGTGACGTAACGTTATGTAATGCCTTTTCCGTTACCAGGGTGATCAAATCGGATGATAAGTCGTTTGGATTGGCTGTCAGACAATGTGCAGTTCACATACTGTGTTAGATTAGTAGTTATTTAAAACACAACTATCAGTAATTATATAATTATTCTTATCCGTATGCAAGTTAATAGGAGTTCGGGTATGGATAGGAATAGCGGTAGATGTATAAATAATTAGACATACACTAATAAATATACCATTACCTCATTATAGGAAAAACCCCTAACGGTACGCCTACCTATAACCCTACCCCTATCCTATGAGGATATACTCCTATTAATTCCTCTACACCCACTATATCCCTATCCATATCCCAACTCCTAGTACTATCTCTACTCATGTTTCTGCATGTAATCCTATATCTAACTCTACTCCTATATATAAGAATATATCTTATAGTCTTACTTCTACACCTGCCATTACGCCTACCTCTACTCCTAATACTATACCTACCCCTACCATATACTAACCATATCCGTACTACATATATCAGGTTACATCCCGGGTCCATTGATATTCGGTTGGCTAATCGACTTGTCTTGTACGCTCTGGGATTACAGTTCCGGTTCTGTGTGCATTCTGTACGACATTGCCGTATTCCGTCGATCTCTCTACAGTATCGCGGTGCTTGCTCAATTGCTCGCTCTCGCCTCCTCCTTCGCCATCTACGTCTTGGTTAAACGGAGATTCGTACGCGACCGCCGAACCCGTCGTGACCTCCCCGCCGTGACTTCCCCGTCGTCACCTCCCGCCGTCACCTCCCAGTCGTCACCTCCCCACCGTCACCTCCCCACTGTGACCTCCCCACCGTCACCTCCCGCCGTCACCTCCCCGCCGTGACTTCCCCGCCGTGACCTCCCCGCCGTGACCTCCCCGCCGTGACCTCCCCGCCGTCACCTCCCCGCCGTAACCTCCCCGTCGTCACCTCCCCGTCGTCACCTCCCCGCCGTGATCTCCCCGTCGTGACCCGTTAACCACGACTTCCACACGTGAGTGCACTCGGTACCGCACACCGTACTCTCCTGTAAGTTTACTCTCTACTTGCTGCCGTATCGCCGCACGAACGCTATAAGAAATATTTCACAACGGCCGGATCATTGCGATTACCCGGAATTGCGATCTTACCGTCTTCGCCGTTAGGTATTATCTTGTCGCTTCATATAATCTACTTAACTTGTCATGTCTGTGAGTTAATGTAGCTATGCCTATCTCGGATGTGTACGCCGTACACTGTATGGAGATTTCATAATTAATAACATATCCACTAATACTAATTCGGGTAGTCGGAGATATTTATAATAAATATGTTTCTAAGAAAATACGATTTTTATTTAATTTTAATTAATTCTGGACCATATCTATTTCGAAATGAATGAAACATACACGTTTATTAAAGATTACAGGTGTATTGGATAGATATTTGGTATAAATCTTCTTGTTAATTTAAGTGTTTACTTCTAAAAGTTTAATGTGTTTATTAAATAGTAAAATGTATAGGTTTAAAGTATGCTAATATATATATATATATATATATATATATATATATATATATATATATATATATATATAGTCAACCTGTTTCTCTAACAGAACGAGTGTAGTTTCGAACATCTCAATAACATCGTTTACTTGTTGAACAAACAGATTTATATACATTATATTATAAATTCATTACTATATAACTATGTATACTCTGTCGAATAAGTATTTATAGTAGTCATATCAATATTACCCATAAAATAACTCGAGGTATAAATAGTTATATATATATATATATATAGATCTATATTATACATACCAATATCTATAATGAGCTTTTATATTTTATAATACACATCAAAATTTATTTGTAATTTATATTTTTTATATTTATTATACATTTTTTAATTCCTGGTATATAACATTAACTGTGACATTATTATCTTATATATGTATTCATAGAAATGTATATATACTAAATACAATATTTCAAAGTATATAATATCGCTATAGCTGAATTATGTAAGATTAAGCAATGTTAGAATACCTCACTAGTTAATTAGTGTCGCATATTCTTCTTACCTTGATTCAGTAAATATACTACCAACAATAGACACATTTCCTCTAATAACGAACTCGAAGAAATTGTTAATAGAACGTAAATTTGGTACTAGTAAAAACAAAGAGGACTTCGATACATTAATCTAATCAGTAAGTAAATTAATATCAGTTGAAGGAAATAAACTTTAAAAAGGAACTAACGGTAGATGACTCTCCCCCGATAACTAGAATTATAAGTTAAAATTAGGTTAATAAACCATTCCTGCCCTAAAAAAGGAAGAAAATTAAATTTACCTGTGTATACTCTGGGTGTTATATTCCTTTTTAATATAATTTCTAACTTGCCTCAGAAGTTAGACATGGTTGCAGATGCAGTTTTATCTCATAGGTAAATAATTGTAGTACTTAGTAGTCATTTTATACCATCTCTGTCACACGATCTTAGTTCAAGTCGAGTTCTAAAATAATCGAAGTTGGAGCATTAGCAATTGGGCACTTGAATCAAGAAGCCGATATATGGACGATTACTAAAGGTGTTCAGTTATTATCCTCAACTTATATACAGATTGCAACTATATCTAGTTATCAGTTTAAAGATACTATAGCAAATATAGCTGGAGTTAATAATGTATTCCAGTAATTGACTTTATATAAGGCGAATAACAAATGGACTATATGATTATAGTTATAAAATCAAAGGCGCAAATCTATGAACCAGAACCAAACTTGCTTCACAACATCTGTAAACAAATATTGATGTTTCCGATTCACAAAATATAAAAATATGTATCGATGGCATCAGTTAGGTTCCTTCGAAGTAGGTGACATCTCTTAGAATATCTTTGCGAAATAGATGGACAACTACATTTCTAGACTATACTTTACAGGGAGCTGTAGTCCGAACATTTGAATTAGATTCTGCCAATAAAAGCTTCTCCCGGTTCACAAGACAATTTATGTCGTCGATGTTTCATTGAAAATGAAAGCACTATACACATACTTATTAAATGTTCATCAATATTCGGGTAACAGAAATACATAATAAAATGTAAGCTATAGTAACGAATACATGTGTACTGTTAAATTACGGCAATACTCCTTTAAGCTATACATAGGATATATCTGCCACTACACGGATGTACCAGATAAAATAACACTATGGAAGTAGAGAGTTGAGTACATTCATTAGATGAAATCCTTAAAAATAAAGAATAAAAAAATGAGCTAGATATAATAATATATGTTACTTAATAGACACTTTGGGTATCTATCATAACGTATACTAAATGAAAATCTGCAAAGAGCAGGGTTTGCCTTTAAACTAACGGATCTTAATAATATTACTAATATACCCCATTTCACTTAAAGGACCCTGGATTACAGCAACTCTCATAAAGTGGATATATCCACTTTATTATATCTGCTAAAATACTCGCTAACAAATATGTAAATATATCCAGGTCACCATCAAGTGAAGAAGTCTACTAGAATAGCTAAACTATAATCTGCAGACTAACAACACTATTTTACTATTTTTTATACTAATGACCATACGTTTATGCGAATCTACACTTCGGGCATAGGGCTAAGAACAGTTTTAGACACGCCTCTTTTATATAATTAAAAGCGTTGTGCAACTATAGAATTGAGCTAGTGGCAGAGTTATACGGGAGATAACTATTCCATCACTTCACATTATATTAAGCTATTATAGCGGAGAGTCATCCCACACCGTTATAAATCATCTTTCTAGAGCATATGGGAAGTGTCTCACCAGCCTCTAATGCATAGTATTAAAACTAAACAATACAATATAACAAATAAATACGACCCCGCAATGAATTGCATGTAGCAGAATCTCTCTACCTCTTCGCATCATAAATAGATATCGTATCATCATAAATAAGCAAACATATAAACAATGTATTCTTCACTCCTAAGAAAGAAACAGCTCATATTCTAATTATTAGAAAAAAAACTATATTCCCAAAACTATGACAATATCTAAAGAAAGAATGAGCAGTATATCAAATACACCTAACGCGTACACATAAGCAGATCTGGCTATATCATAATGAACATAACATCGAGTGATATGAAAAGTATCAAATTCATTAACCATTGAAAAAACCACATACAAAGTTACACATATATGGTTAGGGATTTACGAGAACAACCAAGAAGGTAATGTTAACCCCAACCAGATATTTAGAACTACATACAAGTCGTGGTTGTTTATATGATCATACATTTTATCTTATAAAGACTTGACATAACTATAAACTACCTAATTATTGATTAAACTAGAATATCATAGCGATAATGAAAATCTAATGTGATACGTTAGGAATTCTTTCTAGATTATCGGAGAACAGTTCTAGTATGCCAAGTTGTAAATGTAAAGAATATATGGAAGAAAACTATCAACGAAGATTTCCACTTGACTCTTTAACCTAGTGATATAAACCATTGAATAATGAAGTTATCAACTCTATTGTATTGATGTGTAACTAATCCATATCTAAACACCTTAACTAACAGAAATACCGTATAGTGATTTAAATTATAGATTTGATATTATATTACTTATGGTATAGATACTGCAGTATGAAGTTAGATTATACACTATAGATATAGAGGAGCTAGTCTAATGTAATGGTATAGATACTGTAGTATGAAGTTAGATTATACACTATAGATATAGAGGAGCTAGTCTAATGTAATGGTATAGATACTGTAGTATGAAGTTAGATTATACACTATAGATATAGAGGAGCTAGTCTAATGTAATGGTATAGATACTGTAGTATGAAGTTAGATTATACACTATAGATATAGAGGAGCTAGTCTAATGGTATAGATACTGTAGTATGAAGTTAGATTATACACTATAGATATAGAGGACAAGTCTAATATAATAGATTAGATACTATATCAAATACAGTTCTTATCAATAGTAAAACTTCTATACAAACATCTAATGTATAATTTATGTTTTATTATTTATATACTTTCATATGTAAACCAGTGACATATTTATCTTAATTCTGATTGGTTATTTTAATATTCAACATTACAAAATAAAAAGTAAATTTAAATTATTTGTTTTTTAATTAAACTTAATTAATTAATTATTTGCAATAGGAATTTCTAAAAATAGATTAACTCTGTGTATTAATATTACACTGTGTATTAATATTATTTTAATTGGGAATTTATACAATATTTCTATTTAATTACATAAGGAATCTAATTTTAGAATAAATAAACTTTGTGTAATTAATTATATATAAATTATGCAGATAAGAATTGCACTAAATTATTGTATTACATAACAATGCTAAAGGAATTTTATTTTAAGTGCAAAAAATAACAATTGAAGTCAAGTTTATTATTTATGGACACACATTAGATAATAATAATAACTCACACAGGCATTAGGAATATCTGATGACAAGATACATTTTCATATAATAAAGATTCAATGTTATTGTCTAAAGAAATAGAATATACATTAACACCTTCACGTATGTACAATAAACGTTTGTTTACATCAATAACAGAATTATAAGGCTTAATATTTGTGTATACAGCATTATCAATAACTGACCACTGGTCAGTTAAGATGTCATAACATTCACAGTCAGTTCTATTACCTCCATATACATAAATACAGTTACCATCTAACATAGCTATAGGTTCATATCTATTGTTTAATAAAGGAGATAAAATCTGCGATGTGCCATTCCTATAACGTATTACATTATTAACAATACCACCAATAACATAAATGTCATCTCCATCTACTACAGCTGCATGACCACCTACAGCATAAGGTAAACTTTGACCTTTACTCCATGAGTCATTAGCTATGTCATAATATATCACTTTAGTAGTACAGCACCTAAAAGTCATCCACCAGCTCCCAATAACAACTAATCTACCATCTGATGTTTCATTAACACATGGTGACCAGTTAAAGCCATAGTTTTTTGGGTAACTACACACAACTACTTCTTTAGTGGCATTGTTATATTTATATATTTTATTTTTACTAAATGAGAAGATGAATAACAATTGTTTAGTTGTATAGATTACATAATTAACTTCACCAAAGTTATATTGCACTAGTCTCTCTTTAGTGGCAGTGTTGTATATGCCATCTTCTGACACATGGCATAGAGACTTAGAACTAGACTTAATGGCTCCAGGCACTTCTCTAGGCACTTCTATAGCATTGATTCTCTCTACAGCATACTGTCTAATTAAACCCTTGGTACATTCATCATTTAAAATAGAGATTTTTATGTGTAATTGTTGTAAGAGTTTGTCTAACAATGGAACATTTGTATTAATAGATTTATTTTCTAACATCATACTTTTACTACACAGACTACAATCTATAAGTTCTAACAATGAGTTGGCATGTGTTAGTCTATCTTCTACATCATATAGTACCCACATTACTATACACTTTACTATAGCGTACTCATCCCTAGCATTTAATTCTCTATTACTTATTATAGTTAATAATTGTGTAAATGTAGTCCGCAGAAACACATATTTCTCTAGAGTTTCTGTGTACACAGACTCTAGCTGAGACTTTACTTTCAGAAGAATCTCTTCTGGAGATATCCCCATCTCATAAGTGTAAATATACTCCAGCAAAGGAGACGAGGGGTTCGTTGGTAGATATTCGCAAATGAATTCATTGCATCTCTTTACTATAGCATCTACCTGCATTCACATTAATTGTAGTGTTAGTTGTATGCAAATATAACTTTATATCATTAATAAATCATTAATTAGTTACTTTGATAATTTCAACTACTGCTGTTATCTGTATTATTAAGTAAAGTGTTACTTATCATTGTATTAAATCTCAATTACTTATTTATTAATTAATAAAAGTTAAATAGTTAACAAGAAATTAATAATAAATTTAAAATTAATTATAATAACTACTAATTAAGTAATTTTAAGTAATTTAATGTAAAAAGAAAGATAATGAGTTATTATTAGATTTTAATAAATACAATGCATTCCTTAACAAGTGAATATTAAACCTGTAAATAATGCGAGATTTCCATCACACCAGCAAAGTTATCTTCATTAATGTGGATTTCTTCAGAATAGAAGTAGTCTAAGACAAGCTGGAACATGTCTTTATTGTAATCTAATGTTACTCTTTGTTCAGCAGACTCCTTCATCGGAGTAAGAAACATAGTTTTAAAGTATTGACTGCTAGCAGCCAACACATTTCTGTGAACCTGTTTATATGATGTAATAGAAGTTAGATCAATATTTAATAAAATTTGGGATCAATGTAAAATTAATCATGAATTAATATTCGTATTTAATTTTATTAAATACAATATTTAATTATTATCTTATCAACATTTTGTAATTACTTTATAGGGTATTAAGATAGAGTTTTAATCTTATAGTGTAAGTGTAACATATATGTATTTAATATATTATTACATTACACATTATGATGTAATGTTGTATAATTTACTATAAGGGTTGATCTAATACAGCTTATTAGTATACATCTATTATATGTTATTATTGTGGGATGGGGAGAGTTGTGGTATTCACTGTTCTACAATATACAGTTTAAAATATAATAATTATCACATTTCAATTACTGAGTAACTGAACTTTGATCTTAGGAATTTATTCTATTTATAACTCTTGTTTTTATTGTTTATGTAATAAAATGTATATAGAAATTAATGTATTGCAATATTACCATGGAATATAAAACTAAATTATTTTATAAACATATATATATATAATATATATAGTAAATAATTAAATTAAAATATTCAATATATTATAATTATTTATAGTATAATATGTTAATAGATATTGTGTATAACTATATATATATATATATCACATGTACCAGTATATGTATATTTTAGCTAGGTATATAATTAATATATGTTAGTGAGTTCAACGCAATCATACAACAAAATGAATTGTAATGTCATGTGCAATTTGCCATATTTCATCGACTGTATTGAGGATATTTCACCGAAGGAAGATATATATCAATTACTGAATGTAACAGTATTTTACTAACAGAATGGTATTACATATCAAGTACAATATTAAATATAATTTTTACAAGTTCATTTATTAAATATATTGTTATTATAACGTACTGCTTTAATATTTGTGATTCTGCTTCTCGAATACCAATAATCAAATTGTAATTAAAACATTTATAATAATGAATTCAACTTGTAAAATATACAAAATCTATAATAAAATTAACATCAATAAAAATTATGTAAAAATCTATACATGAAATAATTTGAATTTAAAATAACAATGCAATAAATGAAATTATCACATTTAATATTGTTTAAAATATATATATTATGATAGATAATGTTTAACATTATTATTAATAATTATAGTAATACACTGAGTAACTGGACTTTGATCTTAGGAATTTATTTTATTAATAATTAAATGTTTTTATTGTTTATGTAATATTAATATATATAGAAATTACTGTATAAAACTAAATTATTTTAAAATTATATATGTCATATTCTATACTTTATAGAATATCATTTATGAGTTATAATGTAATAATTTGTTTTTCAAATTATTAAAGTATTTACCTATAACTAGTTATATTATAAAGGTAAATATACTCCATAAGATAATGATTATTGTAATATATCGAGATGGGTAAATTTAATATTACACTTATTTGGAAGGCAGTTATTCTATCCATCATAATTTCTTGGTATAAAGTGAATATTTAATTTCTAATTATTATTTATATTACATCAATATTTAATAATTTCTTATTTTAGATAATTGTAGAGAATCAGTTCATTATTTTACATAGTAATCTTCAATGCTTTGTTGTTAGCTAAATATAGTAAACTACAGTGACACTAAAGTATTTGATGTAGCCGAGGTGATATAATAATCCCATATGGTATTAATAAGAGTGAAGTCTAACTTTGACCTTTAAACTAGATCTTACCTCCGCAATAGAAAGTAATGGCTAATTAATTTAACCCTTTACCAAATGTTGAAAACCTTCTATGCTACTGAAAAACCACATGTCTAATACATTTTAATAAAATCAAGTAATATTAAACTAGTTAAAACTATATTTACTTTATTCAAATTTAATAATCAATTCAATATCTGTAATATAAATTTAATTATAAATAAGAAAATAACATAAAACAATATCCTGTAAACAGTTTTAGTATAAGATTTTATATGAAAAAAAAATAAAATGATTAAATGATGTATTTTAAAAATACCATAAATTAAATTTCTTGTTTTAAAATTGTATCATTGTTTATCTCAGATATTGTTTTTATCATATGACCCAACATTCATAAAAGTTAATAAATAATTCCTAGAAAAATGCTATTTAAATAAATTTAATTTATTAAGGTCTGGTGTAACCTTCGTTATTAATTTTTTTACAAAATATTTTTATTATAAAATATTATAAAATTTACTGAATTATTTTCAAAATGATGTATAACTTGTTTTATAAAAGTAACTATAAGTGCATCAAATATGTATTTTAAACATATGGCTGTCAAAAAATAATGTTTATTATTTTATTAATTTGTAAAATATTTTCATATGGGTTTGTAAAATTTTTACAACTGCATTCATTCTAATGTCGGCATTCTCATAAGCAAGCATTGCCAGTAGTAAAACATTTTCAGAGTGAGCAAAAAAAACTATTTCGATTTAAAGAATTCTTTACAATATTAAACATATTTATATCATAATCTCTAAATGATTTTATAATAGAAAATACATTTTTAGTACCATCAGTACAAAGAGGATTATTTTTTATGGTAAACCATCCCTATTATGTTTCTCAAAGAATTTTTTTTTTTTCATTTCAAAATTTTGTTTGTGATTAAATTTTGATAATTCCTTATTATTAGTCAATAATCTTGTAAATTTTATTTGTATGCTCGTAAAGGGCACATTTGGAATACCAGCTTCTTCCCAAATTAATAGTAGATCTTGAATTGTTTGTTTCGAATTTGAATTAAATTCAAGATATTGACAATATAATTCAATACTTGTAGGGAGCTTTGTTCTCGTATACTTTTTGGCAACAAAAGCATCATTGAAAGGAGTTTGTTTTCGAGTTGTAGGAGGCATGTTGAATCGTTGAAGGCATATATTAAAATGAAATATAACAAACATATTTTCAAAATATTAATTTCGCGCGAAATATTTATTTATGTTTTAAGTTTGTTTATTGTTTTCGCGCATGAGTAGTTCATTTCCGTTTTTAAAAAATATTTAAATATTTTCAATGAAATGAAATAATTTTATTAAAAATGCTTAAACATGTATTTAATTAATTATATCATTGATTATACCCTAAAAGTATATTTGGATTTCATTATAAGCGAACCACCCTAATGTACATACTTTAATTAAATATAAACATTAGTAAAATAATATTATGTAAATTTAAACAGATAATTAAAATAATTTTTTTTTTACATTTTTGATAATTCCGAAATTTATTGTTTTTAATTATAAAATATACTATATGTATATTTATGTTTTATTTAATTTTCTTGATTTTTTATATTCATTATATTAATATTTACCAAGTAAAAAGATATTTTATTGACCATAGTAAAAAATGAATATTATATATTTAGAAGATATGTTCTGATGTCACTCTTTATATACTTTTGTTTTTATGATATTCACCATATTTTCAATATAGAATTGGTATTACTTAAGATTATGAGCTCACTCTCTATCGTTTATTTCTATTTTATAACTCTTTTACCAAATATACTCATTTAATAATTTAAGAAAATCAAAAATGGTTATTAATTTATAATTGTAAAAACCTCGATAGATTCAGATCTATTTACAATTTTAAAATCAGTCAAGATTCCCTCCTGCTGCATGCACTTCAAACTAGCAAGAATTGTGTGAGACTGGGTATTCATTCTATAAACAATCGTTTAATGTTTAACTTTGAAAGAAAAAATATATATACGTGTTTAAATTAAATGCAAGAATCGTATTAACTTGATATGCCGTATTCGCTGACTTATTGAAATAAAATACGTTATATTAATCGTATCAATTACGTTTTACGCCGAGTTCAAATTATGTAGCGTATTTTCAAGACCACTTTAATCTAATTCAGTGAAATAAACCACACATATTGTATGAATCATGTGAATACATTGTCCCATTTAAATCTTGCATCTAGTTATATTGAATTATTCGCATATATATTGTAACTGCCGTGTGGAACTTTATATAAATGTATGCGATCATATTATAATTATAACATATATTGGATATATAATTAGATATATAGTGGTCGTGAAAATACGCTGCATAATTTGAACTAGCCGTAAAACGTACTTGATCTAAATTAGGTATATTTTATCAATTTTAAAAATGTTAAATTTTATAAAATTATTTAAATATAAATATTGTAAAAATAAGTATACTATTTGATGTTAAAATATAAAGTATAACAATGATTCTACTAATATTTTTATAATGTTAAAATGTTACCTTGTATTTGGGTAAATATAGATGTTAATAAAATAAGAGAAGAACTAGAAGAATAAGTTAAATCGAAGTGAAATTCTAATTTATATCCGGATTCAAATGAAATAGAAGCAATAGAAGAGGAAATCGAAATGTATTATTAATATAGGATAATTTAGGATTTTATTATAAATATTGTATAATAATATCTATTCCCAGTTATAGATAAAAATTCCTTATTATACAAGATTATCTAACACTTATTTGTTAACCTTCATATGATGTAATAGAAGTTAAATGAAAAAACAATAGTTCCTATGGTCAATTTAAGGGATCAATAATTTACATTTAGAACATTGAAAATATAATTTTATTGTTATATAAATTAGAAAAATTGTATTTATTATTTGTTCATTTATATTTATTATTTGTATCAGTGATTTCCTTATTTTACATATGTTATAAAGTCTCACGTCTTGTTATTTCATTAATATGTTTAGTCATCCGTAATTTATGTATTTAGGTTTGTCCTGAGTTATTATTAGTATATTATAAAATAAATATAGAGAAAGTTAATAAATGTATGTGAAATATTATTTAGTGTTGTTTTAATTTCATTGTTGCGTGATTCCATTCATTTTATAGTTTGCGGTCTCACAATAAGAGTGACTATAAAGTCCAAAAATGTGAATTATATAATGTGTGTTGCCGTATGAACTTAGAACGCTATGTAAATGAAGATACTCATGCAAGAATTTATGGTAATATAATGAATATGTATATCGTGCATATGCAGTGTAAAGTGGGTTTTACGCCCAAAAGGATTAATCGCAATGACCTCGTTATTAGAAAAATTGACTTTTAATATAGAACAGCTGTTCCTCTAGAGGATACAATTAATCTTACACAATCTGGACACGAAACTTACTAAATAATTTTAAATTGCAGTAATAGAGGTAATGAAATGTTGGTAGATCTCACTGGATATCTATACTCCAAGAATACTGAGTCCCTGCATATAACAATCCACTAGAGATGCAAATACTTCAATGTTATGAGCTGCAAAAGTTGGGATGAATCGTTTACGTAAGTATAGCTGATCGCAAAGTAAGAAATCATATTTAATAGTTATGAATTTGCTAAATTAATATCTTTATTAAAATTATTTCAGATAATTTATGTGGAGTAACACTGAAGTCAAAGCTGAATTCAGTCGGGAGCAAACGGCCACACGAATAAACCAATATTATTGAAAATACCTTGGCAGAATATAATATGATTGCTGCACATGATGACAAAAATGATTTTTCCTGTCAATTTAATACATTACAATCTCAGGAAAAGAATGTCAAAACATACCTTATCATTTTCTTTTACATGAACATTACATAAACCCAATAAAATATGATATGTGTTGTCATGACGATATGTAGACAAAGGATTGTGATATTTATGACGATTTTTTAGAAAAGTCTTTTTGAAACTATATTCACGTGCTGGTACTTTCATATTTGTAAAAAATACATTTACAGTTATATTAATAAATATTGTTATCGTTGTATTTATTGGCTTATTAGACAATATTGGAGAGTAAGATTATATGATTTACTTATTTAATTGATAGTAAATAACATCTTTTAGATATATATATATAGATATATATAACATATGTCTACTTTACTACCCAATACTATCATTAATACCCATTAAATCGTCTTAAGGTCATTTTTTAGAAACTCGATAACATTACATTAATTAAAAACATGATTTGTGTGACAATATTTTAAAAGATATTTTAATAGTATTTGCGAATAAATATATCTCCACAAAAAAACTATAAGTTGTATCTGGAAATAATAAAAATATACATATATAGTTATTTTATAGTATACTATAAATATGTATATATATATATATATATATATATATATATATATATGCATAAGTAGTTTATTTTCTTTTTAATGAATTTCTCGTGGTATTATATACAAATATATAATTCACGCAATAATTTTGAATCTGAAAATAAACTATTCAAATAGAATATGAAGTAATACAGTAAATATAAAGTAAATTGATATTGTTATCTTTAGTTTAGAATATATTATTATTAGTTGACAACTAATAGTTAATAACAAAAGGCTAATAACTATCTAATTATGTTTTCATCCTTAACAATAATATATCATATATTTATATCGAATTGTGCATCCTCAATTATTAAATTAATTCAATAATTACAAATGTTGTATACAAATATTTCATTAAAATGTGATATTATTTATGATTATTCAATTATCATCCCTATTGTTCGAATACAGCTAATTTTTCTATCTATACGATGTATATATATATATATATATATATATATTTGAGTATGTGTACAGCGTATACACTGTATACAGTGTACGACGTTCACTGTACGACGTACAGTGTACGTCGTACACTGTTCGTGTGTGTAGGTGTGCTTATGTCTGTGTGCATATATGCGTATATATATATATATGTGTGTGTGTGTGTGTGTGTGTGTGTGTATGTGTGTGGTGTGTGTGTGTGTGTGTGTGTGTGTGTGTGTGTGTGTGTGTGTGTGTGTGTGTGTGTGTGAGTATTTGTTTATATATTTTGTGGCGCAAAATATACATGTGTGTGTATTTATTTATATATATATATATATGTTATTGTATGTGTGTTTGATAAATAATTTAATTCAGATGCTGGCCCATTTTACTACATGTCAAATGTGATAATAGCAGATAAGACAGATATCAACGAAATAAACATAATCGGGACTTTTCCCAGGAGTTAATTTGTAATAGACTTAAAATTAATGGTATCCATTTGTTTTTTCCATTTTAGAAAATCACTATTATAATAATTGACTTCGTTTGACAAGTCAATGTAGTAAGAAACGTCAACATTGATTACATATCGTCATTCACAGTATTTGGTTTTACTATTGAAAATATATTTTGTTAGTAGCACCAAGTATAAAAAGTGTACGTTCTCCGCAATATTCAAGATGTCGGGACGAACGAATACATTAGGATATCAATTATTACGATTAAGAATTCTACGAAAGTTCAACAGTAAATTTGAGTAATTTGGTCATTAAGAATAACTTTATATGCAGATATATTTTTAATTTATTAATTGGAGAAACATATACAATTATGAGTGCTTGAAGTATGTCATTGAGTTTAGATTCACAAGATAAATTGTACAAAATGAGTATTTTCTTTCTAAAAATTCTCTAGAATAATTTCCTTATTTAAGTTTTTATCCTATGATAATTTTAAGCCGTATCAGCAAAACTATGGTACGCTATTCAAAGTTATCTTATCTGCAAGATGCATTTTATTACCAAGAGATTTTCAGCAGTTACCAATTGATTCATAATGATATCCTTGAGAGATTAAATATATTTCTCAAGTGAATCGAGCTGAACTATATTTTATATTGTATATCAGTTCTAGTATATATGAGGATATATTGATATGAAGAGAATAAAAGAAAATAATATATATATAATAAGCGATACTATGGATGAAGTAGAAATACACGTATGACATATTTCATAGTAAACTAAATATACATCAAGGAAGAGCAAACTAAATATAAATAAATGTATGAGATAATAAACTATATATGAGTACAAATATAAAATAATAATCATATTATATATGTTTACAGAATTATTTATCAAAAAGCTATTCAATATAAATATATATATATATATATATACAAAAAAAAGTACATTTTTTAATGAAATAACATATAAAATAAATACAGTGCATTATTGATTACGTATTTATGTTTATTAATGATAAGATATGTTTTCAATATATACTAAATAACTTGCGAAAATGTAATAAATGCGAATATATATATATATATATATATATATATATATATATATATATTTACATGAATTTCATATTTCTATATCAATTGAATAATTAAAGGATATTGAATTCAATATTGAATATGAAACGTAATCAATAGATCCATATCCATAATTAATATTTGCTAACTCGTATTAGCGAAGATGGCAAGATTGCTCATGAATATTGATTGTGTATGTAAACGACTATATAACTGTTATATTAGATACAAGCGCTGCACTTGAAGGGCCTGCAAATAATATAGAATCATAATAATATAGAATTAAGTTTTATCTAGGGCCATTGTTTAGAATGAAATATAGTATTATAGTTTTATTGTTTGTTATACATTAATACTAATTTAAAAGCTCAATAAATTCTCCCAATTATGTGATATCATATTAAAACATATATAGTTAAACATAACGTTAATACGAAATATATATTACACTATAATGCATTTAACACTATTAAATTTGCACTTCAATTCACTGACTTCGTGTTACTTGTCATATTTATTTCACATCTCGTCTGCTTTTTTACCGAAACTTCTTGAATTTGCATGTAAATTAACCATCATTTATATACACATATTAAATATATAATATCTAACTTAAATTACGCAATCCTTGTTTCATTTATATACACATATTAAATATGTAATATCTAACTTAAATTACGCAATCCTTGTTTCACCAGATACTAGAGTTATCGTCTTTATTTTATCATCGAATATAATTATCTCCAAAGAAAATGTAAACCATATATTCAAGTTATTGCCTTGTTTCATTCTATCTATATATAGTTCCTTTGTAGATTGTACTGAACTTAAATAAACTGTAAACACTATTTAAATATCTTAATAATGACATATAATAAGTTCTTACATAGTGCATACATTTCTAATTAAATTTCTAGTTTATTATTTTGATATTAATATTAAATTTAGTTCATATTATTCGATAAATATATAAGTTAATATTAAGTAAGTAATATAGAGTAGGTGTTTAATAAATATTTAATTAAGTATTTAATAATTATGTATAAAAGTAAGTATTACGTAAGTAATAGGTAACTATGTATAAAATAAAGTGTTAGTAAGTATATAGGTCAGATTTCAATAAGTATTTGAGTAACTATTCAATATGTACATATTCAATATTTGCTTATATGGATTTATTCAGTATGTATGTAATTAAGTATTCAATATGTATATAAGTAATGCAGTGATAATATAAGAAAGTATGCTAATGAGTAAGTAAGTAAATAAGATTTAATATCTAATCTATACATGTATACTTGACATATCCTATATGAATGGGAATAAAATGAGATGTACGACACGCTATGCGACATAGTATGTGAAATTATGTGCGACATTATGTGCGACATTGTGTGCGACATTATGTGCGACATTATGTGCGACATTATGTGCGACATTATGTGCGACATTATGTGCGACATTATGTGCGACATTATGTGCGACATTATGTGCGACATTATGTGTGACATTATGTGCGACATTATGTGCGACATTATGTGCGACATTATGTGCGACATTATGTGCGACATTATGTGCGACATTATGTGCGACATTATGTGCGACATTATGTGCGACATTATGTGCGACATTATGTGCGACATTATGTGCGACATTATGTGCGACATTATGTGCGACATTATGTGCGACATTATGTGCGACATTATGTGCGACATTATGTGCGACATTATGTGCGACATTATGTGCGACATTATGTGCGACATTATGTGCGCCATTATGTGCGACATTATGCGCGACATTATGTGCGACATTATGTGCGACATTATGTGCGACATTATGTGCGCCATTATGCGCGACATTATGCGCGACATTATGCGCGACATTATGCGCGAAATTATGCGCGACATTATGCGCGACATTATGTGCGACATTATGTGCGACATTATGTGTAACATTATGCGCGACATTATGTGCATATTGTGTGCGACATTATGTACGACATTATTTGCGACATTATGCGCGACATTATGTGCATATTGTGTGTGACATTATATGCATATTGTGTGCGACATTATGTGCGACATTATGCGCGACATTATGTGCATATTGTGTGCGACATTATGTACATATTGTGTGCGACATTATGTACGACATTATTTGCGATATATTGTGTAACATAGCGTGTAATACATCGTGCGCATTCGAGATCAGGATATTAGTAAATCTAATTCTGAATTCATCTTTTAGGTAATGGATCTGACCTTCATAAGAAATTGAGAAAATCTGCGTCAATAAAATATATCCATTATTAAGAAATATTTAGTCAAACTGTATATAAAAATATGTATATAATAGTTTAAAATGATCTAAATCTAGATATGGTTGCTAAGCATTACCAGAATGTAATGGAAAATCTACTTTACAATTATAAATGGATTCATAACTTGTATATTAATGTTAGTAAAATCAAATCTGAATATATTTATAGCATGTAGAAATATGTTGTTGGTATAACATAAGGAATTACCTTATAATTGAAAGTGTTGAATGACGTGTACTTAGAAAACAAACTGCAATTATAAACAATCGACTATACAATAGGTAATGTACCCAACATAAGTCATTACTCCCTGGAATTATTTATTCTTATGACCTTGTAAATCTATGGATAAGTACTGTTGTGCCTTTAGTGTATTCTACATGTACACTGTACATGTACACTGTACATGTACACTGTACATGTACACTGTACATGTACACTGTACATGTACACTGTACATGTACACTGTACATGTACACTGTACATGTACACTGCACATGTACACTGTACATGTACACTGTACATGTACAATGTACATTGTACAATGTACAATGTACATTGTACAATGTACAATGTACATTGGACGGATTATCAGACATCTGCCATGTTGTTTAGATATGAAAATAAAGAATATCACTTTATAAACCACATCTAGGGTGCATTAGTGTACTATTATTATTATTATTACTGTTTAAGTTTAATTGATCAATTTGGTTTTGGTAATAAAATGTATTAAATAATAAGAATAACAACAGAGTAACCTAAAGTAACCTTAGTAACCTAAAGGTTAGATTTACATAGAGAAAAATATGAATATATATATGAATATATATATATATATATATATATATATATATAATCATATATATATATATATATATAAGGATATTAAAATGTATTTTTGTATTATAATAAATAGCATGACGTCTACAATATAAATATATTGTGTATGTGAGTGTGCGTATATGTTTGTATTAGTGTTTGTTTATAATTGCATGTGTATGTATGCGTGTGTGTATGTGTGTGTGTGTGTGTGTGTGTATGATTGTGTGTATGCTTGTGTGTTTATGTGTAGGTATGTGCATGTTTGTGGGTGAATGCGTGTGTTTGTAGGTGTAGGTATGTCTGTGTGCGTATGTGCGTATGTGCGTATATATGTGTGTGTGTGTGTGTGTATGTGTGTGTGTGTGTGTGTGTGTGTGTGTGTGTGTGTGTGTGTGTGTGTGTGTTTGTGTATGTGTACATATACATGCATGTGGGTTACTATGTGTGTGAGTGTTTGTTTATACGTTTTGTGACGCAAAATGTAGATATGTGTGTATTTATATGAATGTGATTGTAGTCGTGTCCGCTATTTTACCACGTATTTTACCACTATGTGATGATATCAATCTACACGCTATCAGATCAATACCAACTTGATCTATTGTAGAGAAACCATGGTTCATGTAAAATAGAATATCTATAGAATATCATCCTATGTACGTAAAGTGTACGTCGTACACGTATTCAATATATACGGTGTACAGTGTACAGTGTACAGTGTACAGTGTACACTGTATATTGTATAGTTTACATTGTACACTGTATAGCGTACACTGTATAGCATATAGTGTGCAGTGTGAATTGACTCATGAGTCAGTGACCAAGGTTCATTGAACTTATGGGTTTGTTAGAGGTATGTTTCTTATTTGTTGTATGTGAAACTAAACGGTATCGCTAACATATGCATCTCTAGGGAGAGGGAGAGGGAGAGGGAGAGGGAGAGGGAGAGGGAGAGGGAGAGGGAGAGGGAGAGGGAGAGGGAGAGGGAGAGGGAGAGGGAGAGGGAGAGGGAGAGGGAGAGGGAGAGGGAGAGGGAGAGGGAGAGGGAGAGGGAGAGGGAGAGGGAGAGGGAGAGGGAGAGGGAGAGGGAGAGGGAGAGGGAGAGGGAGAGGGAGAGGGAGAGGGAGAGGGAGAGGGAGAGGGAGAGGGAGAGGGAGAGGGAGAGGGAGAGGGAGAGGGAGAGGGAGAGGGAGAGGGAGAGGGAGAGGGAGAGGGAGAGGGAGAGGGAGAGGGAGAGGGAGAGGGAGAGGGAGAGGGAGAGGGAGAGGGAGAGGGAGAGGGAGAGGGAGAGGGAGAGGGAGAGGGAGAGGGAGAGGGAGAGGGAGAGGGAGAGGGAGAGGGAGAGGGAGAGGGAGAGGGAGAGGGAGAGGGAGAGGGAGAGGGAGAGGGAGAGGGAGAGGGAGAGGGAGAGGGAGAGGGAGAGGGAGAGGGAACATGTGTATCTAGTTTTTGTGATATTACATAATTTACAATTTTTGATGTTAATATCAATAAAGCACCCGTATAATATATATATATATATATATTAGTACTACTATATATATATATATATATATATATATATATATATATATATAGTATTACTAATATATTTTGATATCGCATCCGATGCTATTTTATATGCTTAACTGAAATAGTAAATCATTACACATAGGGCATATGGCTAGTAAATCCTTATTCATTATTCTATGATTCATATTAAATGTGGCCATCCGATTGGTCGATATTCGATACCTAGGAAGTAAATAATTCATTTCATACAAGACTTTTCGTTACACAGCAAGACATTTTTCGTTAGTAACAAATATTCCAGTGAATTTGAGTTCTAATTCTTATGTTTTTAGCGCATTATAACAATACTATATTATTGCATTAGTGAGTATAACTATATATAATATTGGTTGTTATGTTATACTTTTAAATGCTATAACGTCTCCCGGATATATTAAATATTTCTCAATAACAATACAAATTCAAATTTTTAAAAAATATTTTTTACTATGAATTGTAATGAATCCTACTATTTCATATAACTGTGATATTTAATAATCATTAGTTTTTCATATTATATATGATACATAATTAAGTTTATTTAAACTATATTTTAAGTAATTTTATCATTTAATCGTTATGTATTGAATTTTATAGATTTTAAAACTATTTCAAATATAAATAATAGGAATATCGTAATAATATGTTTATATATTTATTGAATTACTTAATGCAAATAAAAAATAAATTACTTAAATTAACAAGAATCCCGATACTATACAATATTATAAATAAGTATAAGTTTTTAAATTAAAAATAAACATAACATATTTTTAATGCAAATGAAATATATTTTCACTTATATTATATAAATATAACAAAAAAACGAAAACTACCTGGATGTTTTCTGGAATTGATTCTCTTAAATCATATTCATATTAATTCTACTATACACCCGAGCAACCATCCACGCGCTTTTAGTTTTTTTTTATATAATAAAAGAATTATAAATAATTTATTATATAATATAATAAATTAATTTTATTTGTATTTAAATTATATTATGATTTTATTTTATTTAAAGTAATTATATAATACTCTATTTATAATAGTTACATCATCTGGTTTCCTAAGTACCATCGATAAATAATATAATCGCATATTTTTAATAAAAATATAAATTCTTATATATGGACTGTGTAATTTATATTATTTTATCATTTTCAAGTATGCACAATGAAAACATTCTAAATAAAAATAGCCAATATGCATCCTAACATTGTTTATCATGTTATACAATGTTTATTTAAGATACTGGGCTAAAATGCAGATTTATTTTATTTTGTATATCATATAATAAAACCAAAAATATATACATATTTATAATTTTAGCCTTTATATATCTGTTTTTTTATGTACTTTATAGAATAAGTTTATAATATTAAATATTGTATCATCATTTTCATATCCTTAATGTTATCTCGATTGAATCATTCTCTATGACTCACTTGTTAAATATCCACATTTGTAACATTTCATTCTACACCCAAATAATAAACAATACATCGCATCCTGTTCCATTTACTTTTCATTGAAATATTCTAACACACTCACTAATCTTTTTTTCGATGTTCATTTAGGAATATATTATATTTTTTAACCAGTTAAAAATCAATTAACCACAATGAACCCATGAAATAAACCATCCATGACAATTTAGAATTTGTATTATGCACTAGAAATATAATTATTTTAATAAACTTCAAATATATTCAATATAATATTATATTTATTTTGTTTTATTAATCTATTATTATAATGTACATCATCTGGTTTCTTTTGCAGCAAACAATTGAATCATTATCATATTTGTATTACAAATAAATGACTTCTTTTAGATTATTTTGTATCGATGTACCTATTATGTTAATGTTAGCGCCCCGTTAGCAGATAACAATTATTTGATTTCAGTTTATTACTTTTCTGTTCACCAGGTTGAATACTGTTTCAGACTCCTCATATGTTCCTCGGTCAACCCAGCTTGACACGCAGATAGAACAAGGTTTTTCTAACAAAGTTTTCTAACAACGGCCTGAAGCATGACCTCCAACGATAAAGTTAGTACCGAATCCTATCAACCTCTAATTTATTTCATACAGCAGTATATACATTAATATATAAATATATTTATATACATAAATATATAAATATATTTTGTAATGGTTATTTACTAGATAATACATATCAGTATAAACATCTGTTAAATTCACTACTATAATACACTATATATCTTATACATCCTATATATAATATATATCATTAGGCTCTCCTTATATTCAAATCTATATGTATTGCTTTTTTATGTTCCAATGCCTAACAATTGTTATATTTACATTAAAATAATGATTCAATTATATGATATACGATATCCGAATATATAGTGTATTGAGACCCAGCCCCTTCTCTGTATTGACCACTGTATGCTAATTAACTATTGTTCTCTTACAACCTCTATATACTAGTATGCACGAACACACCCACACGTACGCACGCACCCACACGTACGCACACACCCACACACACACACACTCTTCTCTTCATGAATAATACATTTCAGTGATATTAAATTCAATTTTCATCCTCTAATGAACTATATATTAATTTATTGTGTATTTATTTATATCTACGTGTGTTTAGATTACGCTATTAAATGCTAACATCCGACACATCTTGAACACCGAATACAACTTCTCCTTAGGACTACAATTCTATTCCATTAACGGAGAGATCTGCCGACAAATCAGATGCCACTCACTCTACCAAACCTCAACATGGCTTGGTCTCCGCAAATATCCTGCTCTTGGACGGAAACACTCATATCATTGAAATTGAGGTCAGACCCATCAATACCACCCATCAATACCACCTGTCACTACCACTGTTTGTAAAGCCTTATAGGTTTATGGTACAATGGTTCAATTGTTATAAATATTTAATAGAATTTAGCATTCCTTCCATCATATTTTACGATCATTTTACTTCATTCCTTTATAACTATTTGGCTAAATTGACTTTTTATTTTAATTATTCATGCTCACAGAATATAAAACAAATTCTCCAATGATATTTCATTAAATATTTCTATTCTATTTCTTCAGAAAAAAGCTCGTGGAGTGGATTTATTGAATGTTATATGTGAAGATCTCAATTTATTAGAAAAAGATTATTTTGCTCTTTCTTTTCAAGATAAACGCGACATTAAGGTATAAGCTTACTTCACTATAGTAATATCTATTTGCTAGTCTTATATACAATATCCTCTTATCATTAATCTACAATTCCACAGCAATGGCTATCTAACGACAAAAAGATATCCAAGCAGTTGGCACGCAGTGAGTATTCTAAATCATAGTTTTTATAGGATTCATAGCCATATAATTCGGTATTTGGCAAGTACGGCGTTGTTAGAGACTGGTACATTCACATTCTTTAATCTATTATCTCTATCTATATATATGTGTATATTTGTAAGCGATTCAGTCCTATATATTTTATATGTTATTCCATTGTTGTTAATAACTATACATGACAATACTTTTCAGCTGCTAAATGGAAGTTCACCTTTGAAGTAAAGTTTTACCCTACTGACCCCAGTTCGCTGGTTGAAGACATCACCCGGTTACTATTTCAATTGTTCATTAACAATTGTTTTACCGTTATCGTTGCAAAATATAATTTTCAATATATTCCTATCCAGTTTCCAACTCGGTCTTCAAATAAGAAACGACATTTTATCCGGAAAGTTTGTACGATATATTTCTTATTTACTATTCGAACTAATTTGTATAATTATATGAAATAATATGATGTCCTCCATGTTCCATCAGGTTGCCTTGTTCATTCATAACTTATGCATTGCTCGGCTCCTTCAACGTGCAATCTACGTATGGAGATTACGACCCCGATGAACACTTTAACGGCTACGAATACATCAAAGATATGAAATTCGCTCCTAATCAATCCGACGAGTTACTGGAGAAGATATCCGAGCTCCACCGTACACACGCGTTAGTCCTTAAACCTTCTAATTAGTCCTTAACCCTCTTATTTAGTCCTTAACCCTCTTATTTAGTCCTTAGCCCTCTTATTTAGTCATTAACCCTCTTATTTAGTCCTTATCCCTCTTAATTAGACATTAACCCTCTTATGAAGTCATTAACCCTCCAATTTAGTTCTTATTCCTTCTAATTAGTCATTAACCCTCTTATGTGGTCCTTAGTCCTCATATTTTATCCTTAGCCCTCATAGTTAGTCCTTAAACCTTATATTTAGTCCTTAAACCTCATATTTAGTCAGTAGCCCTCCTAGTTAGTTCTTAACCCTAATTAGTTATTAACCCTAATTTAGTCTTTAGCCCTCTAATTTTCTTACATCAGCTTTTAATAAGAAATTATTGTCAATGGAGTTATTAAATTGGGTTGCAGTAATACTAGATTTGAGGGCATATATCCCTGATATTCCCAAATGAGTTTTTGTTTCATATCTGTTGATGTTATTGACACATGGCTCTGTGCTCGTTAAAAAATATGTAAATAATCTTTTATTAAAAATTTTAAATTATAAAATTCAATCTATAAATTATATATTATTTATATATTATTTATATATTATTTACATATTATTTATATATTATTTATATATTCGAATGTCTACAAAAATTAGTTGAATATTTATATTGAATTCTCATAAATTATAAATTATAACATAAATAAATAACAACTTAATTCTACAAAATACTAATATAAAATTTATTTATTATTCTCACATAAATATCATATTAAGTTACTTAATTAAAATACATTATACCCCACAAATTATATGTTATGATATGGATATAAATAACTATTGTTTAATATCATTGTATTATTATTAGTTTAATAATATATATTTAAAATTATTATTTTTTGAAATATGTATTACACTTAAAATTAGATAAACTTATAAAGCATATAGCTTCTATGATGCACAACATTTTACCTCCATAGTGTTTGTTGAATGTGTTTGTTGATATTGTTTGTTGATAGTGTTTGTTGATAGTGTTTGTTGGTAGTGTTTGTTGGTAGTGTTTGTTGGTAGTGTTTGGTGTATAGTTATGCCATAATTGATTCTATGATACAAAATCTTATCATTTTATTTCATTGTTAATATTTATATTTATCATTGGTAAATATCGAATATTGATATAGTACAAATTATATTGTACAAAAAATTGCGAAAAATATTGAATTATATGAGAAATTGATGTTGTAATCTGTATATAATCTCATCTACTTCAATCATCACAAATATGAAATAAGCAAGTAATTATGTGTTATAATCAGTTATAATCAGTTATAACCTATTAATACAAATTACAGTATTTATTATAAATATAGCATGTGTGATATAGGTTTTAATTCATATTGTTATACATATACATACTTATTATATATTATAATGTTATATATTCTATTGTTATATATTATATTTAAACATAAAATATTCTATCAAAATTATTAAATTCTGTTAAAAATGTTAACAATAATAAATGTATTGTATTCTAGATAATTATATAATTTGTAATATATCATATTTAATATATGATACTTATATATTACTGACACATATCTTAATACATATTACTTTTGATGATTAATTTATAAATTTAACTAATGTGTGATATGTATAATTAATAATTGTAGTTGATTATATTTAATTATTATAAATTATTTTAGTACATTTTAAAGTTTTCAATTGTTTATACAATACATCTTAATTTATTCTTGAAATTTGAATTAAATATGTTCTTCAAATATCTAATTTAATTAATATAATATATTAATTTATAAGTAATATAAATTCACTATTGAACATTAATAAATCAAATTGATATTATATTATTGTTTTATAAAGTGTATATTATTATAATCTATTTGTTTATTTAATTGATGTCTTTGCACAGTACGGTACTATTTAAAGATTTTGGGCGTAGAATTGAATTAGGGCTCTATGATTTTGAGATATACTATTTTATGAACCCCGAGAATGATCGGAGATCAATTGGGAATTAACGAGTGCCAATTCCCTTAATTTTCCACGTGACACTCCCCAACAGATAACTTGGGGTTTCTGCACCCCGTGTATATACATGCATGAGCATTCACCTTGTTGCGATAACACTGTACCCTTAATCTCCAAACATATTTCAATTTTCTATATTAACCGTTCTAGTTATTATTTAATAATGAGTCCTTACATTTCAGTGGAAAAGCGCCAAATGTAGCCGAACGCCAGTACCTCGAGGAGGCGAAGAAATTGGCGATGTACGGTGTGGATTTGCACAGGGCGCGAGACTCCGATAACCTCGAGATTATGTTGGGAGTGTGTTCGCAAGGACTTCATGTCTACAGGGATCGCTTGCGAATTAATCGTTTTGCTTGGCCTAAGATTCTCAAGTTCTCCTACAAACGCAACAACTTCTACGTGAAGATTCGCCCGGGCGAGGTTTACGTCCCCAAATTATCCTCCTCGAGCATTATTTATTCCAATTTCTCTATAATCTTTGATACTCCGTGTTTTCTCTCATTTTTCCTCGTGAATCGTACTCACTTAATTTGTTATCTTTCATTGCAAATAATGGAAAAAATCTTTTATAATCTATTAATTTAAGTTTCAATTTAAATATGTTCTCTTTTTATTATAGTTTTATTTTATTATAGTTTAACTCGATAAAACAATAATAATAATTAATAACAAAACAATAACAAACAGTTTGATAACTTTGAGAGCACAATTGGTTTCAAGTTAGATAACCACCAGATGGCCAAGAGGTTATGGAAGACAGCTGTGGAGCACCATACTTTCTTCAGGTATTTTCCATAGTCTTTGTACATTTTCATTCAATTATATTGCGTTAAATTAAATAACGTTAAATTATTTCTAATAGAAAATATTATTCGCGAAAAAATATAAAATTAATGTTAAAATACTAAATAAATAATATTTATTTAATTAATGTTAATATACTATATAAATAGTTTTATAATAAAAAGCATTCCAACCATATCACTCATTAAAGTCATTGCAATCGTGAACTATGACCCCTCGTAGATTACGTGAAAGCGACGACACTTGCAAGAACTCATTCCTGCCTCGATTTGGTTCGCGGTTCCGTTATTCCGGCCGTACTATGTTCCAAGCACGGCAGGCCTCCAAGGGTCTTGGAGAACGCAACTCACCCTATGTTGACCGCTCTGCTACGGGAACCCGATACACCGGTTCCAGAAGCATGGAAGGAGGTTGCTACTTAATAACTTCATAATCGGAACATTTATTTCCGAGTTTATTTCTAATGAGAAATAATTAATTAACGGTATTAATTATTAATAACGGTATTAATTATTAAATAACAGTGTTAATTATTAAATAATAGTATTAATTATTTATTTACCACTCTGGGAATTATATACTCTCTTTACTATAATGTAAATATCAAGTGATTACGAGTAAATATTGAAGTACTTCACTTCTGGTTTGACTAATGATTTGCGCTCATAGCTACAAGTGGTTTCAACACTACGGAGCGCTCCGAATTGTACAGACCCGAGGATAACAAATGTGCAACACTAGATTTGAAAGGTTTCCTAATTAACACTAATTAACGCTAAACATTTCATTAAACGCTGTTGAGTCCATTCACACTATTTCTATGATTTTGTAATCAGATTATCGATTATTCTGTTTTAGATTAAAAATTTGAAATAGTTTAATTTAAAAAAAATTCTTATCTGATTGTCCAATATCTCTATAAGAGTATTGTTTTAAAATAATATTAATAGGAAATGTTCTATTTTTTAATAATTATCATAATAAAAGTCATAATCTGATAACAGTATTGTAGAAAAAAACGTATATATGTGTACTCACCACTTTAAACAACCTGTTAACTACCCTCTAACACCTTATTAACACCTTATTAACACCTTATTAACACCTTATTAACACCTTATTAACACCTTATTAACACCCTACTCTAATAACTTTTCCTCTATTTCATTAAACTAAAAATTCAAAATAAAATATATATATATCATTATATATTTTACAATATCATACAAGACAAAATGTAAATATTAAATGTTATCCCTTCTTCTCTATATATTCAATGTATAAAAATCTAATTTTTCCCTTAGATGTTTGTAAAAATTACCTTCATATTCAGGTCGCAGAGACCGTCAAGGTTCAGTTCCTTTTGCAGCCACTGAAGATGATGCTTATCTAAACAATGGAAATGTGGATGTTAGTTTTTCTATATTCTAATTGAATTCTATGCATTGTTCTTATTTTTATCTCGAAATTCCTATTGTTTTATATTATCTAGTAATTTATTATCCAAAGTTATTTTTCGACTAGGAGTTTTATCAGTCAGAGAATTTCAAGTAAACGCTTATCAAGGTAATTGATGAGAGCATGTTGTTTACTTGACCCTCAATTCTTCAATACCAAACGCATTCTCGCCATGTAGAATGAACGAGGGTATAGGCTCTACATTAGCGATTCCATTCTACAGCAACAACAACATAATCCCACCGCGGAGGTGCATGTTTCTTAGTCTTATCGTCTTCTTTAATCATGTTCGATTACAGAGTTTTCCATCATGAATCAATGGCCGATCTCTTTGTCTAATGATTGCTTTTTGGTGTACTTCATTTCAAACAGTAACGATGGCCTCCCGGAGTGATTTTTTGTTTCTCTAATTACCCTATAATTCACTCTTTTTAACTACCCATTTATAGGACATAGCAGTGGTGGCCGGTACAGGTGGTGATAATGGAAAGATTTGTTGGGTAAAAACTGTCAAGCCTGGATTTGAGGTTTGCAACAGATTTTTACCTGTAATTTACTGTAATCTACTATAATTTTATATCAAGAAAATTAATTAAATCCAAATAATGAAAATACATTTTATTTAGATGTTTATCGCTAATTTTGACTTAATTATACATGAGTCACGCTTATGTCATGCTTATGTCATGCTTATGTCATGATTATGTCATGCTTATGTCATATTAGGGTGAAGATGCTTACCCAGACGAACGGCCTCGTGATGACTACGGTAACGTCATAGAAGGAACTTGCTCCAATGAAGACGGTTACTGGTGTCTTTCCGATGGATCTCTGCTGTTGGACCAATTTGGCAATCCCATGAAGGGTTTGTTACCATGACAATGAGGTTTACATGACTTCTGTATCTCAGTATCTCACAATTGTGCCTATATTTGCAGTGTCAGATTCTATGTTTATGCGCGACCAGCATGGAAATGTGATCAGACCCGACCATAAGGATGTACTAGTAAATACAACTTCTAGTATTTACACTAATGTTAGTCCTGTGCCGACGTATCTACCCGCGTTGCCGGGGGCAACCACTTCCCACAATCCACTTGTTCCTTCTCTCCGACATCACGCTTCTCATGTTTAAACTCACTTCCTGAATTGCCAAACCCCATTTCGCTTGCTACTTAAGTATGATATTGTGGTCGCGAGACTTCAGCTGTCTATCGTGTGTACGCTTTCAGAACGCCACTTGGAATAACTCTTCATCGCAAGAGGACCACCTGCAGAACCATAAGGGTCAGTCGGTTTACAACCACGACGGTCAGTATGAATACAACACCACGACCACCACCACGACGACGACGCGAACAGTTAGACCCCGCCCACCCTATGCCCCGCCCACCCTATGCCCCTCCCCCCCATGCACAGCCTAGCCCCGCCGCTGCAACAATTCTCCTCATACCTCGATTATATCACAGCCGTACTTCGACGCTTTGACTTCTAAGAACACTATTGGCCAATCGGAATGCTTTACTCCGTCACATTGCATTCCCACTTACCATGTTAAGGCACGAACATTTAGTTCTTTTTTTTTAGAGAATTTGTTCTTATTTTTTACATTTTATAGATCTTTTCACACGTTTTGATTGCTGTTCACATAGCATACAATAATCATTTACACTCGACTACCTTTCCTCGTCGCACATTATTTATATTTAAGATACTTTTACGTAGAATTTGTGTGCGAGTGCGTTGCGGTGAAGGATTTATAGAATTGCAATGTTTCCCTCTGCTCCGGGTTTCACCCTCGCCGCCTTTTCACCGTCTCTTCCACCGTCTCTTCAGTACAAAAATGAACAAGATAGGAACAACAAACCCAACGTATATGACGAAGACGAAGACGACGATGAAGATGTAGATCACGACTTGGTGAGTTGTAAATCGTCGCGAGTCTTTTGCGGTTATTCACGAAATCTGTACTTTTCAGGCACTAGCTGACGCCATTAACCAAGTAACTAACATGAATCCAGACTTGTCTGTACGAAAGATAGAAATTCAAACAAAACCTGATGACCAATAATAGATCTAGGTAAATCTTCATGAATATTTTGTAATATTAATTATTGTTTTTTATGTTAATTATATTCTTACTTGTTTATCAATTTTACAGATTGATCTACTCCACAACTTTACTTAGAGTTTTTATAATAATATTGCCTTATTTTTATTTTATAATTGCTTGTTCAATTCAATATTATGCTTCCAATGCTAATAAATCTTATATTATAGATAATTATTAATCTATATTTACGTCTCCTTTTAAAGAAAATTAATTCACAGTCCAATAATTACCAACTATTCCGAGGACAACGTGAACATAAAGGGAAATGGTGATTCGGGATGTTTACATTTGTAAAAATATAAATAAACACCAAAAAACAACAGATACATAAATACAAATACAAATACTCAAAGATATACAAATATATATATATTTTATACGATAAATATAAATTTAGATTTGACTTTAATGATCTAATCTACATATTGATAAATATTACCCTGTTAAAATATAAGAAATATTAGATTAAATATTTAATTTATTACTTTTATCAATATAATTGTTTATTATACAAAATACTTAATAATATGCAGAAAATTGTATATAATTAATATTAGAATATATTTTTATCAAATTATATGTAAAACTAAAAACTTTTTAAGCCGTTTTATGTATTTGCCTTTAACAAATTTATTTAGTAAAATCCAATATTACCAAGATATCCGGATGCCTATATCTTCTATATCATAGTAACATTCAGATAATTGATACTGACAAGATAATAAAAGTATTTTAGAATAAGAAATTTAAACGGATTATAAATTATAAAATAAAAAAATAATATTGAAAATTTATAATAATATATTTAATGTAATAGTATGTTTATATAAAAACAATGTAATTCATTATTTTAATATCATAGTGGTCATAACCACATTATTACATTATGTATTAAATTATACATTTCTGTCCACTGGGTAACATGGAAATATTGTGTTACATTTTAAATACGAAACATAGTGGATTATTTTCTATAGAAACAATGATATCCTATAACTTATATAGATTGTTTTTATCTGTTTTAATCTTGAGTGTTCAAAAACTGCCATTGTATTAATATGCAATTTCATGTTATTTATTAATTTGATATATTTAATATAAAATATTTTCCTTAAGGATAATGCAACTAACCTTTTAAAGAAAAATAGTTGTCAAACAATTTTAAATACTTATATTAGCAATAAAAGAGATTGCATCGATGTATTATATCTATATCAATAATTGTAGATAAAATAACTCTAAAAACAGTGATTTTTAAATCATGATCTAGAATGTTATTTCTCTATATAACAATGAAATATCATTTATATATAACTTATTATTACGATAAAAGGAATTTGCTATCCATAGATTAGTATTTTTTCACCAGCTCTTACTTTTTTAGACAAGATTATAAACATTCTTTGATTAAACTAAATTTGTGTATTTGCGTCTATTCATTTACAATATATTATTTAGTGTCGTATTTGTTTGCAATCAATATATAAACTATAAATAATATAAATATTATTTTTGTATACGATAAAATAAATATATTTAAATATAGCTTAACAATAGAAATCTGCAACATATATATAAATTACAATAATCTGATTTTGATAGATATTCTCTAGATAAAAAAAATAGAGAGCAGTTAAGAAATTTTAATTATGAACAATCTTACATAGAAATGCCTTTAATGTAATGTTTAATTACGAGTATGTTTAACGTTTATCTCATATAGCCAAATTAGTCGATGATAATTGATTTTAAAGATTTTCAATTTCGTAATAAAATATATTTAAATAAATTAAAGTTATATTCTCTAAATTGACCACGATCTCACGTACTATTTTCACTCTGGAGAGGTATTCATAAAATAAGGTTAATTAATGTAGCTCATTAGTCAATGCTAATGTAAATTAGAATTGGATGCAAAATCAAAATGACCTGTGAGTTATTGTCAGTTACGTGTTTTTATGAAATCAGTCAAATACTAAGTATATGAAAACATGATTCATATTTGTGATTATTATATAATCCTCTTTAATTATTAGCCTCGTAATTATTGTAAAATTTGTATTACTTTGACTTCGCGATAATACCTTTTATTAAAGGATGAGGTCCATTTTCTTTTGTAAGACAATAGCTTTATTGATATTGCAGCATCTTGTGTCTTTTGCAGTGTTATTGTATTAACCCTTTAGATAATCATCTTTTAAATTAACTATTACTACAGCCTATGTCTGCAGTATATGAACATTGTTATACAACTTCATATATTGTTGATAGTTAATAATGTTGATTGCTTACCTGTAATCACTCACTACTTTTATTTGTTATCAGTTTTCGATAACAATTGAAACTTAATTAAATCTCATCCTACGAGACAACGTTATTAATATATTAATATGAATTTTTAAATGATAAAAGGGTAACCACAAACAACTATCAGCTAACCACTATAGTTATAAATATGAACCAGCGATAGGAGTTCATCGCTGGGAAAAATTTAAAATCTAATTTAGCCCGAGGCGATTCTAACCTCCTGTTTCACGCAGT
>OZ038312.1:29324661-29380802 GCA_964035775.1 Osedax frankpressi
ATATACGCGCTAACAATGTCTGTATATATAGAGGTAATATGACACGGCCAGGTCTATTGGGAATAGGCACTGAACAGCAAGATGTAGGAACCTGATATTTATTGGAGAAAATAATAAAACATAAATAAATAAATATGTTATAAATAACCTTTTGATACCCTTGCTTATGATATTATATGATATATATGATATATCATATATATATATAATATACTATATATATATATAATATACCATATATATATATAATAAGATTTTATAATAATCACATCAACACCTAAATATCCCATCACCTTCCTTCATAATCACCTTACATAACATTGAATCCTAATTACATAATATTGAATAACCTTAGTAACTCACTTCGCTATTATCTTACCTTCTCCTAAACTCCCTCCACATCACAACCTCACATACTCATATTTTCACAACCTTACTATCTAAAAACCCTACAACTTCACAACATCCCTTACTACCCAATAACCACATTACCTACACCTTAACTACCTCATAAACTCACCAACTTACCAACTCACTCCCTCATCACCTCACTACCTCACTACCTCATCACCTCACTACCTCACTACCTCACTACCTCACTACCTCACTACCTCATCACCTCACAGCCCGACCACCTCACCACCTCACTACCTCACTACCTCACTACCTCACTACCTCACTACCTCACTACCTCACTACCCCACTACCTCACTACATCACTACCTCAGTATCTCACTACCTCACTACCTCACTACACACTACCTCACTACCTCACTACCTCACTACCTCACTACCTCACTACCTTACTACCTCACTACCTCACTACACACTACCTCACTACCTCACTACCTCACTACCTCACTACCTCACTACCTCACTACCTCACTACCTCACTACCTCACTACCTCACTACCTCACTACCTCATCACCAAACTACCTCACTACCTCACTACCTCACTACCTCACTACCTCACTACCTCATTACCTCACTACATCACTACCACACTACCTCACTACCTCACTATCTCACTACCTCACTACCTCACTATATACTACCTCACTACCTCACTACCTCACTACCTCACTACCTCACTATCTCACTACCTCACTACCTCACTATCTCACTACCTCACTACCTCACTACACACTACCTCACTACCTCACTACCTCACTACCTCACTACCTCACTACCTCACTACCTCACTACCTCACTATCTCACTACACACTACCTCACTACCTCACTACCTCACTACCTCACTACCTCACTACCTCACTACCTCACTATCTCACTACCTCACTACCTCACTATCTCATTACCTCACTACCTCACTAACTCACTACCTCACTACCTCACTACCTCACTACCTCACTACACACTACCTCACTACCTCACTACCTCACTACCTCACCACCTCACTACCTCACTACCCCACTACCTCACTACCTCACTACCTCACTACCTCACCACCTCACTACCTCACTACCTCACTATCTCACTACATCACTACCTCACTACCTCACTACTTCACCCCCTCTCTACCTCACTACCTCACTACCTCACTACCTCACTACCTCACCACCTCACTACCTCACTACCTCACCACCTCACTACCTCACTACCTCACCACCTCACTACCTCACTATCTCACTACATCACTACCTCACTACCTCACTACTTCACCCCCTCTCTACCTCATTACCTCACTACCTCACTACCTCACTACCTCACTAACTCACTACCTCACTACCTCACTACCTCACCACCTCACTACCTCACTACCTCACTACCTCACTACCTCACTACCTCACTACCTCACTACCTCACCACCTCACTACCTCACTACCTCACTACCTCACTACCTCACTACCTCACTACCTCACCACCTCACTACCTCACTACCTCACTACCTCACTACCTCACTACCTCACTACCTCACTACCTCACTACCTCACCACCTCACTACCTCACTACCTCACCATCTCACTACCTCACTACCTCACTACCTCACCACCTCACTACCTCACTATCTCACTACATCACTACCTCACTACCTCACTACTTCACCCCCTCTCTACCTCATTACCTCACTACCTCACTACCTCACTACCTCACTACCTCAACACCTCACTACACACTACCTCACTACCTCACCACCTCACCACCTCACTACACACTACCTCACTACCTCACCACCTCACCACCTCACTACACACTACCTCACTACCTCACTACCTCACTACCTCACTACACACTACCTCACCACCTCACTACCTCACTACCTCACTACCTCACTACCTTACTACCTCACCACCTCACTACCTCACTACCTCATCACCTCACTACCTTACTACCTCACTACCTCACTACCTCACTACCTCACTACCTCACTACCTCACTACCTCACTACCTCACCACCTCACCACCTCACTACCTCACTACCTCATTACCTCACTACATCACTACCACACTACCTCACTACCTCACTACCTCACCACCTCACCACCTCACTATCTCACTACCTCACTACCTCACTACCTCACTACCTCACCACATCACAGCCTCACTACCTCACTACCTTACTACCTCACTACCTCACCACCTCACCACCTCACCACCTCACTACCTCACTACCTCACCACCTCACAGCCTCACTACCTCACTACCTCACTACCTCACCACCTCACCACATCACTACCTCACCACCTCACTACATCACATCCTCACTACCTCACTACCTCAACACCTCACTACATACTACCTCACTACCTCAACACCTCACAGCCTCACTACCTCACTACCTCACCACCTCACCACCTCACTACCTCACTACCTCACTACCTCACTACCTCACTACACACTACCTCACTACCTCACTACCTCACTACCACACTACCTCACTACCTCACTATACACTACATCACTACCTCACTACCTCACTACCTCACTACCTCACTACTTCACTACCTCACTACCTCACTACTTCACTACCTCACTACCTCACTACACACTACCTCACTACCTCACTACCTCACTACACACTACCCACTACCTCACTACCTCACTACCTCACTACCTCACTACCTCACTACCTCACTACTTCACTACCTCACTACATCACTACCTCACTACCTCACTACCTCACTACACACTACCTCACTACCTCACTACCTCACTACCTCACTACACACTACCTCACTACCTCACTACCTCACTACCTCACTACCTCACTACGTCACTACCTCACTACCTCACTACCTCACTACCTCACTACCTCACTACCTCACTACCTCACTACCTCACTACCTCACTACCTCACTACCTCACTACACACTACCTCACTACCTCACTACCTCACTACCTCACTACCTCACTACCTCACTACCTCACTACCTCACTACCTCACTACCTCACTACCCCACTACCTCACTACCTCACTACCTCACTACCTCACTACCTCACTACCTCACTACCTCACTACCTCACAGCCTCACTACCTCACTACCTCACTACTCACTACCTCACTATCTCACTACCTCACTACGTCACTACCTCACTACCTCACTACCTCACTACCCCACTACCTCACTACCTCACTACCTCACTACCTCACTACCTCACTACCTCACTACCTCACTACCTCACTACCTCACTACCTCACTACCTCACTACCTCACTACCTAACAGCCTCACTACCTCACTACACACTACCCCACTACCTCACTACATCACTACCTCACTACCTCACTACCTCACTACCTCACTACCTCACTACCTCACTACCTCACTACCTCACTACCTCACTACCTCACTAACTCACTCCCTAACCACCTCACTACCTCACTACCTCACTACCTCACTAGCTCACTACCTCACTACCTCACTACCTCACTACCTCACTACCTCACTACCTCACTACCTCACTACCCCACTACCTTACTACCTCACTACCTCACTATCTCACTACCTCACTACCTCACTACCTCACTACCTCACTACCTCACTACCTCACTACCTCACTGCACACTACCTCACTACCTCACTACCTCACTACCTCACTATACACTACATCACTACACACTACCTCACTACACACTACCTCACTACCTCACTACCTCACTACCTCACTACCTCACTACCTCACTATACACTACATCACTACACACTAACTCACTACACACTACCTCACTACACACTACCTCACTACCTCACTACCTCACTACCTCACTACACACTAACTCACTACCTCACTACCTCACTACCTCACTACCTCACTACCTTACTACCTCAACACCTCACTACACACTACCTCACTACCTCACCACCTCACCACCTCACTACACACTACCTCACTACCTCACCACCTCACCACCTCACTACACACTACCTCACTACCTCACTACACACTACCTCACCACCTCACTACCTCACTACCTCACTACCTCACTACCTTACTACCTCACCACCTCACTACCTCACTACCTCACCACATCACAGCCTCACTACCTCACTACCTTACTACCTCACTACCTCACCACCTCACCACCTCACTACCTCACTACCTCACCACCTCACAGCCTCACTACCTCACTACCTCACTACCTCACCACCTCACCACATCACTACCTCACCACCTCACTACATCACATCCTCACTACCTCACTACCTCAACACCTCACAGCCTCACTACCTCACTACCTCACCACCTCACAGCCTCACTACCTCACTACCTCACCACCTCACTACACACTACCTCACTACCTCACTACCTCACTACCTTACTACCTCACTACCTCACTACCTCACTACCTCACTACCTCACTACCTCACTACCTCACTACCTCACTACCTTACTACCTCACAGCCTCACTACCTCACAGCCTCACTACCTCACTACCTCACTACACACTACCTCACTACACACTACCTCACTACATACTATCTCACTACCTCACTACCTCACTACCTCACTACCTCACTACCTCACTACCTCACTACCTCACTACCTCACTACCTCACTACCTCACTACCTCACTACCTCACAGCCTCACTACCTCACAGCCTCACTACCTCACAGCCTCACTACCTCACTATATCACCAACTAAACACCTCACTTCCTATAACCTCACCACCTCAACACCTCACAGCCTCACTACCTCACTACCTCACCACCTCACAGCCTCACTACCTCACTACCTCACCACCTCACCACCTCACTACCTCACTACCTCACTACCTCACTACCCCACTACCTCACTACCTCACTACCTCACTATCTCACTACTTCACCACCTCACTACCTCACCACCTCACTATCTCACTACCTCACCATCTCAACACCTCACAGCCTCACTACCTCACTACCTCACCACCTCACAGCCTCACTACCTCACTATCTCACCAACTAAACACCTCACTTCCTATAAACTCACCACCTAACATTGTAAATATCGTAAACATTTCATTCGGTTCCTTAACGTAGACGTGGACATCGTATGGATTTGACCCTAGCCAGCCTTCGTCCAGTAATATCGTAAACGGTTGCTCACCTACTAACATCGGAGGAGGAAGTAGCGGCGGAGGAAGAGGTCGAGGAGGAGGGGGAGGAAGTCGAGGTGGAGGAAGTCGCGGAGGAATTGCAGCCGGGGGGACTACGAAAGAATTCAACGGTGACGGCATCAATAACGGTTTGACACTGCATTACGGCTCCGTGTATTCCAACGTCGAGTGTCCGTACGGCGAAGCCCCGCCCCTCCAGCACCGCGAAGCCCCGCCCCTCCAGCACCGCGAAGCCCCGCCCCTTCAACACCGCCTCGCTCAACACTCTAATCCGGCGACCACTTTGCACCCATACGCTCAGTACCAACAGAACATCAGCATGCAATCGGTCGCTGGTATCGTATCAATTCAACAGTGAACATAGATCTCGACCGCGATGGTAATTTGTGGAATTCCATTCTCTGACGCTAGTTGATATCGACAAAGTTGTGAGAACATTTCAATTTTCACTTAGAATTGGCGAATAGAGTTCTATAGATTATAACTAAATGTTATGGCTGTTAGCAATTTGTCTCTATTATCAATCATTACTCAATAAACCATATCCCGTCATCTCTGTTAATGACCACATTAATTAATGAGATATCGAATACATTTACCTTTATAATTATTATTATTATGTGTTAACTGTTAAATTTGCATTTTTCATTTGTAAATCGAATATATGTATGATTTATTTTCAATTAACGAATTTCCATTTTGTTATATGTGAATCACTATGCAATTCACTTTCTAACTCATTGTGCGACCAGGTGTGCGACCAGGTGTGCGACCAGGTGTGCGACTAGGTGTGCTACTAGCTGCGTGACTCATTATATAATACTACTTCACGAGACATACTTTGTTTACATTTAGCAATGACTATCGAATACCTAGGATTTATATATATTATTATCGAAACCCTGACGAATTCTTAGGTGGTATTCGAATGATTGATAATTATTATCATAGTAATTAATTATTGTAAATATTATATATATATTATATATATATTATGCATTTGTGACCTTGTGTATATTCGTGAATTACATTTGTGATTTATACCCGTGCGTTACTGCAATACTATTACGCAATACATTATTACTTCGTAAGATAGATAATAAAATTAAACTAATTAAATTGATCGCAATATCCCTCTACGGACCTTTTATATGTAATATCCCGGCAATATATCCAGATAATATCATGTTTTGCATTGCATAATTTCTTTTATATGATTTTAAAATATTCCATCGTTCTGTTCTATAGGAAATAAACTAGATGTAGTTTTCTTTTTATACAATAATATATACTGCAAAATATGTATCTTATTTACCGTATCGAGTGCGTATGTCGTAGATATTAGATTGGATCCACTCTAATATCTACACGAAATGTATTGTATATGTTCATTAATTAATTAATTAATTAAGCATTAATTAATTAAGCAAGAAGATATAATTTTAAAAAATCCTATTTATTAAGTACATTAGCAATGAGATCGTTCTCGTTAGCAATTCAGTAATGAACAGTAGCAATGTTTACAGTATAGTTCAAAATACGTTTAACTATAATATGCATAACAGTTATATCTTTTAGATTTCTAGGGAATTGTTATATAATAGCGGGCGTCTCCGCGGCAGTATATCCGCGTGTCCATGTTGATTGCGCCCTGGGGCTAATTATTAAGTACTTAATGCTCGATAAGCGAGTAACCCCCGACGATGTCACGTGGTGTAAACAGTCCCGAACGTCAATCAAATCATACGAGCGGCGTTCGTAGAGCTCGTATGAATTTCGCAGATCACCGAGAAATTCCTCTAATATCTTCATTGTGATATCGCTCATATAATAAACATATAATATTATATTATATATATATATATATATATATATATATATATATATATGTATATATATATGTATTATAATATATATTAACATATTATCTACTATTAGTTTTACGTGTAAATAAATACACGCATAAGTACATTAGAGAATAAATAAAGAGATTTCAATAGGAAAACATAGTGAATACTCGAGAACTTCCGGTGTACTCGAGGTATATCTACCTACGTTAGTTTCACCCTATCCTAATCCTCTAGATATGTTGGCGTACAATGTACGCCGTACATATCATGGCGTACAAATGTGTCTGTAGTATGCGTAACATATGACCATGTTGAATATACTATTATATATCGTATATATTATTGAAATATTATGATATTTTACGATATATCTTCGGATATAAATAGGATCGGATAATATCATATATGTTTATATTGCATTTTATATTATTTTTAAATATTTGTTTTATTAGTAATTCAATTGGATATGTATTCATAATATATATATATATATATATATATATATATATATATATATATATATATATATGATATAAATATAGATGTAATCCCATTATGTTTATATATGATCTATATAAGATGTTAAATTAATAATGTTGCCATTAAAGGTGAAAATATATTGTGAAAGTTCAATTATATCAATGGGTAAGAAGACATATGTAGCTAGTTGTAATACGTCATAAGGTATACATTATATAATGTATACCATTGTTATTAAACTAAGATAACATAATATATAACCATGTAATGATTTTATAGTACGATGTAATTATAATATTATTATGATACATGTAAAATATTCGAATTTTTATATTAAATATTCCTATAAATATTTCAGAAGTAGGTATTTAGTTAATATACATTTACTTTTAATTAATATATTTGATATAAACGAATGCCTTTTAATAATATAGCTTTGACTAATTATAATATATAATAAACAACTATATTTATTGTTATACCTATATGTTGGGTTTATCTGATTTTATTGATAATAGGGATTAGTAATTTTTAATAGAGATATAGCACACCGTCTGATTAGATACATACAATTTGGATTAATCGTAATAAACTATTAAGCTATTGTTAAATTAAATTAAAATGAACACATGTTGTCTTATTCTTAAGGAAATAAGAACACATGTAATATATAAGGTATCTCTTTTGCGTATACGCATATATTACGTCTTAGTTGAATTCGGCCGAGTCATTTTGGAGAATAGAGCGACACTTTGAATACTTTGAGATTATAAAATGTGACCTAAATCAACACTTCCTCAATCTCAGGTAATACATAATAATACTAATAATAATATATTAATATTTAATCCGATAAAACAGTAATAAAAAGTAACACAATAAAACAAATGTATCGCGTATTGTTTATCTATGTGATAATGAGTATGATTATGTATCGCGATGTTTTATATTATATCATTGTAATCTAGATTCTAGCACATTTTTGTGATTTTCTTTACCTCGCAACTTTGGAGTCTACAGTTTCAAGTAAACATGAAGATAATTTAATGAATAAAGGAATAGAATTATGAATTCGGAAATATTGAATAATTGATGTAATTGATTCATGTTTTTTAGATATTAGAGAAAATTCGGAATTATCTAAGTTACGAAAGAAGATCGAATTAGAAATAATTTAATTAATATAAGTTGCAATGACAATGATTAACATATTCCTTTAAGTTATATAAATGATATTCCTATTTAGTTGAGAAGTTTAGGTTATGTTTTGTTTTCATGTTTTAATGGGTTAAATCGGGAATATATTTCACGTATGCCATATTATACCACTCTACATTATATATGTGTTTGCTATCTATATATATTACCAAGAGCTGAGGACGAAAGGAGTTTGGGTTATCTATTGAGAGTTATAAGTTTCGTTTCACAAAATGTCATTTTACCGAATGAAATGACTACGAAATACATGCAATACAATGAAATATAATATTATAATTACATAAGTAATTCGCGTTACCAGTCTTACCTACATACATACCATTAAACAGTTAGAACATATAGGATGTGAATTATAGATTGTCTATAAAAATCATAAATTGATAGTTAAGTCTATTAATATGTTAACACTTCTAATACTTCGTCATAGCCAAGATCAGTAATATACCAAATATCTATAAATCCATAATCAAAATGAAATTAGTGTTATATGTGATTTTATTTTTAAATACATATTTAATTATTTTGTTTTTTATATATACATAATATTAAAATTATTATTCAAATTTGTGATTTTTTAAATTTTAATAATTAAAGGTAATTTGGAATTAACAATATGATATAATACTTTAAAATATATATAGGTATATACGTTAGATAGGTTTATATACGTTAGATTGAATCTGCCTATTCTTGCTATAAGATATCAACAATATATAAAATAGTTAATAATATTACTGGAGGAAATTATAGTATTCAGTTTAAATTGATTATAAATAGGTATATATTGAAATGGAATTAATGAATTTGCATGAAGTATTAATTAATTAATTTAAATTGATTATATCTTATAATAAATTGATTTAGTAATATTTCCATTTGTATATTAATATAAATATTGTTGATATCAGTGGTATAATATTATTCGATGATTGCTCATTCAACAACTAAACATGACATTTTAAAAAATGTAATACTGTCAAAGTTTTTAATTAACTTTTAAATTATGCTCATTTCAAAGAGTCATTTTTGATTAAAAATTGGTTATAATTAACATTTAAATTACAGAAAAATATGTCATATAATATATATATATATATATATATATATATATATCTAAATATATCTTCTTTTATTGTCAATCAATTTAATAAACATGATATTCTAGAAGAACTACATAAACGTCATCTCTAAAAAATACGAATATAGCTAAAAAAATAACTCACTTGAACTCCCAAAAGAACATTTCAATCGTATTATATAATAATATTAGATAATATGATAATTATATATAATATCAGTATATATATCATATTCTATGTATTGCATAATATGTAAGTAATATAATTATAATAGCCAATATCTAATAATAAACTTGGATAATAGTGTGAAGTAAATATATAAATTATGCTTATAAATAAATTATTATAAAATATAATTACACAAATGTATATATTATTTATTAGTTGTTCAATTCAATTGGGTCATTTAGAAGTAAAGAACGACAATTTGAAAACATGACTCTGAGATTACAAAATTGACCTAAATAAACATTTCTTCAATCTCAAGTAATAAATAATAATATATTATTATATCTTAATAATATAAATAAATATATAATATAAAAATGAACAAAATCAAAAATATTTATATATTATTGTTTATTTGTGTGAAAATTATATATTATATAATTTTATGTTAAAATATTCGCTTAATAGGCTATTGTAAACTTAATACAATATGGCATAATATATGAAACAATTAAAATCTATATTTATTTTTGTATTTAAAATGTATTAATTTATAATGTTGGTTTTGAACTAATGGTGCATATACATGGATCAAGTATCTATGTCTAGGGACAAAACATTTCTTGTAATCTCTGTAAATATTTATTTCCTATGGAATATTATTATAGTATTATATTTCATAATAGAACAAATAATTAGAAAATTAATTTTATTTAATATTTGATACATTAGTTGTATGGTTATATCTAATATATATTTTAATGAGTATATATTTATGTATATTTTCCAATAAATTTGGAGTTCCATAAAATAATTTCTTATTCTATTAATAGGTGTCGCATATAAAAAACAAGACCCAATTCCCGATTTTACTATGGGTTATGATGTCGAAATCGATCATTTTTTATACGTAAATCCACTTTTAGGCGATTATGATGAACTCCCAAAGGCGCCAAATATTAGTTTATTTATTCATCTTATAAATGAAATGTTAGTTGCAAAAATACAATATAATTTGTATAAATTTTATTATTATGCAATTTAATTTTAATAATTTTTAAATATTCACGTTACAAAGATGAATTTTTATCATTTTTTAATAAATTACATTTATTTTTAATATTCTAAATCGGTTAAGGTATTCGCTAAATTATTAATTAAATAATGTTACCAATTTAATGTTAATCTGTTTCATTTTCGTTAAGATAGAACACTACATTTTTTAAATTCATTATTTCTAGAAAAACTTATATTTCATTTGCTATATATTATATATAAAATAGTATATGTTATTAACTATGTTATTTTATAATATATACAATTATATATTCTTATAAAATCTATGCAATTTTTAATTCAATCGAAGCTATTGTGATTATTTAAATTTATTGATACCTACTTATATGACTAAGATATTAACTATGAATTTTTATCATTTTATAAAAATAACTTTAAATTAAATAATTTTCATATTTACAGTAAGCAAAAAGAAGATACATTTTTCAACAAGAATGATCACTTACCAAATGGGACTTTTGATTACTATAAATCATCTTCTGTCATGTTACTTGTTCATCGCATCACTTGTTTGATAGGTTTTCAAAATTATTTCTGAATTATTTGTTTCTAGGATAAAATTAATTCATTTATTAGTAATGTATTCTACATAACCAATTGATTGTAAATATCTATTGAGTATTTTTTTATATGCAGTGAGTTGTCTTTAGGAGTTCACTTTAAATGATATATTGTGATTAATTAATGTAATTTTATTAAAATATTTAATTATTTAAATTATTAACTAATGATTAATAAACTCTAACAAAGCTAATATGAAAATGAATAAAAAAAAGGAATATATTGACCTAAATGCTCAGGATTGTTGGTATATTGCGTATGCATTGCTTATGCATCGATTCTTAACCTATATCAAACATTATTAACTGTTTCGTAAATATATACGATCCCTCACTCCGATATCTCTCTATTATCAGTCCGTTTCACTTTGCAGTCATTGTGTCAAGTTTTACTGTTAACGAGGTCTGTGAATTCGCCAATGCTGTCGCCACATTGTGCATAACTTTGTACTTGCAAAAAGATGATGTCAACGATCGTAACTCAGTTGGTATTTTAGGTATTTTAGGAAACTTTTTTACAATAAGTTTTTTTCTTAATTAAAATTTTTTTTTACCTTTTTCAATTTAAATATCAAGAATATAAACTATTTTGAAAATACATTTTATTAATTACTTTACATTGATTTGACTCAAATCTACATGTATGTAATGTCTTAATATCCTTCCTTCTTGTTCTTACTGAACAGTAGTTGTGTAGATAGCTCCGAAATGCTATTGTTGATAAGAACAATTGGACTTCTAATTTCTTTCTATTCATCCTTTTTTTTCTCAAATCTCCAATTGAAATGTTTATAAAAAGATCTGGAAATTAGAATATATAGAAAATACAGTATTTTTATATTTATATATTATATACAATTGGTATCATATTAAATATGTCATTATATACAAGTATCTCATGAATTATATCTAACACACTTTAATAATTAATAATTTCATTTAATTTTTAAAGTTTTTATTTTTGATTCAACCATAATTAATCCTTATCATATATAGTAATAGATACTATATAATATATTATAGATAATATACAGTATGCATATAGTGCAATATCTTTCAATGAATCTTAATGAAATCTATTACATATATTTTAAGACTATTTTTTCTTTATAAATGGAGTATATACATTGTAACTACTATTTAGAATAAAATATAGTTTGTGTTATATTATCCTGACATTATCCTGACATTATCCTGACATTATCCTGACATTATCCTGACATTATCCTGACATTATACTGAATAAAATATCCAAAACTATAGTTTGTGTTATATTTTCAAATACAAAATTTCCGCTAAATATATTAATCTTAGAATAATATTTCTCATTTGTTCTCAATATACTAAATTGTGAATTTAATGTGAAGTAATCCAAAAGTAAACTTAAACAGATTCTTAAATAGATTTTCTAAGAAATATGATTAAATTTAGTAAATTGTCGAGGAACATCTGCAGGATTCTGAATTACTATAAAAATATTTTGTTATTGATTATTAATATTTAATATCTGTTATACCAGAGTTTTTATTTTTGAATTCATAAAAACATGTTTTCTCTATATTATAAAATATTCATTCAATGAAAAGGTACAAAATAATTTACATGGTATATAAATATTATTTTTTTTAGCTATAAATATATTAAAATTTCATATGGATATTTTTTATACTATTTCAAATAATGCTGAGAATATACTCAATATTATTAATTCATTAAATTATTAGTTTATATTATTTAAAAACATGACATTTATTTTTAATGGACTTTAATATTTCATTAATATCATAAGAAGTAGTAGTTTTTAATTATACTTTTTAAAAAACTTCTTAGTGTGCCAAATAAAATTTATACTTTAGAATCATCACTTCAGCTTAAAAAATATAAATACAAAGATTGCTACCAGCATTTGCGTTGGTCTTGAATAGTGAAACCACTCTACAGGAATTTCTTAAGCCTCGTTAATAATGTAATCATTTGTTTTCATTCGGAATAAACCATTCCTCTTATTGACTATATTATTGTCCGCTTATTGTCTGGTTAATTAACTTTATAATCACATACTAAACTAAACAATATATATTCTATTGTTGTGTATTTATATTGTTATCGGTGATAACAGTTTATATATATTTCTACTATATCCTTATAATCAGCATTATATGATAATGTTAAGAAGTGATTCTAATATTAATGATATTAGAGAATGATATTACATTTAATATCATATGCAATTTATATTGTCTATTGTAACATTATAGTTGATTTTCTAGATTTTAAAATCTATTTTCAAACTGTAATTTAACTACAGTTTTTAAAATTATAATAAATTTGTTAATTTTTATATTTAATCAGTTTTCATATTTAGATATTTTATTTTCTCATTCGTCAACACTCTCACTAATACCACACACACACATATGCACACATACACTATACTTCTCACTGTAGTACAACTAAACAATCGTATGATACACATTTTACTTTTTTAAATACTTACACATCTTTTCACTAATACTGTCCACAACCACTCATATAATAATTTCATTATTTAAAAGATTTTAACTTCCACTTTGACCAATACATACAAAAATATAAATTGCAATACAATCATCTACTTTTCCAGCAAAATTGCTTCCATACAACAAACATGGCTACGCATTCAACTTATATTTTGTTTAAAATCACATTTAAACATCATCAAAATGCCTTTCGATGATCATAAAATGCAGAAAAGAACCCATTTTAACGACCATTCAATTGACAAAAATCAACAAAACCAAATAATCTTCCTAGACCTATTATCGGCATTCGAAACTTTCGACTATACAATTATACTGACTTAACTTACCTCTATTGTAATTACAATATAATTCTAAACTTACTGAAAACTACAGAATGTATATTCCATGACAATAAGTACAATGTGTCCAGTCTAACCACAGTGTTATCCAAGTTTACACATTGTCTACCTATTAAAGATATAACATAGTATCTAAATCTATCGTATAGCCTTTACACAGACGATATTGAGATTAATTCTTAGATTAAACGTAAACCTCATATTCAGAACTTCCTCGAGCATATCAACAATTGACTATCGATCAACTACCTTCTATTTAATTTGAACATAACCGAACTTATCAACGTCTACAGATCTAACCCAACCATCCTGACATTTTTATAATTAATACAAAACTTACCCGAATAGACTCTACAATTATGTTGGTTTCCTTTTCAATAACAAACAAATACATTACAAATTACCAACCCTCATCTCTTAAACTTAAAATAACTACAACCCTATCTGTTGCAAAATACTACGACGCTACTGACCAACAAACTAACACTATCCCGACTTCAATAAATAAACTTTCTACTAGCATCCGAATATAAATTGACCCTACTACACTTTTACAATATCATAAACAGAGCAATTATACTGTCAAAATATACATACACAATAGAACAGTCTTCACTACAAACATCGCTGACCTAAGACGACGACTAAACTGGATAACAAATGTATACGTAATTCACTATAAATTAGCAATTGTTACCCAGAAATCGCAAACTTAAAGACAATCCGACAACTGCTCACTACTTCTTAACCCTTGCGTTATTCTGCGAGTAAAGTAACCCTTGTGTTACACTGAGTAAAGTATCCCTTGTGTTACCCCGTGAGTAAAGTATCCTTTGTGTTACTCTGTAAGTAAAGTATCCCTTGTGTTACCCTGTGAGTAAAGTATCCCTTGTGTTACTCTGCGAATAAAGTATCCCTTGTGTTACCCTGCGAGTAAAGTATCCCTTGTGTTACCCTGTGAGTAAAGTATCCCTTGTGTTACTCTGTGAGTAAAGTATCCCTTGTGTTACTCTGCGAGTAAAGTATCCCTTGTGTTACCCTGTGAGTAAAGTATCCCTTGTGTTACTCTGTAGGTAAAGTATCCCTTGTGTTACCCTGCGAGTAAAGTATCCCTTGTGTTACTCTGTGAGTAAAGTATCCCTTGTAAGTATAATATCTATTGGTAGCTCTATGTGCTCAATGCAATTGTTAATAATAACATTGTTCGATTCACGAGAATACTAAATTATAACAAATAGTTATTTCGCACCAACATTACATGATATTTTGCCTTGATTTGGATCTAAGTCCTTGTATGGACATGTGCGATATATGCAACAATTGTTGTTGAGTCCGGATGGTTCAGCATATGAAATATAGGTCCATAATATCCTATTGGCAACGATGTGACATCAAATTCAACCAGGCAATTGTTTTCCAAAATTTACTGGTATGCCAAATGATATCATTAATTTATCCGAATAATTATTTCTGATATAATAAAAGAAATCGGAACTTATTTAGATACTTACGGAATTTGATAGCAGAAAAGATTGGTACGATTTCGTTTCCTGTCGCAAGTAGCAAAAAGACCAGATTTTTGACATTTAGACCTCTTGACATTTAGCTAAACTTTCCAAGGACAGCTCTCAAGTGGCAATTCATTCTGTTCTAGAGAAATGTCTAAAAATAATTAACTTCATTATCGGGGAATCGTCTACAAGTCTCTGGATTATTAATTTTATGTGTACTATTATTATACCACGTATAAATAATATCATGAACTGTATTATACGATATTGAAATTTTATTTTTAAAATTAGTTAATAAAATAATAAGTTATATTAAATCATTTTACTCCATTGTACTTTTTTTTACAAATTCTCTTTTAAATTGAATGAATAATAATGTTTGTACCAGACTTAAGTTCAATCAAAACATATTATCTATTAAAAATTGTATTAGATTTGTATTATTACAAAAATGTACTTATTATTTATATTAATGTATGTAAATAGATTTGTTTTTAATATAGATTAATTTTTAAAAAGTCATAGAACTTTATTTCATCCATGATTTCTATCTGCAATAATTGTCTTGGCAACATTGTATGTCGGTGATGTAAACATGGGAAACAATTTCTGAGCCAAGTTCAAATGAAATTGTGATGCGATCGTAGTTTTTGAAAGACCCACGAGTCATCAATTTTCCCACCAAAATAAACCCCATTTTCATTGGGATTGCTATTCAAAAATATTCTTTTTCCATTGGTTAATTATATTTCTGTTGGTAATATATTCTTCTGTTAACATATTTTCATTGCAAATGAAAGCATATCCCAACAATGTAGCAGGCTGTAAAAACCCTTACGAGTATAGTTTGATACCTGCAATAATAATTTGTCGTTTATACAGAATCTAATGTTAATTTTAATAATAAATTATAATAAACAATGACATGAATTTCAAAAGAATATATATTCATCGCAGATACATACGCGCTTTTAATTTTCTACACCATTATAATATGTTTTAAATATACATATCCTTTATATGGTAAATGCTTATACAATGATATACAATGATATATTTAGTAATATCAATAATATTAAATGAACAATGTTCATAATCTGCTTCTGTTTTTTAATGGATTTACATAGATAAATATCAAACAGGATATTCTGCTTTCGTAAATGCTGCCCTAATTTTTGTTAAGTAGTTTCATTCTGAACAGGAATAAAGGAATAATAAAATGACAATAAATAGTTTAAAATAATGTTATATAAAATTTGACAGTTTCTGTATTTTTTCGATATTTCTAAAAATTTAATATTGAATCTTCAATCCAATATTATATAAATTTGTATAAACATAACTTTTATATGATGTAATTTCCATTCTAACTTATAGCCCATTTCAGACACTTTTCTTCCCATTTCAGACACTATCTCCTTCTCATTTCAGGCTCTATCTCCTTCCCATTTCAGACACTATCTCCTTCCCATTTCAGACACTATCTCCTTCCCATTTCAGACACTATCTCCTTCCCATTCCAGACACTATCTCCTTGCCATTTCAGACACTATCTCCTTCCCATTTCAGACATTATCTCCTTCCTATTTCAGACACTATCTCCTTCCCATTTCAGACACTATCTCCTTCCCATTTCAGGCTCTCTACCTGAAAACTCTAAATGTTCTGTGTGGTCAACGTACCTTCATAAAGTCTGATATCAAGTACTTAGTGCATCAGAACTGCCAGACCATGCACCAGATTGTTCCTTATAGAAATCTTGGTTAGTGGCAATGAACTGTGAACTTTGTAAGCGATCATAGATTTGTATTTGATTTTCTCAAATTTTTGTTTTTTAATCAATATTTTATTAATGAATTAGTGTAACCTCTCGATAAATGTAACCTCTCAATATCAACTTTTCTCATCGATGTCTTTTTTCTAAGTCTTTTGTCTAAGTACTTCTGATGTAATATTAACCTGTAGTACCTGAATTAATAAGCCGGCATACCTGCGATCCAATGCTATTAGAACATTCTGATCTCGAGCCAACCTTTTCCCAATTGCTAATGGCACATTCTCTCAGGAAGTAACACCTCCCCTTTCCTTCCTTATCACCTTTCAAGTACTAAGTTCTTCCACTTCTGAATATCTCGTTAATCGCCCTTCGAACACCCACAACATTCAGAAGGTACAACTTGCGCCTTGAATCCTGCGCAGCTCAGAAAATCTGTTTCCACTAATTCTAAACATGAAATCGGTTGGTCTATTGTTCTCCTTCACATTTCTATTGTGTTTGGATTGTTTACGTTTTCTAATAAGTGCTGATTTAATTTCGCAACTTCGCGATCTTTATTCGTGCCATCAATAACAATAGAATAGCTATCCTCCTGCGGTAATTAAGTGTCGCAGGTCATCTAATCTCTTCGTCGTTTAACTACGCCGTGTTTGTATGTTTCTTTTGTTGTTACGCAGGCAAAGTGTGCTCTGGTGTTCAAGAATTCACCAACATCATCGAGAAAGAGGTCCGCCGTTGCATCAACGGCAAACTTCCCGATATGTTTGAGGTAGGTGAAGATAACTACTCCCTCGTAACTTCTTGTACCCTTTATACCTTCTTAAACCCCATTATAATCTCTTGCACCCCCTTATAATCTCTTAAACACCCTTATACCCTCTTAAACCCCCTTATACCTTCTTACACCCCATTATAACCTCTTACACCCCCTTATAACACCTTATATCCCCCTACATACAATTTTTCTAGCTACACCACCTTACAACTCCATAACCCTCTTGCTATTTATCTCTTACACTCTTTATGCTAATTTAACCTCCTCGCACTTCTTTATAGCCAGTCATTATTTATGTTATATTAATTTATCTATATCTTATTTTGGGCTATTTATAAATAATAAGATTTCCTTTCACTATACAGAATCTGTGCACTTTGAAAATTCATCAAGAAAGGTTTACTTCTTATTTTTTGTTGGAATTATTTAATTTTTAATAATAACAATAAACCATTCAAAACTTCTGGTACAATCCTTCCAACCCCATCCTACCAACCCTATCCTACCAACCCTATCCTACCAACCCTATCCTACCAACCCTATCCTACCAACCCCATCCTACCAACCCTACCCTACCAACCCTATCCTACCAACCATATCCTACCAACCCTATCCTACCAACCCCATCCTACCAACCCCATCCTACCAACCCCATCCTACCAACCCTACCCTACCCTACCAACCCCATCCTACCAACCCCATCCTACCAACCCCATCCTACCAACCCTACCCTACCCTACCAACCCCATCCTACCAACCCTACCCTACCAACCCCATCCTACCAACCCCATCCTACCAACCCCATCCTACCAACCCTACCCTACCAACCCTATCCTACCAACCCTATCCTACCAACCCCATACTACCAACCCCATCCTACCAACCCCATCCTACCAACCCCATCCTACCAACCCAATCCTACCAACCCTACCCTACCAACCCCATCCTACCAACCCCATCCTACCAACCCCATCCTACCAACCCTACCCTACCAACCCTACCCTACCAACCCTACCCTACCAACCCTATCCTACCAACCCTACCCTACCAACCCCATCCTACCAACCCTACCCTACCAACCCTATCCTACCAACCCCATCCTACCAACCCTACCCTACCCTACCAACCCCATCCTACCAACCCTATCCTACCAACCCTATCCTACCAACCCCATCCTACCAACCCTACCCTACCAACCTTACCCTACCAACCCTATCCTATCAACCCCATCCTACCAACCCTACCCTACCAACCCTATCCTACCAACCCCATCCTACCAACCCCATCCTACCAACCCTACCCTACCAACCCTATTCTACCAACCCCATCCTACCAACCCTACCCTACCCTACCAACCCCATCCTACCAACCCTATCCTACCAACCCTATCCTACCAACCCTACCCTACCAACCCCATCCTACCAACCCCATCCTACCAACCCTACCCTACCAACCCTATCCTACCAACCCCATCCTACCAACCCTGTCCTACCAACCCTATCCTACCAACCCCATCCTACCAACCCTACCCTACCAACCCTACCCTACCAACCCTACCCTACCAACCCTATCCTATCAACCCCATCCTACCAACCCTACCCTACCAACCCTATCCTACCAACCCCATCCTACCAACCCCATCCTACCAACCCCATCCTACCAATCCCATCCTACCAATCCCATCCTACCAACCCCATCCTACCAACCCTATCCTACCAACCCCATCCTACCAATCCCATCCTACCAACCCTATCCTACCAACCCTATCCTACCAACCCTATCCTACCAACCCCATCCTACCAACCCTATCCTACCAACCCCATCCTACCAACCCTATCCTACCAACTCCATTCCCATCGAAGCCCTACTCGCATCGCCACTTTAAACTTATTCCCATCGACTTCTCAATCTTCCCCCATCAATTTTTACAAGAAATATGTCCCTCGTAAAACTCAACCTCCCGCCCTCTTCACGTTGCATTATCATCAGAACTTTTCATTCATTAAATACCACATCAAACCCTACTACCCTAGCCATCATTTCCACTAACTTCCTAACCCTCACCTCCACCTCCCCTAACCCCTCTCAGGAATGCTCTCCTCGTCCAATACCACCTCGATGAGTTGAAATCCATGTGTTACGGGGTCTCTCACACTCTGAACACCGTAGAAAGTTTGATTGATCATATTACCTCCTTGTTCCAGTTCATTTCAAGAGAACTTTTCCGTTTGTATGCCTTCCTACCTACTTCTATCTACTCATAACTACTTCTACCTACTTCAACCTATTCCCACCTACTCCTACCTACTTCTACCTATTTCTACCTACTACCTACATCTACTGTTTCCTACCTACTCCTACCTACTTCTACATACTTCTACCTACTCCTACCTACTCTTACCTACTCCTACCTATACCTACCTAATCCTACCTACTCCTACCTATACCTACCTACTCCTACCTACTCCTACCTACTCCTACCTACTCCTACCTACTCCTACCTACTTCTACATACTTCTACCTACTCCTACCTACTCTTACCTACTCCTACCTATACCTACCTAATCCTACCTACTCCTACCTATACCTACCTAATCCTACCTACTCCTACCTACTCCTACCTATACCTACCTAATCCTACCTACTCCTACCTATACCTACCTACTCCTACCTACTCCTACCTACTCCTACCTACTCCTACCTACTCCTACCTACTTCTACATACTTCTACATACTTCTACCTACTCCTAACTACTTCTACCTACTCCTACCTACTCCTACCTACTCCAATCTACTCCTACCTACTCATACCTACTTCTACCAAGTCCTCTAACCCACTCCTTTCTAGCGAATCGTATCAAGCAAAAGAAGGTAGAACCTGAATCTCTAATGATTTCCAATCTCAATGTTATGGTTTGTGAAACTCGTGCATTTTGCATTTTGCATGATGCATGATAAACTTCCTTTAAAAAATACGTAAAAGTAAATGTTTCGTAAAATAATTCTTATTTTAATAACATTTTTATTTGACAATTAAAACTATCTTGGCAAATGTTCACATACATTTATATTTATAAAATGTACTTTACAAAACATTTTACAACATGATATATGTTATAGATAATAAAGCTATATTGAACATTTCATTAAGATTGTGACCAATATTTATGTAAAATTAATATTTCTATTCTTATAAAATTTATGAATACAATTTTGTTATCAAAAATTAGTTTTATCAAAATTTCTATGAAAGTTTTCTATAATAAATATAATATTTTTTGATATTATTTTTTTTGATATATTTTATAAAAAAACGGTTATATAAAAAGTGTTATATTTCCAATAAGAGTAAATGTATTTCATTTGTTTAGAAGTTTCAAATTATAATTTATTGTTTTTTGCTAAAAATTTAAATATAATATTCAGTATCACACTTATTCCTAGATCATAGTACTCATGTTTATTTACTACAACTACTCACATCACTACTACTATACAACTACTCACGTAATTACCAAGAGGTAGCACTACCTCTACTCAAGTAATTACTTCAATCCCTTCTCAGGTTGACATAGTCAAGGAAATCACTAAACTGCACAACCAATTGGATGTGATACATCAGGTAAGCATCCCAACTGTATTGTCCACGGCGATGTAACTTCGGGTTGCATCACCAGTTGTAATGATGTAACAGCTGTAAAGATCTGTCCGCTGTAGTTGATAATCATTTTCTTTTTCGTCGTTTTCAGAAGCCTCAGTTTCAAATTGATACTGCGAAGAAATGTTCTTCCATTATCCAGAAGGCATTACTACTTCGCAAGAAACCAAGTTTGTTATAGTGGTGGTGGTGGTGGTGGTGGTGGTGGTGGTGGTAGTGGTGGTAATGGTGGTGGTGGTAGTGGTAGTGTTAATGGTAGTGGTAGTGGTAGTGGTAATGGTAGTGGTAGTGGCAGTGGTAGTGGTAGTGGTAGTGGTGGTGATGGTGGTGGTGGTAGTGGTGGTGGTAATGGTGGTGGTAGTGGTGGTGGTAGTGGTGGTGGTAGTGGTGGTGGTGGTGGTAGTGGTGGTGGTGGTAGTGGTAGTGGTAGTGGTGGTGGTGGTGGTGGTGGTGGTGGTGGTGGTGGTGGTGGTGGTGGTGGTGGTGGTGGTGGTGGTGGTGGTGGTGGTGGTGGTGGTGGTGGTGGTGGTGGTGGTGGTGGTAGTGGTGGTGGTAGTGGTGGTGGTAGTGGTGGTGGTAGTGGTGGTGGTAGTGGTGGTGGTGGTAGTGGTGGTAATGGTAGTGGTAGTTATGGTTAGTGTATTTGTGGTTATGGTAGTTCTGATGTTGGTTGGCATGGTGATACTGGTAATATTGGTAGTAGTGGGTGTTGGCGGTAGTAGTGATGGTGTTTATACAGATGCTAGTAGTATTTGTAGTTGTGATGATGAATGTGATACATTAACAATTTACAAGAGAATTAATGATCTATTACTTGATTGGTAAAGTAATGCTTTGTTGCACCTAATTCCTAAATATATTATTTAATTATACACATTTCAATTCATTTTAATTTGTTTAAATTAAAAATACATCACAACATTTATTTTACATTTTAACAATGCCCTACTTTTAGTCATTCGATAAAAACATAAAATCCGCAAAAACCATAGAAAACCATAAAAACGTTTCAAAGCATTTCATTATTACGTAAGCAATTACTTAATGTTGGCATATCACAAATAATATTAAATATTCCAATTTTCATTGTACAACAATATCGTAGATTGATATCAAAATTTAGTTTTTTAAATTGAATAGTATAAGAAATCATCTCCCATCATCTTCTTCCCCCGACAGTTCCGGAACTAATTCCGCTGATAAATCTGCTGTGCCATCTACTCAACAACATCATAGAGCACTCGGACTCAGTTAGTAGGCCACAGTACACCTGCTAATTAAATTTAAGCCCTAATTGAAATTGTTTTATATTATTTTGATAAATTAGAATTATGGGTAAATATTTTAATTTTGAAAAAATCTATTTTAAATGATCATATAATTGCATTATTTATATTAGAAATTCTGTCATTTCTCCCTTTCCGCTGTTTCCTTACCGTTCCTCTCTTCCCCAAAGGTGAATTAGACGGGTGCCTATTTCACCTTTTCCTCCCATTTACGATGTTTAACAAACGGTATTTTCAGTACTTCGCCTCTACTGATGGGTTCAAGTCATTTATTAAGGAGATCAACGTCTATAACTATGCCTTGGAAACCTGCTCGGCTCTCTACCATAAGGTTTTCTCCGTTCATATGTTTATTGTGCGCTGATCGAATGTCGTCGGATTTGCGACTTCGAATTTCTCTCTGCTGCTGCGAATTCAATGCCGATACTCATTCACTCACTTGCACACGCCCTCATCATGTGTGTACTGGCGCTTCCTTCACGGACACGCCCACTCAGGGTGTTTAGACAAGCCTACTCAGTGTGTTTAGCCACGCCTTCTCATTTGGTTTAGACGCACCCTCTTAGTGTGTTTAGACACGTCCCCTCAGTATGTTTAGACACACCCCCTCAGTGTGTTTAGACACGCCCCCTCAGTGTGTTTAGACACGCCCCCTCAGTGTGTTTACACACGCCCCCTAAGTGTGTTTACTGACTCTCGCTCTCTAGCTCCCTTCACACTCGACTTGCAGATTGCAAAGCACAGGAAGATCTACGATCCGTCGGAAAGTGCCGACTATCTAGATCCACTGGAAAATAATCAGACTAGTTGGTATCCCTCACTCCGTACTTTTTACGGATACACCCACTTCCATAAGCCACGCCCTGCGAATATTTCAATGTCATTCCCGCGGTTAAACCCATTGATAGGCTACATCAATTAATAAGACGCACCCTTTAATAAGACACACCTATCAATAAACCCATCCCATTAATAAACCCCACCTATTAATAAACCCCACCCATTAATAAACCCCACCCATTAATAAGACAAACCTATTAATAAACCCCACCCATTAATAAACTCCACCTATTAATAAACCCCACCCATTAATAAACCCCACCCATTAATAAGACACACCCATTAATAAACCCCACCCATTAATAAACCCTACCCATTAATAAGACACACCTAATAATAAACCCCACCCATTAATAAGACACACCCATTAATAAACCCCACCCATTAATAAACCCTACCCATTAATAAGACACACCTAATAATAAACCCCACCCATTAATAAGACACACCCATTAATAAGACATACCCATTAATAAGCCCCATCCATTAATAAGACACACCCATTAATAAACCACACCCATTGATAAGACACACCTATTAATAAGACACACCCATTAATAAACCCCACCCATTAATAAGACACACCCATTAATAAACCCCACCCATTAATAAGACACACCCATTAATAAGACATACCCATTAATAAACCCCACCCATTAATAAGACACACCCATTAATAAACCACACCCATTGATAAGACACACCTATTAATAAGACACACCTATTAATAAACCCCACCCATTAATAAACCCCACCCATTAATAAGACACACCCATTAATAAACCCCACCCATTAATAAGACACACCCATTAATAAGACATACCCATTAATAAACCCCACCCATTAATAAGACACACCCATTAATAAACCACACCCATTGATAAGACACACCTATTAATAAGACACACCCATTAATAAACCCCACCCATTAATAAGACACACCCATTAATAAACCCCACCCATTAATAAGACACACCCATTAATAAGACATACCCATTAATAAACCCCACCCATTAATAAGACACACCCATTAATAAACCAACCCATTGATAAGACACACCTATTAATAAGACACACCCATTAATAAACCCCACCCATTAATAAGACACACCCATTAATAAACCCCACCCATTAATAAGACACACCCATTAATAAGACATACCCATTAATAAACCCCACCCATTAATAAGACACACCCATTAATAAACCACACCCATTGATAAGACACACCTATTAATAAGACACACCCATTAATAAACCACACCCATTGATAAGACACACCTATTAATCAGCTGCACTCTTCTATAAATATAACTTTTGATATTCCCCACCCTTAATTATACAAACCTACGGATGAACTAAACCCGTTACTAACTTGGATTATAATAAACATCGATTAATTCAATCAATAATTATTAATAAGCCTTTGTTTGCCTTGTTTGCAGTGATGGGTTTGGTTTCATCGATGTCAAGTGAGGAAGATTACCCGGGTTCAACTGCCAGGAGTCCGCGTAGGTCATCACTGGCTACTGCCCCTATTGCCACTGATCGGGAGTTTCAACTGGACCTCGTTGCTCCAGAAGAGTCTTACCTTAATTCTGCGCATTTCGCAGAATTCTACCGCCGTTCCAAATATATTGCCAAGGAAATCTTTGTTAGTTATGAAGTTAAATGTACCCTCCTTTTACATGAAGTTATACATTTTAGTTTCTTTATTTCAAATAATTTTTTTTCGCGAATGAACTTATTTTAATTTTAGGAACTAAAAATATTAATACAAAAGATTTATAAAAATAGCCTTTTTTTTTAAATTGCCAACCAATATTTATTTTGTAAACAATATATTTACCAGAACTATTATGTTAATTATCAATGTTTGCCGTCTAACCTCTGCAGACTACCTACACGAGCGCTGGTATACAGTTGTTAGATTTGGTAATGGTCTTGGTGACTAAAAAGATAATCACGTTAGTAACGCTAGTGTACCTAACTAGCCTGTCACGTACTACCCCCTGTCGCTCGACATCCTTATATGCCACTCGCACTTTAGTCTATTCTAAAATATCTCGACGACATCGTTTACAATCACTACTCTCCTCCTCAACAGTAAAATCCACGACGACAAAGTGATTATAGGCTTATGTAATCTGTTGAACTATTTGGACTGTGATGGTAAACGACTGCATACAAGTTAGCTAAGGAGTTCAACTGGGTTTGGGTTTGGGTTTGGGTTTAGATTAGGTATTTATATGGGAAGTTATTATGGAAGTAATTAGGGTAGGGCATTAGTCATGATTAGTGAGGGGTTATGATGGAGAATTTAGTGTTGGTGAGGAGGTAAGGGGAAGTATCCGGTGAATGGTAATGGAGAAGAGAAGGGAGTTAGTAGAAGATTATATGCTGGTTAGAGTGGGTTAAGTGATCTTAAATAACTTTTATGCAATTTATTTATGACATTTAAAATATATTACTTAACTCTATATTTTTTTTAATTTATTTAATTATTGCCCAAGTAATAATAATTTTAAATAACATGAAAAATATACAGAAATTGGCATAGATTTTTTAAATTTAACATACATTTTTAACGTACTTAAAATAAATATTATTTTCCTATAATTTAATAGGAAAAATATATATTTTCAGGAAATTCTTAATAATTCTCTGAAATGTTAATGATTTTTTTTATTAAATGATATAAATTTTATTCAAAATATATTTTAATAATTATTTATTATTAAAAGTATTTAATGATAAGTATAATTGATTTTTCTATAAATGTATGCACAAATATTGCCTATATGTAGCTTAATAAAATTCCTAGAAATCTTTTATTTTTATATATTAATATTATTTGTATTGTATTATACTAATATATATCTAATATATTAGAAAAGTTTGAAATAAATTTGTCAAAAAATAAAATTTACACATTCTAATTACAATCCAACTTTTTATGAAAAATATAAAAAATTTAACATATAGAAAAATATATTTTTAAATACACAAAATTAAATGAAATTTTATTTAAGTATTATATATGTATATATGTATAACTAAAAATGCAGATAAATTAATACAAATTAGTAATCATTTAAAAGATAAGTGTGGTATAAAATATTCAATTTGTTGTCTTTGTATTTTGCATTGTATGAAAATAAATATAATTTAAAATCGAAATATAAAAGGTGGAATTATTTTTTACAATTTTATAATTTTAGATGGGTTTTGCGTAAAAAATAAATACTGTGTTAAAAAATAAAAACATTTTACAATTAGGATCTTATAACGGTATTTAACAAAGCTCTGTATATGGACAGAATTGGTAGGATTGGGATTGCCCATAAGGTAGTTTGAGGGAAATTACTTGCAGTAAATTATGTTCAAGAGTTATTGGGTAAGATGTCTGGCTGGATTATATCTATGTGGGACTAGGATTACAAAAATCAAACCCAACCCCAAACTACACAAAACTTTAAAACAACAGATGACAGTATAGAAGAATTCTCAAAGAAATTACTAGATACAGTAATTACTCTAAACACCTATATCTACGTCAATGTTAGTTTTATCCTATACTATAACACACCTCTACGCATCACCACACATCTCTACACATCACCACACACCTCTACATATCACCAAATATTGACTGCTGAATTAGATCTTTTTTCACAACATTTATTGGAATGATATACTTTGAATACAAATACTTCAATAAATTATTTTTATGTCTATAATTAATGGGGAAAATAAAAATAATACATTTATAATATTTTTTATAAAGAAAATTTTATAAAATCTCTTGTTTAATCTTTTAAAATATAACTATTACATGTCAATTACATTCATTAATTCCTACTTCTAACAGCACTACTCCCAATAAATAACTCTGATTATGCTACTCAAACTACAACTCTACTATGTCACACCCGCTCTCCCACCACTCCTATAATATCCACGCTACACCACCTCCACTATGCCAGCACTACTATACCACCCTCATTACGCCAGTTCCATTACTATAGGTTAACACCAAGTACCAGATCTATAACCATTTGGTCAATGATGCTCAAGAATATCCACTCTACCTTGGTAGAAGAGTTTTGCTAGGTAAGTCCTATCTCGTGAAATACTATTAACTACAATTAATTGTTACTTCAAGTTCGGACAGTAAATAAAACATTATTCAATACAAAATCATTTTCAATTATGCATCGATTTCTTCTTCCAATTTCAATTATATGTCAATTTCTTTTGTAAATTTCTTTTGTCAATTTCTTCTAGAAATTTTTTTAAATGTAAATTTCAATTATACCGCAACATTATCGTTTATTGTCAACACTGCTCCAGAATTCTGTAATAAGTTTACTTCTCTTTTGACAGCGATGGTCGACAGTCTTGTTACTCGCGGCAACGACGAAAACAAACGAGACCAAGTTAACAAAGAGATCATTGAGGTCGGGTGAATTTTCTACTCTATTGGCTTTACTCTTTACAACCCCATCTCTCACCCACTAACCCCTATCTCCTTCCTCATCCCGCCTGCTTACCCGCCTTCTTACCCGCCTTCTTACCCGTTTTCTTACCCGCTGACTATTACCTTCCAAACCCAAACCCTCCATGAATGTGTTTTGCAGATTTGGTCAAATTTTGTCACTGCTATCGTGGTCGCTCTTCCCCGAGCTATAAGTCAAGACTTCACGTGTAGTTAGTGATTCTTCCATCGACCACTATTTGCATTGACCCTCACTGACCTCCCACATCTATGCTCCCTTTCGTTGCCCTGCCACTTACCGTGGTTTCGGTGTCTATACATTGAGTTTCTAGTTATCTCCGACATAATAATAATTTACGTTTCCGTCGAGCCTACCAAACATTTAAATATGTCTACTTCAGATGTGAATCCAGAAAACATGCAAGTATTGCTTTACTTATTCCACAAAGTCTCCGTTAACGATAAAAAGAAGATCTTCACTTTGGTTCTGGAAATGGTTTACTATGCCGGCGGCATTGCAAAGTTTGTATTTCTACCCAACTTTTAATCTCTTTTCCTCACACTCATATAATCTTCTCCCTCTCGCCCTCTCTAGCTCACACTCTGTATCACTCTTTCTCTCTCACTCTTTATTATTACACTCTTTGGGGTGTTCTTTGAAATTCTAGCCGACTTCGGTCGATAAATTCTATTTGCTGAAAGAACGACTGCAATAAAATGTTCTCATCGACCAAAATCAAAAATTGAACAAAACTAAAAATTATGAGTTTATTGTTTATTTTAAATCAAATGAATTACGGATTTTGAAAAAAAAATCATTAAAAATGATTTAATTTAATATTTTATTATAAAGATGTTTCCAAAATCTGTTAAAATTGTATATTTTAAAACGTATTTAAATGATATTTTATAAAGCACATTAAAACAAATATATTAAAATCTTATATATTGATATTATTTTAGTACATTTTTGAGAATTTGTTCAATATATAGTTGTTTAGTTATTTATAATTTTATTTTATTCACAATTTTATCCACACAAATTGCCTCGAATGGTGAGAAATTTTAAATCTGTACATTACTGAAAAATAAAATGGTATATTAATTACGAATATAAATTTTAGTAATTTGAATTGTCATAAAAATGAAATAAAATATTTTATATGTTGTTTATACGTTACTAAATACTATACATTAATTTTGGGATATATATTATAGGCCTAATATTACTAAATATTAAATATTACTAATTATTATACAAATTAAATTAATGTGTATAATTTAATTGCTAAAAAATATATAAAAAGATTGTAGAAAATTTAAGGATTCATAAATTATACTTTGTTTAAAAAATTGGTTTTCTTTAATTTAATCATTATTTTTTTATGGCAATTCATCCATAGACAAGTTTAATTTTGCCTGATAAATGTTTTTAATAAAGTTCCTATTCTTTTAAATTAGAGCATGAAAGATCCTAGATATAGCTTTTATCTCGATTGTTTAACATATAATATCATTTAAATTTATAATATATATTTTGATTTTAACATATATTACTATTTTGAATGTAAATACTATAATTTTGTTTTATTGTAAAACATTTGAATACTGAATTAATTAATTTACTGACATACAAATTAAATATTATATTAGCCACTTATTAATTCATTTTAAAATTGAGCTATAAAGCATAAATATTGACATATAACTTATTATTTAGATATGTATAAGTATATTATATTTATAATTAATATTTCATTGGAAAATATTAATAATAATAAAATTGATAATGAGGATATCATAATATTAGAATACTGTTATTAATAGTCTTTGTTTTCATCCCAAATTTTGAAATATGCTTGATATTGAAATATCGGACCCATAATAAATATTTTTAAACTATATCCAGCAGATTTACTTGTATTTTCATATTCACACCTATCGACTTTTTAGTTTTGACAGATACTATACGAATTGTAATTATTCCACTTAACTCTTTCTCTCACTTGCTCAACCATCTTCCAACCTGTTTTCTTTTTCCGATATTGGTAGATATAGACCCCCTTAACTTTCTCTTTTGCATAACTTACTTCCATCCCGCTTTCCTTCACCCCTTTACACTCTCTCCTCCCTCCCTCCTTCCTTAACCCTTTCCTCTAACCATTGTCCTCCCATGTCCTCCTATCGCAGGAATAAGGACATACGCTCCAGTGGCCTTTTCACGCGTGTCGCCAATATACTTGAATATGTCATGGAGAATTTTTACATGTTACCGGAATACCTAGCAACCCAGGTTGCTCTTTTGAAGAGAGAGAGATAGAGAGGGAGAGAGGGAGAGGGAGAGGGAGAGGGAGAGGGAGAGAGAGAGAGAGAGAGAGAGAGAGAGAGAGAGAGAGAGAGAGAGAGAGAGAGAGAGAGAGAGAGAGAGAGAGAGAGAGAGAGAGAGAGAGAGAGAGAGAGAGAGAGAGAGAGAGAGAGAGAGAGAGAGAGAGAGAGAGAGAGAGAGAGAGAGAGAGAGAGAGAGAGAGAGAGAGAGAGGGAGAGGGAGAGGGAGAGAGAGAGAGGGGGGGAGGGAGAGTGAGAGAGGAGGGAGAGGGAGAGGGAGAGGGAGAGGGAAAGAGAGAGAGAGAGAGAGAGAGGGAGAGGGAGAGGGAGAGGGAGAGAGAGAGAGAGAGAGAGAGAGGGAGGGAGAAGGGGAGATATGGAGTTCCATAACTATGGAGGGAGATAGAGATAGAGGATGATTGTGTGTTGATGTGTGTTGATGTGAGTGTATGTAGTCTTGTGTAGTTGTGTATAGGGGTGTGTGCAGGCATTTCTGTATTTTTTCATTCACGATTTTCATGGTTTCACAGGTGTCTAATAACATTTTTAACTTTGAAAATCTTGAATCCGAAATTGTCTTCAATTTACCTTTAATTCGTAGTAATGGTTAGCATTGATGAAATATTATATGCAAAAGAGTGTATTTTATATACTTTCAAATAATCTAAGTAATAATTCATTTATTTCCACTTATTTTCATTTATTTCTACTTATTTTCACTTAGTTTCACTTATTTCCACTTATTTAATTCATGTATGAATGAAATAGTGTAAAGAGTAAATTTATTAATTTAACATATTTATTTACTAGCTACTAAAGCATAGAATTTATAAATGAGATAGACAAATATAAATGAAATAATATCAATTTTCCGTAAGTGATTATCAGCAGTGAACAGATGCTTTACTCTTTATATCAGCAATTCTATTTATTCTTGTGACTTTGTAGTGACATTTTTTAGATTGTATTTAATAATTAAGATTCTTCTGATTTATTCCAGAAATTTGGCCGAATATTGTTTGTTACGAACTAAGAAACGTAACAAAACCCTTCACAATTGATAGCATGGTAAGTACGCTTGTACCCGGTTCCTGGTAAGTACGCTTGTACCCGGTTCCTGGTAAGTACGGTACACCATTGTACCCATTTTAGATGATCACCCATCGTATTAGAGTACACTTGACCATCTTATTAGAGTACACTTGACCATCGTATTAGAGTACACTTGACCACCGTATTAGAGTACACTTGACCATCGTATTAGAGTACACTTGACCATCGTATTAGAGTACATGTTTATAAATGTGACTATTCATTCAACAGGTCATGAACATTATTTTTCCCAAAGACCCAAATGTTGATATTTATAAGAAGATGTTTGCAGATATACTTGTAATCGGAAGTGCTGGTTTAGAATTCCCTGTCGAGGAGGATAAGGTTTTAATGGGGCTCTGGGTAGCCTAGCACTAATGAGAAAACACCTCTTATAATTTTATAATTATACACTTGTAACAACTTCCCATGTACTTATCACTTGAAATTAACAACTTACCATGTACTTATCACTTGAAATTAACAACTTCCCATGTACTTATCACTTGAAATTAACAACTTACCATGTACTTATCACTTGAAATTAACAACTTCCCATGTACTTATCACTTGAAATTAACAACTTCCCATGTACTTATCACTTGAAATTAACAACTTCCCATGTACTTATCACTTGAAATTAACAACTTCCCATGTACTTGAAATTAACAATTCCCATGTCCTTATCACTTGAAATTAACAACTTACCATGTACTTATCACTTGAAATTAACAACTTCCCATGTACTTATCACTTGAAATTAACAACTTCCCATGTACTTATCACTTGAAATTAACAATTCCCATGTCCTTATCACTTGAAATTAACAACTTCCCATGTACTTATCACTTGAAATTAACAACTTCCCATGTACTTATCACTTGAAATTAACAACTTCCCATGTACTTATCACTTGAAACTAACAACTTCCCATGTCCTTATCACTTGAAATTAACAACTTCCCATGTACTTATCACTTGAAATTAACAACTTCCCATGTCCTCATCACTTGAAATTAACAACTTCCCATGTACTTATCACTTGAAATTAACAACTTCCCATGTACTTATCACTTGAAATTAACAACTTCTCATGTACTTATCACTTGAAATTAACAACTTACCACGTACTTCTCACTAGAAACTACCTATTTTCTAAGTACATAGTAATTGACACATCTGCTTAGTTAACGATATCTTATGACTCCGCTCGTAGTTGTCAATTCAAATGAATCACTTCCTCTCCGTGCAACGGTTCATCAAAGACCTGCCGCTATGTCGATTCTACGCGCGTCGAATGATCGAGAAGCTGTTGCCAGCGGACACTGTCAATTTGAGCCTCGTAATGCACGCCGTAGCCGTACAGAACTACGACACGCAAAAGGTGACCTCCGCAATACCCGCAGTATGACCTTTCACCTTTACGAACCACCTCATCCTAAGCGACCACTCGTCTTTTGCAGACCGTAGATTTGAGAACCTATGGAGATGTCGTCGAAACAAAGCCTAAAGCTACTCTTGAAGATCTGAAGATTTTTCAAGATGATCCCGCCATAATTATGCATTATGCCAATAACTTTTTCAGTTATATGGTTTGTCGATTCACAAGTTTATTATAACCACTTGAATATTTTAACATTTCAAATGTTTGCATTATGATCTTATAGAATATAACGGAATCGTTATACAATATTACATCGCTATTATTCGGTCTACTGCAGCTACTATATTATAGTGAAAACATTCTTTATTACTTTTGTACATTGTTGACTTAATCGTGAAGACAAAGTGGTTTCATCAATATCTTTAATACATTTTTCTACTTTATTACCGTCAGAGCAAATTTGCCCAACGAATCCCGACTGTTTATAACACCTTGAGTTGCCTCCTCGAGTTGATCTCTCAAATACTTGACCTGTATCATTTTGGAAAATTGGTATGTAATAGTAGTCTTAGGACATTTAGCAAACGTTTAATAAGAAATTATATAATTCCTTATTAACGCTGGTAAGAATAAATATTAATTTTTTACAATTTTTCTTTAAAATGATTTATTCAGCTGTGAAAATTCTACAAATTGTATTTTTAAAATGGGTTATATAATATAAAATATGTTATATAATATAAAAGAGGTTATATAATATAAAATAGGCAATATAATATATATTACTTAATACAAATGTATAGCATATATTTCAAATTAATATTTATTTTCTAATAATTTTGCTATATTTGAGATTAATACAAATTGTATCTTTAAAAATTTGTTTAAATTCAATTTTACTATTATCTTTATCAATATCTATATATTATTAAAATGAATTTTATATTGAGAAGTCCTCTATTTCCTACATTAATTAATATATGGATTATGTAATTCAATAGTTATTTATATTAATAATTTAAGCTCGTTCTCCCTAAAGGATGAGATTATGAATGAAAAGCTGAAGCTATGCCATAGTACAGATACTTTACGAAACCTACTGCAACTCATGCAAAAGTTCAAATGCTACACAAAGTTTGTCGTCGGACATTTCATTTGTAGATTACCGACATTCATTCTGAATAGTGACCATGTAATTAGCTATCCAATAGGCTATTGCAAAGTGCCTAGATTTAGCTTACTTTAACAACCTCTAGGATGCAGATCACAAACTCTAATCTACCTTCGATGCCTCACGACCTTTACACTTTTTACGAAATGCACATTTGGCTTAAGAAATTTACGCAGACCATGTTCCATACACCTAATCGTTAGTTTACATGGCAGTCGGTGTTATATGAGAGCTGGGGTGGTCCTTAGATGTATGGGAGGTGGGGTTGTGTATAGTAGTGGGGGTGGTCCTTAGATGTGTGGGAGGTGGGGTTGTGTATAGTAGTGGGGGTGGTCCTTAGATGTGTGGGAGGTGGGGGTGGTCCTTAGATGTGTTGTAGGTGGGGGTGGTCCTTAGATGTGTGGTAGTTGGGGGTGGTGTGTAGTATTGGGGGTGGTCCTTAGATGTGTGGTAGATGGTGGTGGTGTGTAGTATTGGGGGTGGTGAGGTGGTCCTGAGATGTGTGGTAGGTGGGGTGGTGTGTAGTAGTGGGGGTGGTCCTTAGATGTGTGGGAGGTGGCGGTGGTTCTTAGATGTGTTGTAGGTGGGGGTGGTTCTTAGATGCGTTGTAGGTGGGGGTGGTTCTTAGATGTGTAGTATTGGGGGTGGTGAGGAGGTCCTGAGATGTGTGGTATGTAGGAGTGCTGTGTAGAGGTGGGGGTGGTTCTTAGGTATGTGATAGGTGGTGTGAAGTAATGGGTGTGGTCCTGAGATGTATGGTAGGAGGTTTGACAGGTGGATACCATCGCTCGGGGTGTAGAGTACTCTTTAGGGGGAGCTATACACTAGAATGGTAGTTGTCGTGTAAGGAGGTGTTTATAATAGAATTGTGATTGTAGAAACTCCAATAGCAACAGTTACAATATCAATATTCTCCGTCATATTCAGAACACACTCATGTCTTAGAGAAGATTGCTGATGAAGATGCAAACAGACCAAAAGTTTGCTTTCATAGCAATAAGGTAACATTGCACCCTCTACACCTACCTCTCTACCCCTACCTGTCTACACCTACCTCTCTACACCTACCTCTCTACACCTACCTCTCTACACCTCTACACCTACCTCTCTACCCCTTACACCTACCTCTCTACACCTACCTCTCTACACCTACCTGTCTACACCTACCTCTCTACACCTACCTGTCTACACCTACCTCTCTACATCTCTACACCTACCTCTCTACCCCTCTACACCTACCTCTCTACCTCTCTACACCTACCTTACTACACCTACCTTACTACACCTACCTGTCTACACCTACCTCTCTACACCTACCTCTCTACACCTACCCCTCTACACCTACCCCTCTACACCTACCCCTCTACACCTACCTCTCTACCCCTCTACACCTACCTCTCTACACCTACCTCTCTACACCTACCTCTCTACACCTACCTCTCTACACCTACCCCTCTACACCTACCTTTCTACCCTTCTACACCTACCTCTCTACACCTACCCCTCTACACCTACCTCTCTACCCCTCTACACCTACCCCTCTACACCTACCTCTCTACACCTACCCCTCTACACCTACCCCTCTACACCTACCTCTCTACCCCTCTACACCTACCTCTCTACACCTACCTCTCTACACCTACCTCTCTACACCTACCTCTCTACACCTACCTCTCTACACCTACCCCTCTACACCTACCTCTCTATCCCTCTACACCTACCTCTCTACACCTACCTCTCTACACCTACCTCTCTACACCTACCTCTCTACACCTACCCCTCTACACCTACCTTTCTACCCCTCTACACCTACCTCTCTACACCTACCTCTCTACACCTACCCCTCTACACCTACCTCTCTACACCTACCTCTCTACCCCTCTACACCTACCTCTCTACACCTACCCCTCTACACCTACCCCTCTACACCTACCTCTCTACACCTACCTCTCTACATGTTTTTCAAGTCTATATTTAGTAGGAAATCATTTCTCTCTATTTTCAATTTCCATCGTTAACTGTAGTTTTCTTTATTTTAAGTTGTACTCTCTATATGACGTCTATCAACATCTGGAGAGTAATCGGTCATCCATGACACAAGGACTAGTGTCAAACTATTTGGGCAAAGTAACCATGCCTATCACCAGTTAGTTATTTCTTTCATCCCTACTACCCCATTTCTCTCTTCAACTCTCCTTCACCCTCCCTTTCCCTAACTCTCCATATTCTTCCCTCCCTCTCACCCTTCCCTCTCACTCCCTCACTCACACTCTCTCTCCCTCCCTCCCGCCTTAAGGGGTGTGCGGGTGTGGAAATTTTAGAAAAATGTCATTTTTTATTATATAAAATAATAATTTAGTTAATTTTATATTATATGTTAAAATTTCAGGTTTTAAAATTAAATAAAAACATTCAAATGACGTATTTTAAAAAGTCAACTCTCAGAAAATATTATTGATTATTTTTATAAATTTCATTAATTTATGAATAAATTAGTTCAATTAAACTTTATTTGGTTAACTTATAGTTTAACCATTTTTATAATATTAAAACAAAATTAAAGTTTAAAATTGAATGTTTATATTTATATTAAAAGTAAGAGGGATATAAAAATATCATTTTAAATAAACTTTAAATATAATTTTCTCCGTATTTTGAATTTGTAGACTAAAAATCTGATATCTTTTTAGTTTACAGTTCGTTTTCGATATTTTCACAGAATATTTATAGTTACCTAAAATAATTGTATTCTACATTTTTAGAATTGTTTTTAAAATATTTTATAACAGATTTATAACATTGAATATTTGTTGAAAAATATATTTAAATTTTGTTCACAAATATTTGTTTATAATGCAATAATTGCATTATAATGCAATTAATTTCGTAGAAATCCCAAACATATTCAATGAAATAACAGAATTAGCGTAAGAGTAAAATCCTATTTTTTATATTGGATCAATTCTACCCGCAGAAGGCATTAAGCCCTCTTTATCCCTCCATCTCCCTTATTCACTTCCTCCCTAATCACCCTTCACCCGCCCTGCAGAGGAGGTGTATCGTGTTGGTATGGTGATTTGCTTCAATAGTATCGATGGTCTTCTGTCTCGACTTGCAACGCACTACCAACGTGAGAAAGATCTTCTGTGTTCAGAAGACCAATTGCGTCAGATTCTCTCTCACACTTTTCACTTCACGCACACATCTGATCAGAGAATAGCAGTTATGAACCATAACGAACTGGTTAGTGCCTTGTGGTTAGTGGTTAGTGCCTTGTGGTTAGTGGTTAGTGCCTTGTGGTTAGTGGTTAGTGCCTTGTGGTTAGTGGTTAGTGCCTTGTGGTTAGTGGTTAGTGCCTTGTGGTTAGTGGTTAGTGCCTTGTTAGCGATTAGTGCCTTGTGGTTAGTGGTTAGTACCTAGTACTAGTTATTCTAAACCATCCCTAACCACCTCATATAACCCATTAGAAGAACACCACTGTTGGAAAGTTCATATTGGCTTACTATGTTGGTAACAAGATGGACGGAGAAATTGGTTTAAACTTGAAAGTGGTCTTTGACGAAATAACCTCTGCAGAGGCCATAAGAACTGCATACAAACTGCTCATGATTCGACCTATTGTGTCCAGGTAGGCCACGGCCCCTTTTCACTCATCTCATCGTAAGTTATATTGTAACTCTCCATGACTCACCGTTGCAGATGCGAAGTCAATAACGAAATTGTAATGCAAACCATCTCGTGTCTACGCACCATGGTGTTGAGCGGAAGAATCTGTAAACAAATGATAGAGTTCTACAGCATTCCTAGCAATACTGGTTTCCACTCCTCTTGGCACTCTCCACACCACTCGCCACACCACTCGCCACACCACTCACCACACCACTCGCCACACCACTCACTACACCACTCACTACACCACTCACTACACCACTCACTACACCACTCACTACACCACTCGCCACACCACTCACCACACCACTCACCACACCACTCACCACACCACTCACTACACCACTCGCCACACCACTCACCACACCACTCACCACACCACTCACCACACCACTCACTACACCACTCACTACACCACTCACTACACCACTCACTACACCACTCACCACACCACTCACCACACCACTCACTACACCACTCACCACACCACTCACTACACCACTCACTACACCACTCGCCACACCACTCACCACACCACTCACCACACCACTCACCACACCACTCACCACACCACTCACTACACCACTCACCACACCACTCACCACACCACTCACCACACCACTCACCACACCACTCGCCACACCACTCACTACACCACTCACTACACCACTCACTACACCACTCACCACACCACTCCCTACACCACTCACCACACCACTCGCCACACCACTCGCCACACCACTCACCGCACCACTCACCACACCACTCACCACACCACTCACCACACCACTCGCCACACCACTCACCACACCACTCACCACACCACTCACTACACCACTCACCACACCACTCACTACACCACTCACTACACCACTCGCCACACCACTCACCACACCACTCACCACACCACTCACCACACCACTCACCACACCACTCACTACACCACTCACCACACCACTCACCACACCACTCACCACACCACTCACCACACCACTCGCCACACCACTCACCACACCACTCACCACACCACTCACCACACCACTCACCACACCACTCACTACACCACTCACCACACCACTCACCACACCACTCACTACACCACTCCCTACACCACTCACTACACCACTCACTACACCACTCACTACACCACTCCCTACACCACTCGCCACACCACTCGCCACACCACTCACCACACCACTCGCCACACCACTCACCACACCACTCACCACACCACTCACCGCACCACTCACCGCACCACTCGCCACACCACTCACTACACCACTCACTACACCACTCCCTACACCACTCGCCACACCACTCACCACACCACTCGCCGCACCACTCGCCACACCACTCGCCACACCACTCGCTACACCACTCACCACACCACTCACTACACCACTCACTACACCACTCACTACACCACTCACTACACCACTCACTACACCACTCACCACACCACTCACCGCACTACTCACCACACCACTCGCCACACCACTCACCACACCACTCACCACACCACTCGCCACACCACTCACCGCACTACTCACCACACCACTCACCACACCACTCACCACACCACTCACCGCACTACTCGCCACACCACTCGCCACACCACTCACCACACCACTCACCACACCACTCACCACACCACTCCCTACACCACTCACCACACCACTCACCACACCACTCACCACACCACTCACCACACCACTCACCGCACTACTCACCACACCACTCACCACACCACTCGCCACACCACTCACCGCACTACTCACCACACCACTCGCCACACCACTCACCACACCACTCGCCACACCACTCACCACACCACTCCCTACACCACTCACCACACCACTCACCACACCACTCACCACACCACTCCCTACACCACTCACCACACCACTCACCACACCACTCACCACACCACTCGCCACACCACTCACCGCACTACTCACCACACCACTCACTACACCACTCACTACACCACTCACTACACCACTCACTACACCACTCACTACACCACTCGCCACACCACTCACTACACCACTCACTACACCACTCACTACACCACTCACTACACCACTCACTACACCACTCACTACACCACTCACTACACCACTCACTACACCACTCACTACACCACTCACTACACCACTCACTACACCACTCACTACACCACTCACTACACCACTCACTACACCACTCACTACGCCACTCACTACACCACTCACTACACCACTCACTACACCACTCACTACACCACTCACTACGCCACTCACTACACCACTCACTACACCACTCACTACACCACTCACTACACCACTCACTACACCACTCACTACACCACTCACTACACCACTCACTACACCACTCACTACGCCACTCACTACACCACTCACTACACCACTCACTACACCACTCACTACACCACTCACTACACCACTCACTACACCACTCACTACACCACTCACTACACCACTCCCTACACCACTCCCCACACCACTCCCTACACCACTCCCTACACCACTCCCTACACCACTCGCTACACCACTCCCTACACCACTCCCTACACCACTCCCTACACCACTCCCCACACCACTCCCCACACCACTCCCCACACCACTCCCTACACCACCCCCTACACCACTCCCTACACCACTCCCTACACCACTCCCTACACCACTCCCCACACTACTCCCTACACCACTCGCCACACCACTCACTACACCACTCACTACACCACTCACTACACCACTCACTACACCACTCACTACACCACTCACTACACCACTCACTACACCACTCACTACACCACTCACTACACCACTCACTACACCACTCACTACACGACTCTTCATCTGGTGCCCGCTCACCACTCCTCATACTACTCTCCTCACTATTCACTACACACATACAACTGCCATCACTACTGCAAACTACACTACCACTACCCCCACATTACACTTCACACCTCACCCCCCCCACATCATTTCACACCCCACTCCACACCACTTCACACCCCACCTCCACTTCACTTCACACCCTACCCCCCACATCATTTCACACCCTACCCCCCACATCATTTCACACCCCACCCCACACCACTTCATACCCTACCTCCACATCACTTCACACCCTACCCCCCACATCACTTCACACCCCACCCCACACCACTTCATACCCCACCTCCACATCACTTCACACCCTACCCCCCACATCACTTCACACCCCTACCCCCACACCACTTTACACCCTACCCCCACACCTCTTCACACCCCACTCCACTTCACTCCCTACCCTCACACCACTTCACACCCCACCCCCCACTCCACTTCACACCCCACCCAACTCCACTTTACACCCTACCCCCCACTCCACTTCACACCCTACCCCCACTCCACTTCACACCCTACCCTCCACACCTCTTCACACCCTACCCCCCACTCCACTTCACACCCCACCCCCAACCCCACTTTACTCCTCCACTCCTACTCCCTTCACACACCACACAGAGAATTACAATCTTATCGATATCCTGATCAGTGTTTCGGAATCTAATGTGTCCACTCAATACACATCAGCAATACTTGATCTTATGTCAAACATATTGAAATATTGTTAGTTTAATCTCCTCACCGCCTGTGACATTTAATATCATACAATGTCAGAGATATGCGAAACAAACGACTCTAAAATTTCACCTTGAAATTATAAAATATTAAAATATTTTTTAAATCCGCATCATCAAATGTCAATATTTAATTATTTTTATATATTTGTTAAAATCCTATGTGTGATCGTTATAAAAATATGTTATATTTAACCTGTTATTTTATAATTATCAGGTGATTTGAATTTCACTGATAAGAAAAATGGTTGTCACACCCTTTTTTCAAATCAGAAAATAATTGCACAGTTAACAGACGATCATTTATTTCATTTTATCATCTGTCTTCGCGGCTTTAACACCAATGCAGAGGTTAGCTGTAGAATAAATTCACCATAGTTTTGTTTATACATATTCACTCTAGCGACAACCTAGAGAAACAGTTTGCTACCCATATGTTATATTTATCTCATAACTTCATTTATTAACTCTTGAATGTGTTAAATATCTACATAATATCTTCACATCTACTCTATTTAATTCCAAATATTGTTTGTAGAATTTTAGCAATTGTATTGAAGTCATTATCAAGTTAGTTATGATATGAAATGTTTGGGACATTATTTATATACATTTTCTTTTTATATAAAATAATAAAATTTTTGACACTAAATTGATATTATTATAATTTATTATAATTATATCATTCTATATTTAATTACATTTTAAATGATTTGATAACAATGGTTCATTTTTTGCTGCAATAAATACAATATGAAATTTGTTTTGTAAAATCCATTGATATATATCAAAGGATAAACATCTTTAATATATATTAAATATATTTTCACTTTTATTTATAACAAAAAAACTAAAATGACCTGAATGTTTTCCTGGGCATAATTCAAAGTAAAAATTTGTATTATATAAAAGATTTATTTTCTTATTCTGAGTTTACCAATCTATAGATTATTTATTCTAACAAAATATTAGTATTATATAACAATCAATAATCGAGGTAAATTAATTAAATTATTTTATCTAATGATTATTTTTATAATATTAATTTTGTTAATACAATGAAGTTTTACAAATCTTACATCATAGTATTTGTTAGTAATATTACATTACTTATCTTTTGTTACCATACTTATGATTATGGCTTTATATTAATGTAACCATTTTCATTGGGTTACGTTCTAAAAAAATTATTTGAATTAATGTATACATGTTTTTGTTACTATTAATATGAATTCAGTTTGATACACACACACCCACACACACACCCACACACACACCCACACACACACACACACACACACACACACACACACACACACACACACACAGTTTCAATAGTTCCATAAAATTGAGGATATTAAAAATATTCAAAGAAAGATCCAATATACTTTTAAAGTTAGTAATATTGTATATCTGATATCATATAGAAATTAATAATCAAAGTTAAATTCTATGTTTGCACTAATAATATTAATTTTAGGAATTATAGAACAAATTATTTAGTAAAATAAAATAAGACCTCAATTATAGTTTTAGTTTGTGTTTTAGATAGCTCATTCTCACACACAACAACCCACCCATAAAGAAAAGATCAACTACACTTTTGTACAACATTTATGGTACTTATGTCTATACTGAGCACTCCTGATAGCCTATCCATAATGGAGAATGTGAAGCAATGGATAAAAATAAGGTAAGTCCTCATCTCATCCTCATCTCGCATTCACCTCATCCTCACTTCACCCTCACTTCACCCTCACCTCACCCTCATCTCGCATTCACCTCACCCTCACCTCATCTCACCCTCACCTCACCTTACCTCATCTCACCCTCACCTCACATTCACCTCACCCTCACCTCACATTCACTTCACCCTCACCTCACCCTCACATCACCCTCACTTCACCTTCACATCACCCTCACCTCACATTCACCTCACCCTCACCTCACCCTCACCTCACCCTCACTTCACCCTCACCTCACCCTCACCTCACATTCACCTCACATTCACCTCACCCTCACCTCACCCTCACTTCACCTCACCTCACCCTCACCTCACATTCACCTCACCCTCACCTCACATTCACTTCACCCTCACCTCACCCTCACATCACCCTCACTTCACCTTCACATCACCCTCACCTCACATTCACCTCACCCTCACCTCACCCTCACCTCACCCTCACTTCACCCTCACCTCACCCTCACCTCACATTCACCTCACATTCACCTCACCCTCACCTCACCCTCACTTCACCTCACCTCACCCTCACCTCACCCTCACCTCACCCTCACCTCACCCTCACCTCACCCTCACTTCACCCTCACCTCACCCTCACCTCACATTCACCTCACATTCACCTCACCCTCACCTCACCCTCACTTCACCTCACCCTCACCTCACCCTCACTTCACCCTCACCTCACCCTCACCTCACATTCACCTCACCCTCACCTCACATTCACCTCACTTCACCTCACCCTCACCTCACCCTCACTTCACCCTCACCTCACCCTCACTTCACCCTCACTTCACCCTCACCTCACCCTCACCTCACATTCACCTCACATTCACCTCACCCTCACCTCACCCTCACCTTACATTCACCTCACCTCACCCTCACATTGATTTACACTGTACTTTTACCTAATACAATACCCATTACTCAAAAACCAATACTCAACAACTTTATTTTCTACAGCCTATATTACTTTCCACTTTTACTACTTACTTCTTACCAACCTCACTACCATACTTTACCTCCTTTACACGTACATTTATATCTGACTTATTTTCTCTATATACTGTCCCCTATACAATTTTCCCATATGTATAATGTACATTGCACACTTCCCTCACATGCAATTCCCTCTCACGTGACTTCCTTACACATATTACCACAATTTTTACCTCGATTTTATTTATTTTGAAAAACGTATTTACTATATTAATTGTGTTATATTTCGTTAATAATACTTACACTCACCTTCGAACAATGTAAAAATTGGATTTTCGTGAATAAACATATACACACACACACACACACACACCTTCACCTCACATCACACTCACCTCACATTCACCTCACCTCCCCCTCACCTCACCCTCACCTCACCCTCACCTCACCCTCACCTCACCCTCACCTCACCCTCACATTCGCCTCACATTCACCTCACCTCACCCTCACCTAACCCTCACCCTCACCCTCACCCTCACCTAACCCTCACCTCACCCTCACATAATATACCTATTCATAAAAACATGTAGAATCGCAGATTTAGTTGTTCTACTATAAACATAAATTTGTGATTTAACCTTCATATTGCTAATAGTGGTACAGATTGCAAGGAAGAGTTACTGAAATGGTTGTTGGAAAGAGAAAATGTCAACTATTCACAGGTTAGAGATCAAATTCCAGATAAAATCACGAGTTTCAGTTTCTCATGCATGTCCTTTATACACACAGTAAACATGTCCTCCATCATATGTCCTTTACAATTCATTATATGTCCTTCGCATCTACTCCATGACTTAATTCTTTCGCATATCAATCCACATGTCCTCGATATCCCCCTTACTTGACATATCACCTCGATATACTTAATACCCATTGCATCCTTCTCACATACTAGATATCTACTTTATGTCCTCCACATGTCCTCGATATCCCCCTTACTTGACATATCACCTTGATATACTTAATACCCATTGCATCCTTCTCACATACTAGATATCTACTTTATGTCCTCCACATGTCCTCGATATCCCCCTTACTTGACATATCACCTTGATATACTTAATACCCATTGCATCCTTCTCACATACTAGATATCTACTTTATGTCCTCCACATGTCCTCGATATCCCCCTTACTTGACATATCACCTTGATATACTTAATACCCATTGCATCCTTCTCACATACTAGATATCTACTTTATGTCCTCCACATGTCCTCGATATCCCCCTTACTTGACATATCACCTTGATATACTTAATACCCATTGCATCCTTCTCACATACTAGATATCTACTTTATGTCCTCCACATGTCCTCGATATCCCCCTTACTTGACATATCACCTTGATATACTTAATACCCATTGCAACCTTCTCACATACTAGATATCTACTTTATGTCCTCCACATTTACTTCGGTTACCATCGATGTCCTCCTTTCCTTTCATGTCCTTCATATATTGTCGATATCTATTCAATGTCCTCGGTGTGTCCTTACTAGAATTTGGACTTCACTCCTAAGCAAAACCAGGAGAAACTTGAGACCATAGATTCGACTGTAAATTACCTCCGAGATTATATTGTGGCGTTAAGATTGAAATGCTCACCAGGGGTCACTACAGACTCGTTAGTAGGTTGTAGGACTCCGCTGGACGGGTGTACACGTAGGGAGTACTTTGGGAATAGGTTGCATTGACTTAAGGCGAGTTAGCGAAGTTAGTTGGGTAGGGAGTGTGGTGCAAGGATTACGAGGTAGGGAATGCAGTGCTTTTGATATATCAACATATGTTCGGTTTTATAAATAACTTTTTCACGAGTTAATTGTGTAGGAATAGGTATTGGAATGGTCCATTAGATTTCATATAGTGTAATGGTAGATATGTTATTAGGTTGGTACTGAGAAACAACTGTAGACTGTATTTTACACCTCCATTACTAGTTACTGCGAATATATAATAATTCCTCTCGCTAATTCCAATATCTTTTCAGAAAAAGCTTAAGTGAGAATCATCAATTTGTTAGTATTGCTTGGGTTACTTTCTTAGCAAAATAGTGTTTAGTCAATCTAATATTTAGTCAATTTAAAATGACCAATAATAGTGATTTGTTGAAATCTTACTATTATCTAAAAACTTTCTACCTAATCCTAGTAATACAAATTATTATATTCTAGTTACCAAGGAAACCATCCAGGTCATTTTAGTTATTTTGTTATAAAATAAAATTCAAAATTTATTTCATTTGCATTACAAATTATAATAGTTACAGCATCTGGTTTCTTGGTTAGCGTTAATGTGAGGTGTTGTCTTTGAATAGGAAATATATAGAATCTTATAAAGTCATATATTTTTAACATATTTGATTCTTGTTTATTATTTTCTTTCGATTGTTGAACTAAATCCTTAAATATTGAAAACTACATAAATAGCGACCAGTTTATACCGTCAGACTTTACTCTTCAGTAAATTGCTTTCTACACTAAACTTGAATATCGCATTACCAATTCTAATTACCTACTTCATTTCTCAGCCAATCGAATTGGAGAACCGTGTTTATAGGAATAATGACCTTCCAACTGTAAAGGTAACGTAATTACCCAATGAATCGCCTATTGCGTAACCAGCTCAATTTCCCTACAGCCCAATTTTACTTCCCCCCATAATCTACAATAAACTTGGCGCTTCCGCAACTAGCCCGTCACGCAATTATGTCGTGTCATAATTTCTTGATTGTACAACAGCCCCGCGATTCTCAGATGAACGTCTGTTCCTATGCTTTCACCAAGAAGCATTTTATATCTCAAGCGTGGTCAGTATCGCCATATGGTCATTGTCACGTGACTTCTACCATATTATACTTCTACCATATTACCATGTTATTACGACCATGGTAATAGTACGAAGTATAACGTGGTCTTTTAAGGAATTACTTAAGAAGTAAACTTATAGTACAGTGAGTAAGTACTTATAGTACAGTGAGTAAGTACTTATAGTACTGTCTTCTCCTTAGGTACTTTTGTTATACGTGTGCATGGTCAGAAGTTACTGGAATCTGTTACGTTTGCGCAAAGACCTGCCATGCTAACCACAATGTACAGTTAGTATCACTCACTCACTCACTCACTTACTCACTCACTCACTCACTCACTCACTCACTCACTCACTCACTCACTCACTCACTCACTCACTCCCTCTCTCCCTCCCTCCCTCCCTCTCTCTCACTCCCTCCTTCTCTCCCTCTCTCTCTCTCTCTCCCTCTCTCACTCCCTCTCTCTCTCACTCACTCACTCTCTCACTCACTCGCTACCTCCCTCTCTCTCCCTCTCCCTCTCTCTCCCTCTCTCTCTCACTCCCTCTCTCACTCCCTCTCTCTCTCCCTCCCTCCCTCCCTCCCTCCCTCCCTCCCTCCCTCCCTCCCTCCCTCCCTCCCTCCCTCCCTCCCTCCCTCCCTCTCTCTCTCTCTCCCTCTCTCTTTCTCCCTCACTCTCACTCCCTCCCTCCCTCTCTCTCACTCCCTCTCTCCCTCACTCCCTCTATCCCTCTCTCTCACTCCCTCTCTCACTCTCTCTCCCTCTCTCTCACTCCCTCTCTCACTCCCTCACTCCCTCCCTCTCTCTCACTCCCTCTCTCTCACTCCCTCTCTCTCTCACTCCCTCTCTCCCTCACTCCCTCTCTCCCTCTCTCTCTTCCTCACTCTCACTCCCTCTCTCACTCTTCAGTAAAAAGCAGCAGGAGTAGTTGTGCCAATGGAGCTTGTAATGTTATTTCTCTATATACTGACCTCTTACACTCAGGTACGTGGACACAAGCCCTTTCTATTGTGACTGTGGTGATTTTAATAAGAACTGCTTGGTTTGTATCCCATTACATTTCACATTCTACAAACTTTCCCAAGTACCCCAATTGTCCTTAATAATTAATTTTCTACCCCAATATCACATTTGACCACCAATGCCCCCCATTTATCCTTTTAACCTATTTACCTAAATACCCCCTATGACCTCAATATCCTATATTTTCAACAACCCAAATTTTTCTCCATAAATCTCCAAGACTCTTTATTTGTCTATTGCACTTACTCTATCACACCCAATTACCCCTCCCCATTATTCTTAACTCCATCCCCCACAGGCACAAAAACCCCTAGGACCTGAGTTTGTTCTTAATAAATTACCTCTTAAGTTTAAAGGAAATAAATTAGAAATACAGATCAATGCTCTTCCCTGCGCAGACATATCTCTTCTGGTTTGTTGTGCCTTCCTTTAGTATGGCTAGAGGGGTGGAGTTTGAGGGGTGGATTAGGAGGTGGAGTTGGTGGTGGAGTTGGTGGTGGAGTTTGATGTGGAGTTGGAGGGGTGGAGTAGGAGGTGGAGTTGGTGGTGGAGTTGGAGGTGGAGTTGGAGTTGGAATTGGAGGTGGAGTTGGAGGTGTGGAGTTGGAGGTGAAGTTGGAGGGATGGAGTAGGAGGTGGAGTTGGTGGTGGAGTTGGAGTGGTGGAGTAGTAGGTGGAGTTGGAGACATGGAGGAGGTGTTGGAGTTGGAGTGGTTAGGTGGAGTTGGTGGTGGAATTGGAGGTGGAGTTGGTGGTGGAGTTTGAGGTGGAGTTGGAGGGGTGGAGTAGGAGGTGGAGTTGGTGGAGTTGGTGGTGGAATTGGTGGTGGGGTAGGAAGTGGAGTTGGTGGTGGAGTTTGAGGTGGAGTTGGAGGGGTGGAGTAGGAGGTGGAGTTGGTGGTGGAGTTGGAGGTGGAATTGGAGGTGGAGTTGGAGTGGTGGAGTTGGAGGTGAAGTTGGAGGGATGGAGTAGGAGGTGGAGTTAGTGGTGGAGTTGGAGTGGTGGAGTAGTAGGTGGAGTTTGAGACATGGAGGAGGTGTTGGAGTTGGAATGGTTAGGTGGAGTTGGTGGTGGAGTTGGAGGTGGAGTTGGAGGTGAAGTTGGAGGTGGAGTTGGAGACATGGAGGAGGTGTTGAAGTTAGAGTGGTTAGGTGGAGTTGGAAGAGTGCAAAGGTAGATGTAATTCTAATTAGAATATTAGTCCCGAGTTAAATTATTTTAATTATTGTAAACATTAATTATAATTATCTATTTAAAAAATATAGAAATACACTATTTACATGGTAATAGATACAAATATCAACACCATACAATATTTATATTAATGAGAACTTTAAAAATGTTATAAAATCATCATGTATGTGTTAAATTAATAAATATATTTACAAAGTTATATAATAATATTGTACAATTATTTCATATAAAAAGATGACCTGAAAATATAACAAATCTAGAATCACAAAATTAAAAAAAAAAAAATTATAATTTGGTTAAGATATATTTTCATATTTATTATACTAATTTTAATAAATAATAATATATATAAATATACTGAATATAAGATTTCATGTAAGGGAACATGATTTTAAGATAATACAAAAGTTATAATCCTATCATAAATGCATTTTTTAGAAAATAATATTCTATAAATAATAAAAAGAAAACATTGAAAAATCATGATACATTAGATATATTATTCTCTAATAAAGAGAAATAAATGCTTTATTCCTATTGTATACTTCAGATCATTATATAAAAATGTTGATTATTATTACAATGACTATTGTAAATTAAATGAATAGTTATATTTAGATTTTAAAATTAATTAAATATTAATATTACTGGAATTAATAAATAATTCTTATTTTCAAAATCTAATCATAATTTTTATTTATCTTATGCTTTTAAATGTATATATAATAACTATATTGCAGTATATAAAATTAAACATTAAAAATTATATTTAAATTCATCAAATACATTTTGTATCCAAAAAACCAAAGCCAGCCATTAATTAATTGATATAGAAAATAAATAGTTAAAAATAAAAGAAACTGAATTATTTCATTTGAACTATAGATCTAGAGTACAGATGAATATCAGTCAGTACATTAATTCTATAGTCAGTACATTAATTCTATAGTTAGTACATTAATTCAATAGTCGTACTTTAATTCTATAGTCAGTACATTAATTCAATAGTCGTACTTTAATTCTATAGTTAGTACATTAATTCTATAGTTAGTACATTAATTCTATAGTCAGTACATCAATTCTATAATTAGTACATTAATTCTATTGTCAGTACATTGATTCTATAGTTAGTAAATTAAGTCTATACTATTATACTAACCTCCACTATTACAGGTCAGTGAAAATGTGCATGGAAAACTGATGCATGACTCGATCATGGACTCTTTTAACTTAATCACAGACCTTGGACTAGACTAGTTAGAAATACCTTTATATGCCTTCTTCTATCCCATCATGCATCCCTACACTTCCGCACTCGCCCTCCACACCCTCCTCTACCCCATTCCTCACCATAAGCCCACACCTACAGTGCCAAGAGATCCGAGTTGCGAGTAAAAATGGCACTAACAGCAAACTGCAAAGAAGATACTAACTGCAATGATAATCTAGAACTTAAATGTTCACGGACACTTGTGGTTAGATTCTCGCTTGATGGTGAGAGCTGTTTACAGTTTGAGAAATAAATTAAATATTTAATATTTGAAAACAATTACCTACAAAGACAGTAGAATGGTATAATAATACATATTGTTAAAGTTCACTAATAGAATGTAATACTTTTAATAGACAGTTAATTCTACCTGTAATTCCTGTGAATCTATAAATATGAATAAAATAATATTGTTTATTATTATCTGATAAATATTTATATAATCAATGTAATTACAAAATGCATATAATACTTACAAATAAAATTCAAACAATATCAAATGATAATATAATTATATTAATTTGTTTACAAATCTAAGTTTATTTATATAAATAATAATTTTTTTTGATAAAAAATATATAAAAAAATTCTATTTATAGTTTGTTTTAAAAACTAAAAAATATGAATTATGTTTGAATTATTCAATAAACATGAAAACTAACAAATTATCAATTGGGTTTAGATTATTCTTTATTTAAAAATGTACGGAACTTGCAAATATAAAATGCATGTATTGAAGTAGACATTTGAAAATTAAAATAAATCTATTCTCTTCCATGTATTTTTCACATATAACCTTAATTATTCTAATCTGATTGACCAATACCTATTATTAACTAGATATCTTAACTGATTTAATTGTTTGTAGTATGATTCCGGTATCAAAAGTGAATATGTTACTGATCCTACAATTGAAAGAGGTTATATTTATATATACACATAAACACACACAAACACACATACACATACACATACACATACACATACACATACACATACACATACACAATCACACACATACATAAACACACACAAACACACACCCACATATACACATACACACACAAACACCCACACATACACACACAAACACACACACACACATACACATACATATAATCACCTATCAACAATATCACAGCTCCAGCTGATAAGATCAGTGAAGATGTTTCATGTAAACCAATGGCTTCTATTGTACGAAAAGGTTTGTGTGAGTGAGTGAGACAATAAGTTAGTGAGTGTGTGAGTGTGTGAGTGTGAGTGTGTGAGTGTGTGAGTGTGTCAAGCAATAAGTTAGTTAGACAGTCAGTTTGTCAGGCAATAAGTTAGTTAGACAGTGAGTGTGTCAAGCAATAAGTTAGTTAGACAGTGAGTGTGTCAGGCAATAAGTTAGTTAGACAGTCAGTGTGTCAGGCAATAAGTTAGTTAGACAGTGAGTGTGTGAGACAATAAGTTAGTGAGTGTGTGAGTGTGTGAGTGTGTCAAGCAATAAGTTAGTTAGACAGTGAATGTGTCAGGCAATAAGTTAGTTAGACAGTCAGTGTGTCAGGCAATAAGTTAGTTAGACAGTCGGTGTGTCAGGCAATAAGTTAGTTAGACAGTCAGTGTGTCAGGCAATAAGTTAGTTAGACAGTCAGTGTGTCAGGCAATAAGTTAGTTAGACAGTCAGTGTGTCAGGCAATAAGTTAGTTAGACAGTCAGTGTGTCAGGCAATAAGTTAGTTAGACAGTGAGTGTGTCAGGCAATAAGTTAGTTAGACAGTCAGTGTGTCAGGCAATAAGTTAGTTAGACAGTCAGTGTGTCAGGCAATAAGTTAGTTAGACAGTCAGTGTGTCAGGCAATAAGTTAGTTAGACAGTCAGTGTGTCAGGCAATAAGTTAGTTAGACAGTCAGTGTGTCAGGCAATAAGTTAGTTAGACAGTCAGTGTGTCAGGCAATAAGTTAGTTAGACAGTCAGTGTGTCAGGCAATAAGTTAGTTAGACAGTCAGTGTGTCAGGCAATAAGTTAGTTAGACAGTCAGTGTGTCAGGCAATAAGTTAGTTAGACAGTGAGTGTGTCAGGCAATAAGTTAGTTAGACAGTCAGTGTGTCAGGCAATAAGTTAGTTAGACAGTCAGTGTGTCAGGCAATAAGTTAGTTAGACAGTCAGTGTGTCAGGCAATAAGTTAGTTAGACAGTCAGTGTGTCAGGCAATAAGTTAGTTAGACAGTCAGTGTGTCAGGCAATAAGTTAGTTAGACAGTCAGTGTGTCAGGCAATAAGTTAGTTAGACAGTCAGTGTGTCAGGCAATAAGTTAGTTAGACAGTCAGTGTGTCAGGCAATAAGTTAGTTAGACAGTCAGTGTGTCAGGTAATAAGTTAGTTAGACGGTGAGTGTGTCAGGCAATAAGTTAGTTAGACAGTCAGTGTGTCAGGCAATAAGTTAGTTAAACAGTCAGTGTGTCAGGCAATAAGTTAGTTAGACAGTCAGTGTGTCAGGCAATAAGTTAGTTAGACAGTCAGTGTGTCAGGCAATAAGTTAGTTAGACAGTCAGTGTGTCAGGCAATAAGTTAGTTAGACAGTCAGTTTGTGTGTGAGTGTGTGAGTGTGTCAGGCAATAAGTGTGTGAGTGAGTATGTGAGTATCCTGAACAATTTAAATTGTATCTAATCACTCTAACCACTCCCCCTCTAGATGGAAAGCCTTCGTACATAAGTTTCATTAATAATATTAACACTTTTTCTAAAATTGACTCCGATGTATTGGCAAACTTTATACAGCAAAGTGACGTCAGCTCTAGTGGTTACTTCAAGGTCAGTATAGCAATTACATTACAGGTCTAGTCTTCCTTTTCGATAACTATATTCCTTTATAAACCCATGTTCTGCTTTCGTAGTCAATCATCACTCCAATTAATTCCTGAAATTACCTCCTATGTAATTTAAGAATCATCTACCCTACCCAATCTCTCTCTTCATTAACTTCCTACCCAGGAGATATATTCCTCAAACTCAGTAACTCCCGACCAGTTGAGTTCTTGTGAATTTCATCCCCATCCTCCCACATTTAGAACATTGGTTACGGAACTTTGTCTTTCAAGATTATATCAATTGTACCAAATTCTGAAAATGCCTACTGCACTGCATATGTCGGTACCAATGTTAGTATGACCCCCGACCCCCGTTAGTATGACACCAAACCCCCCATTAGTATGACACCCGACCCCCCGTTAGTATGACACCAAACCCCCCATTAGTATGACACCCGACACCCCATTAGTATGACACCCGACCCCCCGTTAGTATAACACCCGACCCCCCATTAGTATAACACCCGACCCCCCATTAGTGTGACACCCGACCCCCCATTAGTATGACACCCGACCCCTCGTTAGTATAACACCCGACCCCCCATTAGTATAACACCCGACCCCCCATTAGTGTGACACCCGACCCCCCATTAGTATGACACCCAACCCCCCATTAGTATGAGACCCGACCCCCCATTAGTATGACACCCGACCCCTCGTTAGTATAACACCCGACCCCCCATTAGTATAACACCCGACCCCCCATTAGTGTGACACCCGACCCCCCATTAGTATGATACCCGACCCCCCATTAGTATGAGACCCGACCCCCCATTAGTATGACACCCGACCCCCCATTATTATGACCCCAACCCCCCATTAGTAAGACCCCCAACCCCCCATTAGTAAGACCCCCAACCCCCCGTTATTACACATGGTCACGCCTCGGTCACCACCTAACCCCTACACCCATACAGAATATCACTTTAGTAACTGATGAGGGAGGAAGGCAAGTGTTCACAGATTTAGATGTACATCTTCACATAGATAGCATTGACTATATCATTAAGGTAATTATACATAGGGGACAATACTCGACACAATACTCTACACAATACTCTACACAATTGACACGATTTCACTATTAATAACGTTTATCTATTTATTTTGAACATCTCTGGTGATGAGTGAAAAAGAACTTAAAACTTTGCGTTGGCTCCAGTTGCGTTGGCATGTTGATCTACCTTTGCCTCTACCCCCTATAATGCACTTTCGCAGGCGATATGGGTACCCGGCGAGAAGTTCCGATTGGTTGTGATATCTCAAAGTAGCGTTGTTGTGTACGATTTGTCTGTTACCAACCCTCAACCCACCTTTAACATGCGAATGCTAGACGATAAGATCAGAGATATCACGGCGGTAGTGTCGGAGAAAGGTTGGTACACTTCCTTTCGCACTCCACCTCTCACTCTTTCAATCTTCACACTCCACCTCTCACTCTTTCAATCTTCACACTCCACCTCTCACTCTTTCAATCTTCACACTCCACCTCTCACTCTTTCAATCTTCACACTCCACCTCTCACTCTTTCAATCTTTACAGAGATTTTCTCTGAGAATTTAACTCACGTAACCTTGATCATATTGCAGACCTTTCACCAAATTCATAGCTAACCTACATCCTAAACTACATCTTAACCTACATTACAACCTACATAACTAACCTACATTACAACCTACATTACAACCTACATTCTAACCTGAGAGAATTTTAACTTTTACATTTTTACCCTCGCACTATCTGAACTTAACCTAAACCAAACACAATTCCGATGACTACCAATACCGTGACCCCG
>OZ038312.1:29381002-29406523 GCA_964035775.1 Osedax frankpressi
AGAAATACACTATTTACATGGTAATAGATACAAATATCAACACCATACAATATTTATATTAATGAGAACTTTAAAAATGTTATAAAATCATCATGTATGTGTTAAATTAATAAATATATTTACAAAGTTATATAATAATATTGTACAATTATTTTATATTTCATATAAAAAGATGACCTGAAAATATAACAAATCTAGAATCACAAAATTAAAAAAAAAAAAATTATAATTTGGTTAAAATATATTTTCATATTTATTATACTAATTTTAATGAATAATAATATATATAAATATACTGAATATAAGATTTCATGTAAGGGAACATGATTTTATTTTATTTTATTTGAAGATAATACAAAAGTTATAATCCTATCATAAATACATATTTTAGAAAATAATATTCTATAAATAATAAAAAGAAAACATTGAAAAATCATGATACACTAGAGATATTATTCTCTAATAAAGAGAAAGAAATGCTTTATTCCTATTGTATACTTCAGATCATTATATAAAAATGTTGACTATTGTAAATTAAATAATGAATAGTTATATTTAGATTTTAAAATTAATTAAATATTAATATTACTGGAATTAATAAATAATTCTTATTTTCAAAATCTAATCATAATTTTTATTTATCTTATGCTTTTAAATGTATATATAATAACTATATTGCAGTATATAAAATTAAACATTAAAAATTATATTTAAATTCATCAAATACATTTTATATCCAAAAAACCAAAGCCAGCCATTAATTAATTGATATAGAAAATAAATAGTTAAAAATAAAAGAAACTGAATTATTTCATTTGAACTATAGATCTAGAGTACAGGTGAATATCAGTCAGTACATTAATTCAATAGTCGTACTTTAATTCTATAGTTAGTACATTAATTCTATAGTTAGTACATTAATTCTATAGTCAGTACATCAATTCTATAGTTAGTACATTAATTCAATAGTCGTACTTTAATTCTATAGTCAGTACATTAATTCTATAGTTAGTACATTAATTCAATAGTCAGTACATCAATTCTATAGTTAGTACATTAATTCAATAGTCGTACTTTAATTCTATAGTCAGTACATTAATTCTATAGTCGTACTTTAATTCTATAGTTAGTACATTAATTCTATAGTCAGTACATCAATTCTATAATTAGTACATTAATTCTATTGTCAGTACATTGATTCTATAGTTAGTAAATTAAGTCTATACTATTATACTAACCTCCACTATTACAGGTCAGTGAAAATGTGCATGGAAAACTGATGCATGACTCGATCATGGACTCTTTTAACTTAATCACAGACCTTGGACTAGACTAGTTAGAGATACCTTTATATGCCTTCTTCTATCCCATCACGCATCCCTACACTTCCGCACTCGCCCTCCACACCCTCCTCTACCCCATTCCTCACCATAAGCCCACACCTACAGTGCCAAGAGATCCGAGTTGCGAGTAAAAATGGCACTAACAGCAAACTGCAAAGAAGATACTAACTGCAATGATAATCTAGAACTTAAATGTTCACGGACACTAGTGGTTAGATTCTCGCTTGATGGTGAGAGCTGTTTACAGTTTGAGAAATAAATTAAATATTTAATATTTGAAAACAATTATCTACAAAGACAGTAGAATGGTATAATAATACATATTGTTAAAGTTCACTAATAGAATGTAATACTTTTAATAGACAGTTAATTCTACCTGTAATTCCTGTGAATCTATAAATATGAATAAAATAATATTGTTTATTATTGTCTGATAAATATTTATATAATCAATGTAATTACAAAATGCATATAATACTTACAAATAAAATTCAAACAATATCAAATGATAATATAATTATATTAATTTGTTTACAAATCTAAGTTTATTTATATAAATAATAATTATTTTTGATACAAAATATATAAAAAAATTCTATTTATAGTTTGTTTTAAAAACTAAAAAATATGAATTATGTTTGAATTATTCAATAAATATGAAAACTAACAAATTATCAATTGGGTTTAGATTATTCTTTATTTAAAAATGTACGGAACTTGCAAATATAAAATGCATGTATTGAAGTAGACATTTGAAAATTAAAATAAATCTATTCTCTTCCATGTATTTTTCACATATAACCTTAATTATTCTAATCTGATTGACCAATACCTATTATTAACTAGATATCTTAACTGATTTAATTGTTTGTAGTATGATTCCGGTATCAAAAGTGAATATGTTACTGATCCTACAATTGAAAGAGGTTATATTTATATATACACATAAACATACGCATACACACAAACATACATACACATACACACACACATACACACACACATACATATACACACACACACATACACACACACACATACACACACCCACACATACACACACATACACACAAACACACACACACATACACACAAACACATACAAACACACATATACATACAAACACACACACAAACACACACAAACACACATACACACATACACATACACATACATACACATACACACAAACACACACACACACACATACAAACACACACACGCATACACATACACACACATACACACACACACACGCATACACACATACACATATATATAATCACCTATCAACAATATCACAGCTCCAGCTGATAAGATCAGTGAAGATGTTTCATGTAAACCAATGGCTTCTATTGTACGAAAAGGTTTGTGTGAGTGTGTGAGACAATAAGTTAGTGAGTGTGTGAGTGTGTGAGTGTGTGAGACAATAAGTTAGAGAGTGTGTGAGTGTGTGAGTGTGTCAAGCAATAAGTTAGTTAGACAGTGAGTGTGTGAGGTAATAAGTTAGTTAGACAGTCAGTGTGTCAGGCAATAAGTTAGTTAGACAGTCAGTGTGTCAGGCAATAAGTTAGTTAGACAGTGAGTGTGTCAGGCAATAAGTTAGTTAGACAGTCAGTGTGTCAGGCAATAAGTTAGTTAGATAGTCAGTGTGTCGGGCAATAAGTTAGTTAGACAGTCAGTGTGTCAGGCAATAAGTTAGTTAGACAGTCAGTGTGTCAGGCAATAAGTTAGTTAGATAGTCAGTGTGTCGGGCAATAAGTTAGTTAGACAGTCAGTGTGTCAGGCAATAAGTTAGTTAGACAGTGAGTGTGTCAGGCAATAAGTTAGTTAGACAGTCAGTGTGTCAGGCAATAAGTTAGTTAGACAGTCAGTGTGTCAGGCAATAAGTTAGTTAGACAGTGAGTGTGTGTGTGAGTGTGTTAGTTTGTCAGGCAATAAGTGTGTGAGTGAGTGTGTGAGTATCCTGAACAATTTAAATTGTATCTAATCACTACTCTGCCACACTCATTTTATTAAACCACTCCCCCTCTAGATGGAAAGCCTTCGTACATAAGTTTCATTAATAATATTAACACTTTTTCTAAAATTGACTCCGATGTATTGGCAAACTTTATACAGCAAAGTGACGTCAGCTCTAGTGGTTACTTCAAGGTCAGTATAGCAATTACATTACAGGTCTAGTCTTCCTTTTCGATAACTATATTCCTTTATAAACCCATGTTCTGCCTTCGTAGTCAATCATCACTCCAATTAATTCCTGAAATTACCTCCTATGTAATTTAAGAATCATCTACCCTACCCAATCTCTCTCTTCATTAACTTCCTACCCAGGAGATATATTCCTCAAACTCAGTAACTCCCGACCAGTTGAGTTCTTGTGAATTTCATCCCCATCCTCCCACATTTAGAACATTGGTTACGGTACTTTGTCTTTCAAGATTATATCAATTGTACCAAATTCTGAAAATGCCTACTGCACTGCATATGTCGGTACCAATGTTAGTATGACCCCCGACCCCCCGTTAGTATGACACCAAACCCCCCATTAGTATGACACCCGACCCCCCGTTAGTATAACACCCGACCCCCCATTAGTATGACACCCGACCCCCCATTAGTATAACACACGACCCCCCGTTAGTATAACACCCGACCCCCCATTAGTATGACACCCGACCCCCCATTAGTGTGACCCCCGACCCCCCATTAGTATGACACCCGACCCCCCATTAGTATGACACCCGACCCCCCATTAGTATAATACCCGACCCCCCATTAGTATGACACCCGACCCCCCATTAGTATGATACCCGACCCCCCATTAGTATGACACCCGACCCCCCATTAGTATGACACCCGACCCCCCATTAGTATGACACCCGACCCCCCATTAGTATGACCCCAAACCCCCCATTATTATGACCCCCAACCCGCCATTAGTATGACCCCAAATCCCCCATTATTATGACCCCCAACCCCCCATTAGTATGACACCCGACCCCCCATTAGTATGACACCCGACCCCCCATTAGTATGACCCCCAACCCCCCATTAGTAAGACCCCCAACCCCCCGTTATTACACATGGTCACGCCTCGGTCACCACCTAACCCCTACACCCGTACAGAATATCACTTTAGTAACTGATGAGGGAGGAAGGCAAGTGTTCACAGATTTAGATGTACATCTTCACATAGATAGCATTGACTATATCATTAAGGTAATTATACATAGGAGACAATACTCTACACAATACTCTACACAATTGCCACGATTTCACTATTAATAACGTTTATCTATTTATTTTGAACATCTCTGGTGAGAAGTGAAAAAGAACTTAAAACTTTGCGTTGGCTCAAGTTGCGTTGGCCTGTTGATCTACCTTTGCTTCTACCCCCTATAATGCACTTTCGCAGGCGATATGGGTACCCGGCGAGAAGTTCCGATTGGTTGTAATATCTCAAAGTAGCGTTGTTGTGTACGATTTGTCTGTTACCAATCCTCAACCCACCTTCAATATGCGAATGCTAGACGATAAGATCAGAGATATCACGGCGGTAGTGTCGGAGAAAGGTTGGTACACTTCCTTTCGCACTCCACCTCTCACTCTTTCAATCTTCACACTCCACCTCTCACTCTTTCAATCTTCACACTCCACCTCTCACTCTTTCAATCTTCACACTCCACCTCTCACTCTTTCAATCTTCACACTCCACCTCTCACTCTTTCAATCTTCACACTCCACCTCTCTCTCTTTCAATCTTCACACTCCACCTCTCACTCTTTCAATCTTTCAATCTTTACAGAGATTTTCTCTGAGAATTTAACTCACGTAACCTTGATCATATTGCAGACCTTTCACCAAATTCATAGCTAACCTATATCCTAAACTACATCTTAACCTACATTACAACCTACATAACTAACCTACATTCTAACCTACATTACAACATACATTACAACCTACATTCTAACCTGAGAGAATTTTAACTTTTACATTTTTACCCTCGCACTATCTGAACTTAACCTAAACCAAACACAATTCCGATGACCACCAATACCATGACCCCGTCTAAAATCCACGACCCCCGCACCGACACCTTGACCTCTACGTCGCTAAACTAGTAACTCGTCCGCGACCCCAGAACAAGGTCTGTTGATCTTGTCGCGAACTTGCGACATTTTCCACCAAATTCTCAATGAACCCGCGAAGTTCACGCACGGCCTCTTCTACATCACCAACAAGATTCATACCTGCGAGTCTACGTATCGGGTTAGCAGGCGGGGGGGACTCGCAACCCTTCCTTTACTTACACTTCCGCCTCCGTCTTCAGTACAACTTCTACGGAAAGTCAATTTACTATTCGCATACGTTGGATAAGTTATTTTGGTCTATTATGGTGAGACCTGATTTGGGTTAGTGCGGATGTGACTCGGTGGTTAATAAACATTTGCTCATCATTCACCCAACGTCCACTTCCTCGATGCCCCCTACCTGACAAATCTTCTCAGCTATTCCCATAACATCTCAGCTTCACCCGCCTTCCATCTGAACTGCCTCGACTAGAAGTTATCATCATAACAATGCTTTTCCCATTATTCAGCATAAAAGCTGCCACTATAATCCATTTCATCCCCCTATTCCTAACCTCCTTTACTATTTATATCCCTTATATATAAATTGTCCCCGCTTATACGACCTTATAACCTCCCTAAAAGCCCCCCACTTATCCCCACTTAGGTAACTGCGAAGGTGAAGGCGGTCTCGTGGATCGTAACTTCATGGGCTTGTTCAAGCGGTCAAATCCTGGCCGAGGTCCCACCACTCTACGTTACCACCAGACATTCTCTAGACCCCCCGGCGATTCGCTAAAGAACGTGGTAACCGTTAAACCCGCCCCGAAGCCCAACGCTCCCGGGGAGGAGGTGAAAGGTAACGGAGTAGAGGAGGAGGAGGAGGAGGTGAAAGGTAAGGGCGGGGAAGAGGCGAAGGGAGACGCGGACTACTTTCCCATGGGAAGGACCGCCTATACGCATTGGACAGAACCAGCCGGTAGTAACGAAGGCGTTATCGTGGCCAGAGACCACAAGGGTCACTCTATGTCGGTGTTGTTGCTACGAGACAATCACATGATGGTACACGATGTCGCTGTAACTGCTCAGGTGCGTAGGTCAATCTCATTGTCTCCATCTTCCCAACTTATCTCTCTATCTCTCTCTCTCTCTCTCTCTCTCTCTCTCTCTCTCTCTCTCTCTCTCTCTCTCTCTCTCTCTCTCTCTCTCTCTCTCTCTCTCTCCCTCTCTCCCTCTCTCCCTCTCTCTCTCCTGTAGCAATTAATACAATATCTATATTCCCTTTACTCCAACTGAATAATATAGTCAAAATTGCATTTCAGATTCTTGACTTTGTTGTTTTATCTCATCACAATAACTTTGGAGTCAAGGTCAGTGTCAGAAGTTATTTTAAAGGTGTCAGAATTATTTATTGTTGTTAAATTTGTGTCAATAATATTGGCATCAAAGTTTATATGGAAGATATTTTGTTGGCAATTCACATGTCCTATTTTCCCTATCAGGTGATTTCTATCGTAGTTCACTACGTGACTGGAAATTGGGCTGTTTTCAGTGTCGATGCTACACTCGGTAACTTCTGGTCTTGGAAAAATGAGGTCATGGTACAACCTCCCAACCTTAAGCTCGAAGGAGAAGGTCAGTTGTTTTTACCACCAATCAATAAGAATCTGTTGATATTTTTTGTTGATTTTTTATTAACTTATTACACTCAATGTTTATTTTTTATATAAACTATAATAAACCCAAACTAACATAAAAACACTCCTAATCATATATTTACTGATTTACCCCCAGTTTATCCCAGTTTACCCCCTTATCTACTTTTGTTTAAACCCTGTGTTCGTTTACAGATATTACTAGATTCGATGTCAACATTAATCACAGTCTCGATTTCTTTGAAAAACTTAAACTCACAGATCAGATAAGTGTAAGTTTAAGTGTAATTTAAGTGTAAGTTTAAGTGTAATAAGTTTAATTGTATTGTATCGCATTAATAGATATCCCCAAACCTATTAATTCGAAGCACTATCTCCTCAGTTTACCAGCTTACAACTTCTGGAACTGTACAATGCAAATCAGATCAATGAGCGGTTGTCAGCAAAAGAGAAAGTTGTGCTGTTCAAGATACAGGAAGTTGGTACAACTTCTATATCATTGACACAATCTCTTCAGCACACACAGACCCTTTCAATTCATAGCTTGCAATAAACTCACTCCAACACTAGTCACAGTGTCATCGTCTGGCATTCTACCTCACCCTAGTCTTTCATGTCCTTACCAACTTCCAACTCACTTCCTACTCACTTTCTCACTCACTTCCTACTCACTTCCTCACTCACTTCCTACTCACTTCCTACTCACTTCCTCTCATTTCTTCACTAATATTATCTATTTTTTTCAATACCCCATTTCTCATATCCTAGCTTAACCAAACCACAGATAAAAAGTTTGTGTATTGTAATCAATACACCACTCTCCTCCCTCACCACCTCACCTCCCTCACCTCTCCTCCCTCACCACCTCACCTCACCTCCCTCTCCTCCCTCTCCTCCCTCTCCTCCCTCACCTCTCCTCCCTCACCTCCCTCACCTCCCTCACCTCCCTCACCTCCCTCACCTCCCTCACCTCCCTCACCTCCCTCACCTCCCTCACCACCTCGCCTCTCCTCCCTCATCACCTCACCTCACCTCCCTCACCTCTCCTCCCTCACCACCTCACCTCACCTCCCTCTCCTCCCTCTCCTCCCTCTCCTCCCTCACCTCTCCTCCCTCACCTCCCTCACCTCCCTCACCACCTCGCCTCTCCTCCCTCATCACCTCACCTCACCTCCCTCACCTCTCCTCCCTCACCACCTCACCTCACCTCCCTCTCCTCCCTCTCCTCCCTCTCCTCCCTCACCTCTCCTCCCTCACCTCCCTCACCTCCCTCACCTCCCTCACCTCCCTCACCTCCCTCACCTCCCTCACCTCCCTCACCACCTCGCCTCACCTCCCTCACCTCCCTCACCTCCCTCTCCTCCCTCTCCTCCCTCACCTCACCTCCCTCTCCTCCCTCACCACCTCACCTCTCCTCCCTCATCACCTCACCTCACCTCCCTCTCCTCCCTCTCCTCCCTCACCTCTCCTCCCTCACCTCCCTCACCTCCCTCACCTCCCTCACCTCCCTCACCTCCCTCACCTCCCTCACCACCTCGCCTCTCATCACCTCACCTCACCTCACCTCCCTCTCCTCCCTCTCCTCCCTCTCCTCCCTCACCTCTCCTCCCTCACCTCCCTCACCTCCCTCACCTCCCTCACCTCCCTCACCACCTCGCCTCTCCTCCCTCATCACCTCACCTCACCTCCCTCTCCTCCCTCTCCTCCCTCACCTCTCCTCCCTCACCTCCCTCACCTCCCTCACCTCCCTCACCTCCCTCACCTCCCTCACCACCTCGCCTCACCTCCCTCACCTCCCTCACCTCCCTCACCACCTCGCCTCACCTCCCTCACCTCCCTCTCCTCCCTCTCCTCCCTCACCTCACCTCCCTCTCCTCCCTCACCACCTCACCTCTCCTCCCTCATCACCTCACCACCTCACCTCTCCTCCCTCACCTCCCTCTTCTCCCTCACCTCCTCCCTCTCCTCCCTCCCTCTCCTCCCTCCCTCTCCTCCCTCCCTCACCTCCCTCTCCTCCCTCACCTCTTCCTTCCTCATCGCAGAGAGAGAGTTTACGTATTGATATTATCAATAAACTGCCAATAAACAAAGTGATATGTGGAATTCGAATCCGTACAGGAAAAGAGGAACATACTCCTACTTACTTTAGCGTATTCTCTAGAACAATACCGGTTAATTTATAGATGACAATACCACAATCTAAACAATCTTCACTTTTCAACTCTTGTTAATCTATTGTACGGGTGGTAGAATGGTCCTTGTTTTATATATTTGGACTCCTCGCAAGCCGAGATTCTCTAATCCTCGCCAACCTACTTCATAGATTAAACCAAGAAAACCGCAGTGGTACAACATTCCACTCTACGCTAGCGAATCATTATCAATTAAGGATAAGCTGTCGATTATGAGTTAGTCCGTTCTCATACTGACAAATGATTATTATAATTATTTTAATTGAATTAGTATTTTTTATTTTATGTAAATTAATATATATTTTAATTCGTGTAAATAAATTCTCCTCAAAACCTATTACTCTTGGTTTGCAGTTGGCCCGTCAGATGATTTGGTCTCTGGATTCACATCGATTGCGGAGGTGAAAGTTTACGTGAGCGAGCGATCTGAGGTGTTAGCCAGACAAATTCGCGAAATGTATAACCCATCGTTTAACTGTAAGAAGCCTTACATTGATCCTAGAGACCCTATGACTACTTTAGACAGGTAATATTGTACTCCGATTATCTGTGGAGATGTGTCTATGATTAAATTCATTTGCTTTGAATATATTCTTTGTGCAATCTCAATTTTATTTCCATAAATTTCAGATTAAAATCATCAACTTTTGGTGAAATATTATTCTTATGAAAACTAATATTAATTTTAAAATGTTTTATATATCAATAAAGTAGATAACTAAAAAATAACTTTATTTAATAAGGTGTCTTGGTAGTGTTTTCGACATGATGGGTAATTACATTTCGATTAAAGATTTATCGGTTAGTTCAATAATTTTCGTTCAAAACAAAATCTAATTCTAAATTAAGATCTAAATTATTCTTAGAATTAGAATATTTGTTATGAATTTGACATTTCATTTGAGGTGATATTTTTGGAATTGATAATTTAATATTGATACCACTAACCTATTTATACCCGTTTTTTCACACCGCATAGGAGGACCTTGTAAATGAAGCTTTGAATCGCTGTAGAAAGCTCGCATGTTCTACTGATCACTATACAACGAGAACGAAATATAAATTAAAGCAGTTGATGTATACTTTATGCAGACGTAAGGGAGATCGAGAACCATATGGCATGGTAGGTCATGACCTTTATATGACCTTAACGTGACGCTTACAATACCCCAGACGTGACCTTGATATGACCCTTATAGTACCCCTCACAACTTATCTAACCACAACACTCACCCTAACCCTTATTGCCCTCCTTAGAACATCCATCATCGCAATGCTCTCCATGCCCCCCACCATAATGTTCACCAAAACCCTCAACACATAACAAACCCTTATAATCACACCCTCATAAATACCCTTTTCTAACCACCCCCTTATAACTACCCCTTTATAACTACCCCTTTATAACTACCCCTTTATAACTACCCCTTTATGGCTACCCCTTTATAACCACCCATTTATAACTACCCCTTAATAACTACCCCTTTATGACTACCCCCTTATAACTACCCCCTTATAACTACCCCTTTATAATTACCCCCTTATAACTGCCCCCTTATAACTACCCCTTTATAGCCACCTCCATTAAAGCCTTTTTAACCTCAACGCAACTCTCTCTTACCTTACAGAATACAATGATGATTCATACGGCAATTGAAATGCTTACCAATGCTCTCGGCAATAAACCCAATGTTCATGCTTACTTAATCCTTTTGGAGTATACTGGAAACATTGCCATCATCCAACCTTCGCTGCTTCATGTTCGCTTACCCTTTTATTGATTGCATTTACTTTGTTATCCATAATAAGCCTAACTTTGTTTTTCAACTGTTTTTAGAAGCTTATGAAGGAGGAAAAGGTCATTAATTTTATAGGTTAGAGATTAATCTACTCCTCTGTATCTTAGCTATATCTTTCTTTCTTTTTCAATTTTCTTAACCAAATCTAAAAAATACCATTTTTATCGTGCATATGAAAATATCATTTGTCAAATATCGCAGCTGATTATTTGATTTAAAGTTACACTAAACTCGAAGAACAAATATTCTAAAGGAATTTCACTTATTCGCAGAAATATATATTTATCTAACTGATATAATTGTGAAAGTTGATGAAGCATTGAATATCTCTAGTTTTACTTCTGGAGTTCATGCAAAAATGTACTCCCTCCTTTCCGTCCTCGCCAACCATTTGGATCATCTATTATATATGAATACATTGTTATCTATCAAGTTCATCTATCAATTGTTGGATAGGATGGAATTAATTTAATTCATTCAACATTTCAACTCTCTTTTCTTCATACAAATTTTAATTCTGGGCCGTGTTAGATTAAATAATTAGGTAAAGTCGTATCTAAAAAATTGCAGAAAATTGCCTTTTTACTGAATATTACTAAACTAAAGCAAATCCAAAACTGCTAATAGCTTCTAATTGCTAATCTGTAGAATATATTCTAAAAAATAAATTTGTTTGAATTAAATTGTTGTAGAAATATATGTAATAAATGATATGTGATAATTGATCATATTCGTATGTCATTTACGAGATATATAGTAATATATATCTATACATGTTAATATTAATTTCATTTAAATTAATCCTACACGATTACAATTATATAATAGTTATTTACTAATCATTTAAACATATGCATGTTTTTACATGATTGCTGTAATTCTATCACACTTTAGAAATAGCTGTGACTGATTTGCTAAAAAAGACATTATGTATATATTAATATTATAATAAGGCTATACAAATATAAATGATGCAACTGAATTAAAACTAACTATGATATAATGTCTCCACACAATATTACTTTTTGTTACATCATCTTTATAGTCACATGAAGGTGATTACAATACCTCGCATAGAATATTGAAATAGAATTCTAATTATTGAACATAATTATTATTATAATATTTAATATAAATGAACAACATTTAATATTATATTAATAAATTTTAAAATATTCAATTCTTTGAATTAAAAAGAGATATTAATTTATAAATCAGTTTGTAAATTATATATATATTAATATACACTTTATTTTCCTTCAATGGTGAGGTCGAATTAGAGCAGTGTCATGATATATCAATGAATATAGAATTTTACAATATTTCTAAAATTAAAATTGTTAAATTTATTATAATTGTTATATTTTTCATGATAGCTACATTAATATAGTTATATCAATATAGCATTCCAGGTGTTCAAATAGTGTAGCATTCGATATTTTAACTGTAAACCTAAACCATCAACATCCTTAATCATGTTTCATTATAATATCCCTCCCTTCATCTCTGCAATCCACCTCTTCCTTAGTTCCTCTTCCCTAGTTCCTCTTCCCTAGTTCCTCTTCCCTAGTTCCTCTTCCCTAGTTCCTCTTCCCTAGTTCCTCATCCACCATTTTATTACTTAATCAGAAAACAATAATATGGATGACATGCCCGAGATTCTGGAATTTCTCGGACCGATGACGCATTTGAATTCTTTCATGAACATACTTCTGAGATATTACTGGTATTTTGCTAAGAAGATCCCCAAAAACAGGAAGTTGCAACCAGTTTACGATGCTGGTTAGGGTGGTTTATAGTTTATATTCAACAGATATAATTATACTATATATAGTATTTTTGCGATTGTTAATAATATAATTCATTATCCTAATTATTGTGTACTACATTCTGTATATTAATAAGTATAATCAAATAGAGAGCTTTTTTACATTATAGATCTAATATAGATTTAGACATATATTTTATATATTTTTATAAGTTACATAATAAATTGAATTACAAAATAAATATAAAATATCTCTCTATTAGTTCAAAGTTGTAAAATTGTAAAATAATTATTATGAGAAAGATCTAAACTATTTACAAATAAAATTTATAAAATGCAGAATAAAATAATGTATATTTATAAGTCTTCTCCGGGTTCATACTCATCTCCTCTTGCCATATACATGTAAATATAATAATAAAATATAATTTAATTAAACAAGTAAAATGAAACAAGTAAAATGAAATTAGTATGTAATTAGATATTTATATGAAGCGTAGTTTTGTATGAGAATATTGAATGTTTGAAAAATTATTTCTATTTTTTCAAGCTATCTGATTGGCTTTTAGAGTCACATGATCCACATATGTATACACTAACCACAGAATATGGATAATAATAAATAATTCAGTTTTAAAATTTTAAAATTTCTTCATATATTAGTTTACTAATATTATATTTATATTTCTGATATATTAATATAATTTTTCAATGATGGATTACTTTTAAAAGTGCTTTTTTGGGTATTTCTAATTTGAATTGTCTTTAATTAATTTTAATTTGAATCTCTGAAATTTTCGCAAGTAGTAAATAACATATTAAATATGATAAATATTAAATAATATTTTTTTCAAATATATTTTTATTTTTTTTATTCCTCAGGCATCTCCTTTACAACATTTTTCTCAATTAATAAAATATAAAATAATAATGAATAGGATGAATATTTGATAATATGGTAAATATAAACAATTATATAATCAGTGATATAAGAGTAAATACTGAATACAAAATATTAATGTAATACATATTTGAAAATAAGACAAATTATTCCTAGAAATATGTAAATTATGAGTGACAATAAAATATATAAAAATCAAAAAATATTTAAATTTAGATTTCTTATATATAGAAAGTTAGGTTACATTTAAATTACATATAGGAATAATGGTATCAGGATAATAATTAGTAGTATTTGTAGTAATCTTAGTGTAGTGGTATTAATAAAGATAGTAGTGGTGTTAGGATAGGTAGTAGTGGTGTGGTGTTAGGATAGGTAGTAGTGTTGTGGTGTTAGGAGAGATAGTAGTGGTGTGGGGTTAGAAGAGGTAGTAGTGGTGTTAGGTAGGGTCGACGTATTATTATTAGAGGTAATATTGACAGTAGCCTTTTAGCATTAACAAACCCTCAACACGTAGTGAACATTGATAAGAAAAAGACGTTGCACAAACTGTTGAGAATTATCTTTGCTTGCACTTTTTGTAAATCTAATGAACCCGACATCGAGCAGACTTCGTCCTCAATTTATACTGCGCTGCTTATAAATGAGGTTTTAATTCGGCGGGAGGTTCAAGCGATATCCAGTTGCGTAACCTTGCGTAACCTTCCCACAGGATATCGAGATTAGAGAACAAACCAAAAAGTCTTTATCTATTTTCTTGTTGAAAAATAAGTACGATTGGATCACAATACTCTCTAAAATAAGTTAGTATCGTATCTCTACATTTTATCGTGCAACTTCATTTTACTTCTACTACATTCTAGATAATATGACTACAAGAAATTCTGTTCTCACATCGTACTAACTTCACTTATGTAACCCAAAGGTACCAACAGTTCAAACAGATATCCAATGATTATGGATCTCGTAAATAAAATGTTGGATACGCACGTATTGAAAACATACACTAACTATGATCGCGTATGTTACAATATCATATTCTATATAACTCGACATTACTAAAATCATCTATTTATATCACCATATTAAATCAATATAATTCATCTAGAATTATTACTACACAATCAGAATTTGTTAAAATATAAATATAATTGTAATATTTGAAGGAATTGAATATCGATTTATAATAAATTTTTAAATAGAATAATTTTGATTTCATTCTAATAATGAACTTTATTGATTTCAATCTACGAATAACTTACATCCAACTTCCATTTGCATCTCACTTATTTACCTACATATATAATTACATAGAAATGTATTGAAATTTTAAATTGCCTAAGTAGTAGATATCACATAAAGAATGAGGATAGAATCCAAGGAACACGTTTGATTTTCTATAGATGGGTTTTACATTACCCACTTTCTGCCCCCACAGAAAAGTAGCTTCTCAATCACCGAACAATTAGTGAAAACAATGCTTACAGATTACTTCAATATCACGGATTTCGGAAAACCCGTTAGTCCATTGTAGCGATTACAATTGGTCTTTAATAGGCATATGTTATCCAGTTGTACCTAATATTCAATTCGCTTTACTTACTACTCCGCAGTCCCAGTTGGCCAACGGTTCGAGTAGTTCATCCGAACCACCCCGCGGCTCTCCGGCGACGGACGGAGACTCGACCGCCGGGCCAGCAAAAGACTCGGCGGCATCGGCGTCGGCGGCGGCGGCCAGGACTTACGACGTACTGGCCAACTCCGACGGAGCCGACGGAGCCGAACGAGGAAACCAACAGGCGTGGAGTTTGCCGGCGATGCCTTCGCTCGCCAACGTCGCAATGCCCCACTTCCTGAATCCGTACGTGACGGCCAACGGCTCGCCTCCGGACGTTGAGCGGCGAGACCTCGAGATGCGCGAAAACTATGATCCGAGAGAGTTTCCGGGAGGCGACGGCGATTTCGTTTTGGATATCGAAGAAAACGTAGACGAGGAAGACGATGATAACGAAGAAGATGACGAAGATGAGGAGGAGGATGAGGATGAGGATGAGGATGAAGAGGAGGAGGAGGAGGATGATGAAAATATGATAGGTTTTAATGACGATGAGGATGAGGATGATGAGGAGGAGGAAGATGAAAATATGATAGATTTTAATGACGATGACGATGAGGATGAGGATGAAGATGACGATGAGGATATTAGTGTAGAAGATGTTGATGAAGACAATATGAGAGAAGATGAAGAAGATGTATCGGAATTCGATGATGATTTAGACATGGAAGAAGGAGATGATGATTTAGACATGGAAGAAGGAGATGATGATTTAGACATGGAAGAAGGAGATGATGAGGATGAGAATAACTTTTTTGGAGAAATAGTTAGCGATGAAATGGAAAATCAAGCTGAAGGTGATAATTTTGGTGAAAATGGCGTCGATAATGAAAATGATCAATTGATTCCAGTTCTTCAGGAAGGTTTAAAATCTCAGCATCTACATCTCCATATCTCAGCAAATTTAGTTTTAAAATATTATAAAGTAGTTTCACACCTATGTAATATCTATAATTATTTATTACCAGCTTAAATATATTAATACTAATATTGATAACAACTAAAATATATAGAATTACTTATTACAATTTGAAATTATAATCACAAATGTGAATTAACTCAAAGATATTTATTGACAATATTCAATTTTTTTGTTATTTACAAAATTATTAAATTTCAGCCGATGTTGCAGTAACTCTGCAGAATTTGGCCAGAGACTTTAGTTCAGTCAGGGTTTGTGTCTTTCATATAATATTATCTCATTTACTATCTCCCCGATAATATATCCTGATCTCTCGTCCGCTCACTCCGCTACCAGGTTTTCTAATGCGCTAACATATCCCCATCGTCAGGACAATGGCAGCGATACGGCCCAAATGGCATCTTCCGCTGGACGGACGGTATCTTCAGTAGCCAGCATCGCAGCTATTGAAACCACTTTTAAGGCAAATTCAACCTCGCAACTATCTGGAAAGGTAGCTAACACTCGACACATCTCATACATTGCATGGCAATATCTCATTCTTCCTAATTTTAATCTATCCTCATAGGCTGACTCAACTAATCCGGACATAATTGCTGTATTAATCGCTAGTTTCAAGAGTATTAATGAAAAGGCCAGCCTATCATATTGCAAAGAACAACCTTTCACTAAACGTATGTTTATTAATTTCAAAGCTCGGATGTAGATTATGGTTTTGTGAATGCGAATAAACACTTTATTTCCATTTACCTAAAGCATACTCCAGTTCTTCATTAGATGACAATATAGATATAGATATATAGATATTATTTCATTATCTATTCAATAACTATTCAATAACACCTAAACGCAGGAGAGCCGAGTCTGCAGTCTGATTCACATTTAGTTGATTGTCGTCTGTCTATAATAAACAAAATTCTGGAGTGTTTAGATAAAATAAATGACTACGAGATTGAGCGTTGTCTTTCATTATATCAGGTTTATGACCATCATATGACACACTTCGCAACATTTCGTGGCAAATGTCGATATCAAATGTCACCTACATAATCCCCCTCAACTCCTGCAGACTCTACTTTGTAACGTCGTTATGTTGGACTTGGAAGATTCAAACCAATCGCAAATCTTTGATTCATTCGTAAATGCTATTTTCAAACAGATCAACAAAAATAGTTAATTTCTATCTCACGTCCTCTAAACCACCTAATTTGTGTAATACCTCCTCCTCTATTGCGTAACACCTCCTCCTCCTCTATTGCGTAACACCTCCTCCTCCTCTATTGCGTAACACCTACTCCTCTATTGCGTAACACCTCCTCCTCCTCCTCTATTGCGTAACATCACACAGCTGGAAGTGACATCACCATTAATGATAGAAAGAACTACCACAAGCTTCTTTGCATGCAGATTATCTCCAGTTTCTGTGCTACTCAGAAGAAGCTCTATAAAGTTAGTCAATCTAAATCTCAATCTAAAGCATCAATCTAAATCTCAATCTAAAGCATCAATCTAAATCTCAATCTAAAGCATCAATCTAAATCTCAATCTAAAGCATCAATCTAAATCTCAATCTAAAGCATCAATCTAAATCTCAATCTAAAGCATCAATCTAAATCTCAATCTAAAGCATCAATCTAAATCTCAATCTAAATCTCAATCTAAATCTCAATCTAAAGCGTCAATCCAGGCCTAGGTGCTATGGCCATTCCTAAAACACAATAAATACACCGACTTCAGCCCCGACAATACAATAACCACCCGTCCACTTCAGATGCACATGTATATTGCGATGACTAGATCTAACCACAATGTTATGGAGAAGCGAATAGCGAGAGCTATAATTGATAATGGATTTGTTGAGAAATGTTTCAACTTCCTGGACTTGTACTGGCCTCAATTTCACTCTAGAAAGCACATTTCTGCAATGGTTTGACTCCATTGCATATTGTAAATATTGTAAATATTGTATATTGTAAATATTGTATATTGTAAATATTGCATATTGTAAATATTGTATATTGTAAATATTGTATATTGTAAATATTGTATATTGTAAATATTGTATATTGTAAATATTGTATATTGTAAATATTGTATATTGTAAATATTGTATATTGTAAATATTGTATATTGTAAATATTGTATATTGTAAATATTGTATATTGTAAATATTGTATATTGTAAATATTGTATATTGTAAATATTGTAAATATTGTATATTGTAAATATTGTATATTGTAAATATTGTATATTGTAAATATTGTATATTGTAAATATTGTATATTGTAAATATTGTATATTGTAAATATTGTAAGATTTCTCTCTTATGTAAGCTGATCTAGTATGTCGAATGTTTAGTAAGTTTTAATATTAATATCCTTTGTTAATTATATATAAATTTGAATAGCCAATGATGAATGAAAAAATGTGTCATTCGCACTTGAAAATGAAATACGGGCAATTTTTATATGAGATTGCAAATCTGGATGACAAATTGGGAATCATGACCATATATGACCGATTAATTACTGATATCAGCATCAACACCATCATCTCTGTTAGTCCCACCTTAACACCATCTTATCCGCATATCTTATCTTGTCATGCTTCACTTTATAAAGATCATGAACACTGATACTATCAAGTTTGATATTAAGTCAGAAAGAATAAAGGAGTTTGCTAGTTCCATACCAAGGGTTAGCAATGAATAATTGATTTACTTGATAATTAATTCTTTTATTTCTCGATTATGTTATTTATTATGCAATTTAATTGATATTTACATATATAAAGAATTAATTATTCAGTATATTTATTATTGAATAGTTGAAGTTAATTTACTACTGTGATTAATAATCGACTAAATAGATTTGAATTATTAATTATTAACATACTTCATATAGTTCATTGCAATGTTTTCAAAATCTTTATATGCTGACAGATTTGATAAGGTTGGCATTCTGACATTCCTTCGCGTAATATTGCATTACTTTCCCACTCTCTCTCTCTACACACCATATGTTTTATCAAACCCTCTGGTGTAATTGAACCCATGACCCCATTAACATTGCGACCCCGTACCCAATCTTTAGCTGCTGCGCTGTTTATGCGTGGACCCCAACATGGTGTTTAGTATCAAGGACAACTTCCTGATTAGCGAAACCTTGGCGATGGTGAATCGCTTGGTGTTGAATAATCAACGCAGTTATAGCGATACTCTTCTCTTGGTACGTTTAGTCCTCAGTTAAGCACAATCTAACTCTCAGTCTAACTCTCAGTCTAACGTCACGTCAACACCAACTCTTCTATGAATGCCATTGTTCTCCTTTGTAGATTGATTGGTTTAATTCACTAATGTCGATTGCGAGGAAACATTCTTTGAATTGGTTGACGTACCTTTCCGAGAACACAAGTTAGTACCATCAGTGAATACTTTAGATACAATTGAATTGAATTCAATTTTAATAATAGTGATTGGAGAAAATCATATAACTAACATTGATCTATGCTCACAAAACAAATAATAGTAATATGGCTTATAAAAAAATAGATAACAATACAATAACGATATAAGGCAAATTAAAAACAATTAATTATAAAAATAGAAATAATGATATCTACAAGATGACGTTGATTGATTCTATATTTTAAATTGTAATGTGGTCATTAATTGTATTTGTAGATAGATATTTATAGTGTATCAATATTCAAGTATTCATTTATTTTTCCTTCAATTTCCTTAATCACAAACCACAATAACAGAAACATTCTTAACTCTGCTTGAAGCTTGTCTGGGATTACCACATGATGCAGCTCCATTGTCTCTTTTAAAATTATCCTTGGTCTTAGACGAAGGTTTGTAATCTCTAAACACTATTTAAACACCTGGAATTCTGTTTTGCTTAATGAATAGTTAATTATATGATGAATTTTACGATTACTAATTTAGATGAAAACTCCAGTTCTGCTATGGTAGAATTGTCTACAAAGATCGCTCGTGATTTCTGTGCCCACAATCGATCAATTGAAGGTTTATCTCATCGTAAGAGTCTCATAAGTGTCCTGAAGTGCCCTGAAGTAGGATCTTTAATCATCTCCTTTATTCATCACCATTACACAACCAAATTACTCAAAATTACAATATCCATTACTCGTCTCAAGAAACAGCAACCTCCTGATACATCAACATCCTGTACCTGATAGCCATAACACTCGATACCCAATACTGCTTATACACTACATCCATGCCACCCGATTGCCATGATGTCATATCTCACTTCTGACACTTCTGACATACAGATATATCGATGCGTTCGCTTAATAAGTTTATTGAAAACTCTTTGCTGGACAACTGTAACTCCAAAAGCCATCGTCACCATGCCCACACTGTCGTCTATAAGCTACTAAAGTTTGTATTATAAATGTAACCTAATCTCATCATTGCAAAACCCTTTACTTTTAGTAAACTACCACCATGTAACATTATTTAAAGTTCTAATTTACATTAATTTAATTATAAACTTATTTTGATAAATCAATTTCTATTTTGCTTCTTGATTTTTCTAGTTGTTGGTTAACTTAACTTTAAATTAATGTTCTTTGGTAGTTATCATTATTTTTGTTCTCGTTGTTTTGTCCGATGGTTAAAACACTTCTTCTTATCGCAAAGACTCGCCGATATCGACGATAAAAAGATGATCTCTGATTATTTGTGGTCGATTCTGCCAAAGTTTGTGTGTCGCGGTGAGAAGTCTTATGAACTATTTGCACTTCTAGCATACGCAACAGCCAACATTGGCATGGTAAACGCTGATAAGGTAACTAACAAAGTATTTATACCTTAACTTAAGTATATTTAAGTTCTAGATTTGATTTGAGACACAAACTGTTCCCGTTTATTAAATAAATTCTATTTCATAATCTCTGTATTTTAATTTACTATGATTTTACAATTTGTATTTCTCTAATCGCAGGTTTATAATTTAAATATAAAAAAAATTAATATACTTTTATATCATTTGTTAGATCATTATTATCATAAACAAATATTTCAATTTTGAACTATTTTCAATCAAGTTATGAGGAGTTCAATGAGTGTTTTTTAAGAGGTCAAATCCTTCTTATTTTTTTTTAATTATATAATTTATATTCTATCATTAATAAATAATCATTGTTGATATACAGATGGCGATGATTGTAGAAATGCTAAAATCGACTAATCAGGATGTAATAAACAATTCAAACCATGGTACATATAAGTCTCTATTAGGACTCATTAATGTCGAAGGATATTACTTGGAAAAACATCCGTGTCAGATATGCTACCAACCTGAACTACCATTTACGGTTAAATTAGTAATCTATTTCTTTCAATTCTATTCCCACTTCCTTCTCTATGCCCCTAATTTACCTTCTATTAATTACTCAGACCAATAAACTCGCCGATCTTCAATTGGACATGAAATCAACTTCGATGTCTCAGATTGTGAAGCTGAAAACAAGCCAATCAATAAGTGGAATTACTCTTCTTATCAGCGAATTCAAAAGGATCAAGATGTGTAAAACGATAGCATTCTACTACAACTTGAGATCTGACTGCATCTTAGATCTTAAGAACAAGTTGGTAATACCACCTCAATACCCACCTCAATACCCACCTCAATACCCACCTCAATACCCACCTCAACACCTACCTCAATACCTACCTCAATACCCACCTCAATACCCACCTCAACACCCACCTCAATACCCACCTCAATACCCACCTCAACACCCACCTCAACACCCACCTCAACACCCACCTCAACACCCAACTCAACACCACAACACCCACCTAACACCCACCTTAACACCACAACACCCACCTTAACACCACAACACCCACCTCAACGCCGCAACACCCACCTCAACACCGCAACACCCACCTCAACACCGCAACACCCACCTTAACACAACAATACCCACCTCAACACCGCAATACCCACCTCAATACCGCAACACCCACTTCAACTCCCACCTCAACACCCACCTCAACACCCACCTCAACACCCACCTCAATACCCACCTTAACACCACAACACCCACCTCAACACCACAACACCCACCTCAACACCACAACACCCACCTCAACACCACAACACCCACCTTAACACCACAACACCCACCTTAACACCACAACACCCACCTCAACACCCACCTAAACACCACAATAGCCATCTTAACACCACAACACCCACCTCAACACCGCAACACCCACCTCAACAACGCAATACCCACCTTAACACCACAACACCCACCTCAACACCGCAACACCCACCTCAACACCGCAACACCCACCTCAACACCACAACACCCACCTCAATACCTCAACACCACAACACCCACCACGACACCACAACACACACCTTAACACCACAACACACACCTTAACACCACAACACCCACCTCAACACCCACCTCAACACCACAACACCCACTTCAACTTTAACTTTACAGACCAGGAGAATGGATTCGAGTAAAACAAGTTATTCTCTCACCGGCACAAACTGAAGTCAAGGTCAACTTTTATATGTTCTTTTTACTTCTTTTTACTTCTTTTTACTTCTTTTTACTTCTTTTTACTTCTTTTTACTTCTTTTTACTTCTTTTTACTTCTTTTTACTTCTTTTTACTTCTTTTTACTTCTTTTTACTTCTTTTTACTTCTTTTTACTTCTTTTTACTTCTTTTTACTTCTTTTTACTTCTTTTTACTTCTTTTTACTTCTTTTTACTTCTTTTTACTTCTTTTTACTTCTTTTTACTTATCACTTACTATTTTTATTTCTTACCATCATTTTCTTTTATCCACTATCACTTCCTTCTTTCCTCTAATTACTTATTATTGCATGCTACTTCCTTTAGCTACTTCCTTTAGCTACTTACTTTAGTTTCTTCTTATTAATTTCTAACTACTACTTATCATTTCATTACTTCCTTATCTCTTCCTGAAGTTCTTTTAACATCCTCGTATTCCTTTAACCTCCTCATTTCCTCAAATTTATTACGACTTTATAAATATTTCTTTTCATTAATCTAATTTGTTATTTCATCACATTCATTTGAATCGGTGTCTTGTTCACCCTTTAGCTGGTACTACCTTACCCGATAGTGGCTCGTAATTTGATGATTGAGTATATTGATTTCTATGACAACGCTAATGTGACTTCACTTCTGGTTTGTATCTCACCTAAATAACAATATTGCTATTTATTGATATGCTTTATTTAGCCCCATCTCCCCCGTTACCAACGGTACCACGTTAAACTCTACGAAAGCCCCATTTAACTCCCGTCTAGTGTTTCTATCTTCTCCCCCATTACACCCGTAAAACTCGCATGATCTACAGTTTTGTATTCCTCTCCTCCCCCAGTGCCCTCGCTGTAGCAGTATCGTGGTATCCAACATGGGAACCTGTAACATTTGCAATGAAGTTATTTACCAGTGTAATAAATGCAGGTTAGATCAACCGGGAGTACTTGTACTATCGGCAGTTAAACCATGATGTTTAGGTAGTCGTAATTGAATGTCGATTTATTTTCACTAACAATGTACCGCTAATATCAAGCGACTTGCGTTTCAATGATCCTCTCGACCTCAGGGGTATCAACTACGACAACCGGTTTCCGTTCCTCTGCCAAAACTGCGGTTACTGCAAATACGCGAAGTTCGAGTTCTCCGTGACGTCGAGACCAAGTATTGGCTGCTGCGCGATACATTCCGACACCGAGCGTCGAAACGTTTCCGACAGCGTCGATAAGTGCTTGACGTCGATCGACGAACGTTATCGAGACCTGGAGTTGGCGAGGCGTGGGGTCGTGGGAGCTCTCGACATGGTTGCTAACGGTAACTCTGATAGAATAGAGGTTGGTTTAGGAGGGGACGGGGTGTGGCTGTGTGTGAGGGGACGGGGGATGTGTGTATGAGGGGACGGGGTTTGGCTGTGTGAGGGGACGGGGTTTGGCTGTGTGAGGGGAATAAAGGATTTAGAGAAGGTTGTGAAATATGTTTTGGCGAGTAAGTGATGTGGATAGGGTGAGGAGGAGGGTGAGGAAAAGGGTGAGACAGAGGAAAAGGATGAGGAAAAGGGTGAGACAGATGGTGAGGAAGAGGGTGAGGAAGAGGGTTTGGGATAGTAAAAATTACAATTGAAGTTCAGCTGATCAATACTTGAAAACATAGAATTACAAACTTATTGTAGAAGGTGCTTTATACCTCCGACAAGAGTCAAGCTGTCTGCGATTTGGCAAAAGTTTACGGAACTACGTGTAAAGATATCCACGAGGACATTACCAGTTCCCTGTTACGCATTACCGAGTATCGTGAGGAGATTCTAAGATTCACCCGATCTAAAGGCACGAAGCACTCCCAACCCACCTCACCTCATCAACCTACGGTGCAAAAGAGGTTTAACTGATAATAGAGTCTGTAGTCTAGAATACAAACACTTTTTGTTTAATCGTTTAAAGAAATTATGTATATTAACACGTTCAACGAAGTGATATTAATTATTTCCACCAGGGTGAGTGCTGTGAAATGTTACAGTTGTTCTTATTCGGTAGTAAAGCATCTCGTGCAGTTACTAGTCTGCTGTAGTATGAACTCTGACCTTGCCACTATACTTGGACAAACGGTAACACTATTTCTCTACTATGATTTAAATAGTAATATTATTTTTAAATGCCTTAACATCAATAATATTTCTACGTTTTATTGTTAACAATATATTAATTATTAATAAAACCATTTTTTCTCCGATTTACAAGGATTTGTTGGAAGAGCTTCTTACCGTTAACTTAAAAGAAAGTGGTTTTCAGATTATTAGTTTGTACATCCGATGAATAATTTTATGATATATTTATATTTTTTATTTTATTTTAAAATTAATTTTATAAAGATAAAATTATATATTTTCTTTATATTCTTTATTCTTTAATATTTCTTTCGACCTTCAATTACAATGTATGTAATTAATCTTAAATTTCGTTTATATTTCTTTATATATATCTACTTCAATTATGATTTTCATTTCTCAACTTTAACCAACTATTATCTTTTCTCAGAATCTGTTGAACTCTTGGTACATTTATTGATCACTAACAATCCAAAAGCAACTTCTAAATTTCATAAAATCATCTGTGAAAGAATTGCAACGGCTGCATTCAATGATCTGGACCTTAAAGTATGTGTGTTTCTCTCTCTCCATTCTCCCT
>OZ038312.1:29406723-29492574 GCA_964035775.1 Osedax frankpressi
CTCGGCCATAATGACCCTAATGACAATATAACTCTAATAATAATCTCGTAATTGACAGGTTTGATGTTAATCAGCACTGTAGAATGCCTGGATTCTATTCGAGTGATCACTAAAATAATAGTTCCAATTGTTCAACTGATGTTCACCTTTAACATGGCTGACCACCCGAAGGTTTTATCCTCCTGACTCCACACCACTCACTACACCACTCTCCATACCACTCACTACACCACTCCGCACACCACTCACTACACCACTCACTACACCACTCACTACACCACTCACTACACCACTCTCCATACCACTCACTACACCACTCCGCACACCACTCACTACACCACTCACTACACCACTCGCCACACCACTCACTACACCACTCCGCACACCACTCCCCACACCACTCCCCACACCACTCCCCACACCACTCACTACACCACTCGCCACACCACTCACTACACCACTCACTACACCACTCGCCACACCACTCACTACACCACTCACTACACCACTCACCACACCACTCCCTACACCACTCCCTACACCACTCACTACACCACTCACTACAAGACTCACTACACCACTCACCACACCACTCACTACACCACTCGCCACACCACTCACTACACCACTCCGCACACCACTCACTACGCCACTCCCCACACCACTCCCCACACCACTCACTACGCCACTCCCTACACCACTCACTACACCACTCCCTACACCACTCACTACACCACTCACTACACCACTCACTACACCACTCACTACACCACTCACTACACCACTCACTACACCACTCACTACACCACTCACTACACCACTCACTACACCACTCACTACACCACTCACTACACCACTCACTACACCACTCACCACACCACTCACTACACCACTCGCCACACCACTCACTACACCACTCCGCACACCACTCACTACGCCACTCCCCACACCACTCCCCACACCACTCGCCACACCACTCACTACACCACTCGCCACACCACTCACTACACCACTCGCCACACCACTCACTACACCACTCCGCACACCACTCCCCACACCACTCCGCACACCACTCCCCACACCACTCCCCACACCACTCCCCACACCACTCCCCACACCACTCACTACACCACTCGCCACACCACTCACTACACCACTCACTACACCACTCGCCACACCACTCACTACGCCACTCCCTACACCACTCACTACACCACTCCCTACACCACTCACTACACCACTCACTACACCACTCACTACACCACTCACTACACCACTCGCCACACCACTCACTACACCACTCCGCACACCACTCACTACACCACTCACTACACCACTCCCTACACCACTCACTACACCACTCACTACACCACTCACTACACCACTCACTACACCACTCACTACACCACTCACTACACCACTCGCCACACCACTCACTACACCACTCACTACACCACTCGCCACACCACTCACTACGCCACTCCCTACACCACTCACTACACCACTCCCTACACCACTCACTACACCACTCACTACACCACTCACTACACCACTCACTACACCACTCACTACACCACTCACTACACCACTCACTACACCACTCACTACACCACTCGCCACACCACTCACTACACCACTCCCTACACCACTCACTACACCACTCACTACACCACTCCGCACACCACTCACTACACCACTCGCCACACCACTCACTACACCACTCGCCACACCACTCACTACACCACTCCCTACACCACTCACTACACCACTCACTACACCACTCCGCACACCACTCACTACACCACTCGCCACACCACTCACTACACCACTCCCTACACCACTCACTACACCACTCACTACACCACTCACTACACCACTCGCCACACCACTCACTACACCACTCCGCACACCACTCACTACGCCACTCCCTACACCACTCCCCACACCACTCCCTACACCACTCCCTACACCACTCCCCACACCACTCCCTACACCACTCCCTACACCACTCCCTACACCACTCCCCACACCACTCCCTACACCACTCCCTACACCACTCCCTACACCACTCCCTACACCACTCCCTACACCACTCCCCACACCACTCCCTACACCACTCCCTACACCACTCCCTACACCACTCACTACACCACTCCCTACACCACTCCCCACACCACTCCCCACACCACTCCCCACACCACTCCCCACACCACTCCCTACACCACTCCCCACACCACTCCCTACACCACTCCCTACACCACTCACTACACCACTCCCCACACCACACCCCACACCACTCCCTACACCACTCCCCACACCACACCCCACACCACTCCCTACACCACTCCCTACACCACTCCCCACACCACTCCCCACACCACTCCCCACACCACTCCCCACACCACTCCCCACACCACTCCCCACACCACTCCCTACACCACTCCCTACACCACTCACTACACCACTCCCCACACCACACCCCACACCACTCCCTACACCACTCCCTACACCACTCCCCACACCACTCCCCACACCACTCCCCACACCACTCCCCACACCACTCCCCACACCACTCCCCACACCACTCCCTACACCACTCCCTACACCACTCCCCACACCACTCCCTACACCACTCCCTACACCACTCCCTACACCACTCCCCACACCACTCCCTACACCACTCCCTACACCACTCCCTACACCACTCCCCACACCACTCCCTACACCACTCCCTACACCACTCCCTACACCACTCCCTACACCACTCCCTACACCACTCCCCACACCACTCCCTACACCACTCCCTACACCACTCCCTACACCACTCACTACACCACTCCCTACACCACTCCCCACACCACTCCCCACACCACTCCCCACACCACTCCCCACACCACTCCCTACACCACTCACTACACCACTCCCCACACCACACCCCACACCACTCCCTACACCACTCCCCACACCACACCCCACACCACTCCCTACACCACTCCCTACACCACTCCCCACACCACTCCCCACACCACTCCCCACACCACTCCCCACACCACTCCCCACACCACTCCCTACACCACTCACTACACCACTCCCCACACCACACCCCACACCACTCCCTACACCACTCCCTACACCACTCCCCACACCACTCCCCACACCACTCCCCACACCACTCCCCACACCACTCCCCACACCACTCCCTACACCACTCGCCACACCACTCACTACACCACTCCGCACACCACTCCCTACACCACTCCCCACACCACTCGCTACACCACTCGCCACACCACTCACTACACCACTCCCTACACCACTCCCTACACCACTCCCCACACCACTCCCTACATCACTCCCTACACCACTCCCTACACCACTCGCCACACCACTCCCCACACCACTCCCCACACCACTCCGCACACCACTCCCCACACCACTCCCCACACCACTCGCTACACCACTCGCCACACCACTCACTACACCACTCCGCACACCACTCCCTACACCACTCACTACACCACTCACTACACCACTCCCTACACCACTCCCTACACCACTCCCCACACCACTCCCTACACCACTCCCTACACCACTCCCTACACCACTCCCCACACCACTCCCTACACCACTCCCTACACCACTCCCTACACCACTCCCTACACCACTCCCTACACCACTCCCTACACCACTCCCTACACCACTCGCCACACCACTCCCCACACCACTCCCTACACCACTCCGCACACCACTCCCCACACCACTCCCCACACCACTCACTACACCACTCGCCACACCACTCACTACACCACTCCGCACACCACTCCCTACACCACTCCCCACACCACTCACTACACCACTCCGCACACCACTCCCTACACCACTCACTACACCACTCACTACACCACTCCCTACACCACTCCCTACACCACTCCCCACACCACTCCCTACACCACTCCCTACACCACTCCCTACACCACTCACTACACCACTCCCTACACCACTCCCTACACCACTCCGCACACCACTCCCTACACCACTCCCTACACCACTCCCTACACCACTCCCCACACCACTCCCTACACCACTCCCTACACCACTCCCTACACCACTCACTACACCACTCCCTACACCACTCCCTACACCACTCACTACACCACTCACTACACCACTCGCCACACCACTCCCCACACCACTCCCTACACCACTCCGCACACCACTCCCCACACCACTCCCCACACCACTCCCTACACCACTCCCTACACCACTCACTACACCACTCCCTACACCACTCACTACACCACTCACTACACCACTCCCTACACCACTCCCTACACCACTCACTACACCACTCCCTACACCACTCCCTACACCACTCGCTACACCACTCGCTACACCACTCGCCACACCACTCCCCACACCACTCCCTACACCACTCCCTACACCACTCCCCACACCACTCCCTACACCACTCCCTACACCACTCCCTACACCACTCCCCACACCACTCCCTACACCACTCCGCACACCACTCACTACACCACTCGCTACACCACTCGCCACACCACTCCCCACACCACTCCCTACACCACTCCCTACACCACTCCCCACACCACTCCCTACACCACTCCCTACACCACTCCCTACACCACTCGCCACACCACTCCCCACACCACTCCCTACACCACTCCGCACACCACTCCCCACACCACTCCCCACACCACTCACTACACCACTCCGCACACCACTCCGCACACCACTCCCCACACCACTCACTACACCACTCGCCACACCACTCACTACACCACTCCCTACACCACTCCCTACACCACTCCCCACACCACTCCCTACACCACTCCCTACACCACTCCCTACACCACTCGCCACACCACTCCCCACACCACTCCGCACACCACTCCCCACACCACTCCCCACACCACTCACTACACCACTCCGCACACCACACCCCACACCACTCCCCACACCACTCACTACACCACTCGCCACACCACTCACTACACCACTCCGCACACCACTCCCCACACCACTCACTACACCACTCACTACACCACTCACTACACCACTCCGCACACCACTCCCCACACCACTCACTACACCACTCACTACACCACTCACTACACCACTCCCCACACCACTCCCTACACCACTCCCTACACCACTCGCCACACCACTCCCCACACCACTCCCTACACCACTCCGCACACCACTCCCCACACCACTCCCCACACCACTCCCCACACCACTCCCCACACCACTCACTACACCACTCGCCACACCACTCACTACACCACTCCGCACACCACTCCCCACACCACTCACTACACCACTCACTACACCACTCACTACACCACTCGCCACACCACTCCCTACACCACTCCCCACACCACTCCCTACACCACTCGCCACACCACTCCCAACACTACTCCCCACACTACTCCCCACACCACTCCCTACACCACTCCCTACACCACTCCCTACACCACTCCCCACACCACTCCCCACACCACTCCCCACACCACTCCCCACACCACTCCCCACACCACTCCCTACACCACACCCCGCATTAGCCCCTATTATAACATAATAACATTTAAAATCTATTTTGATGTTATTTCTGTCTAAGTTAAAGACAATAATAACTAAATTGATATTCTCTTTATTTATATTGAAATAACAGGTAGCTACAACAATGTTGGTAACAGACTTTAATAGTTTGTCTTCATGGTTACAACATGAAGACGATTACTCACAATTTCTTAGTCGTGTGATTGACAACAAAAGTTAGTTTCCTGCAGTTGCAATGTATTTAAAACTTACTGCTGGTATTCCAGATATACTGTGGTATGTTGTGTGGTATGTTGTGTGGTATGTTGTGTGGTATGTTGTGTGGTAGGCTGTGTGGTATGTTGTGTGGTATGTTGTGTGGTAGGCTGTGTGGTATGTTGTGTGGTATGTTGTGTGGTATGTTGTGTGGTATGTTGTGTGGTATGTTGTGTGGTATGTTGTGTGGTATGTTGTGTGGTATGTTGTGTGGTATGTTGTGTGGTATGTTGTGTGGTATGTTGTGTGGTATGTTGTGTGGTATGTTGTGTGGTATGTTGTGTGGTATGTTGTGTGGTATGTTGTGTGGTAGGTTGTGTGGTATGCTGTGTGGTATGTTGTGTGGTATGTTGTGTGGTATGTTGTGTGGTATGTTGTGTGGTAGGTTGTGTGGTAGGTTGTGTGGTAGGTTGTGTGGTATGTTGTGTGGTATGTTGTGTGGTATGTTGTGTGGTATGTTGCGTGGTATGTTGCGTGGTATGTTGCGTGGTATGTTGCGTGGTATGTTGCGTGGTATGTTGTGTGGTATGTTGTGTGGTATGTTGTGTGGTATGTTGTGTGGTATGTTGTGTGGTATGTTGTGTGGTATGTTGTGTGGTATGTTGTGTGGTAGGCTGTGTGGTAGGCTGTGTGGTAGGCTGTGTGGTATGTTGTGTGGTATGTTGTGTGGTATGTTGTGTGGTAGGTTGTGTGGTATGTTGTGTGGTATGTTGTGTGGTATGTTGTGTGGTATGTTGTGTGGTATGTTGTGTGGTATGTTGTGTGGTATGTTGTGTGGTATGTTGTGTGGTATGTTGTGTGGTATGTTGTGTGGTATGTTGTGTGGTATGCTGTGTGGTATGTTGTGTGGTATGTTGTGTGGTATGTTGTGTGGTATGTTGTGTGGTATGTTGTGTGGTATGTTGTGTGGTATGTTGTGTGGTATGTTGTGTGGTAGGCTGTGTGGTATGTTGTGTGGTATGTTGTGTGGTAGGTTGTGTGGTATGTTGTGTGGTATGTTGTGTGGTATGTTGTGTGGTATGTTGTGTGGTATGTTGTGTGGTATGTTGTGTGGTATGTTGTGTGGTAGGCTGTGTGGTATGTTGTGTGGTATGTTGTGTGGTATGTTGTGTGGTATGTTGTGTGGTATGCTGTGTGGTATGTTGTGTGGTATGTTGTGTGGTATGTTGTGTGGTAGGTTGTGTGGTATGTTGTGTGGTATGTTGTGTGGTATGTTATGTGGTATGTTGTGTGGTATGTTGTGTGGTATGTTGTGTGGTATGTTATGTGGTATGTTGTGTGGTATGTTATGTGGTATGTTGTGTGGTATGTTGTGTGGTATGTTGTGTGGTATGTTGTGCGGTATGTTGTGTGGTATGTTGTGCGGTATGTTGTGCGGTATGTTGTGCGGTATGTTGTGTGGTATGTTATGTGGTATGTTGTGTGGTATGTTGTGTGGTATGTTGTGTGGTATGTTGTGTGGTATGTTGTGTGGTATGTTGTGTGGTATGTTGTGTGGTATGTTGTGTGGTATGTTATGTGGTATGTTGTGTGGTAGGCTGTGTGGTATGTTGTGTGGTATGTTGTGTGGTATGTTGTGTGGTATGTTGTGTGGTATGTTGTGTGGTATGTTGTGTGGTAGGCTGTGTGGTATGTTGTGTGGTATGTTGTGTGGTATGTTGTGTGGTATGTTGTGTGGTATGTTATGTGGTATGCTGTGTGGTATGTTGTGTGGTATGTTGTGTGGTATGTTGTGTGGTATGTTGTGTGGTATGTTGTGTGGTATGTTGTGCGGTATGTTGTGTGGTATGTTGTGTGGTATGTTGTGTGGTATGTTATGTGGTATGTTGTGTGGTATGTTGTGTGGTATGTTGTGTGGTATGTTGTGTGGTAAGCTGTGGTATGTTGTGTGGTAGGCTGTGGTATGCTGTGTGGTAGGCTGTGTGGTAGATAGCAGACGTTGTATTAAATTATCAAAAATAAGTTTAAATATTGATTTATAATAAATACGATATAATTATAAAAAAAATAATTAAGAAAAGAAAATATTTCCTACTTTAAAGAATAATTGATATTTATATTGTTAACATGAATAATGTAGATAGTTTTTATATTTTAATTAATAAAATATTCTTATATAAATATTATCAATATCTTAATTCAAATTAAAAGTATTATAAAACTCTATTTTATTAAAACTTCATTATATAAATTATGTAAAATATCAATAAAATATCTGTGAACGATAAAAAAAGAGGAATGATCACAAAGTGAAATATGTTATGAATTGATTATGAATTAAAATTATTAAATTTATTACATTTATTTTGTATATATTCTCCATAATAAAATAGAATAAAAATCTAATACTCTTAATAACTAAATAAAATAAATTTTACAGTAAATGAAAATGAAACTTCAGATAAAAATGACTTAATCAAAGATGTTAAAGATTCAGGTGATAATGAAAAAGTAGCTATTTGTGAATTGCAGAATGTTAAAAAGAAATGTGTTCCAAAGATTCTAAGTTAGTATTTAGGGAATATGACTTGATTTTACAAAGATTAGTAATCATCCACATTTATATTTTTCAAAATTCCCGTTGAGACTCAAAGATAACATTTCCAAAATGCAGATGGTAAATTTGCCTTCAATAAAACTCACTGGTTGGCTCATGCAATGATACAAACTCCTGAAGCTTTAGACAGATTCTCGGTAAATAAACTTCTCTCGGATTTCAGTAATTTCACCGAAACCCCAAGTGATTTTCAGTACCCACTTTTGGATCTGCTTGCTAGGTTTGAAATTTTCTCAATTTATTTCTTTACATTAAAATATCAGAAATTTCTTATTATAATATTGAAAATAAATGTAAATATTATCTATCATTCGACAGTTTCATTCCCAATTTGGTTTGTTCGACTGACTTAAGTCGATGCTACACGAATCTCTTCATAAATACTATAAACAGTTGGTGGAATCTCCGCAAATCTCTATTGATCGTCGACCCTATTTTCATACAATTGTATCGATTATCTAAACTATTTCAGCGAAAGAAGAGTACAAACAGTATTTGGTCGAGAAAGGAGCGCTTACAGAAATTAAGACACTTATTGTGCAAGAAGTAAACGCCCTAATGGTAGCCGAAGAAAACTGTTTAACCCTCGATCTCAATGTAGGCTGTTCTATTGAGGCTCTGGCTCGTTAGTAACTTACCTACTAACTACCTGCGTGCACGTTCAAAGTACAAATTTAACGCAGGTAGTTAATACATTCTTTGGTAATATCCAAGGTGTTGATTGCGAAGTAGTTGGTCAATGATTCCATTCTCTGACCAGACTAAACAATTACTCTTAAAATAATATATAGAAGTGGTCTTAAACAAGAAAATCTTAAAGTCAAGTTTCATTTTATTAAATTTCCTGGAATGGGTAAAGATCTTTAAATAATTACAATACAATGCAAATATTATCTATATAGTATTAACTTCTGCGATCTGTAATGGCGATCTATACCCTGCTCTAACCTTCTCTAACCCACCTCTGATTCTAACAATCTAATCCCTTCCCACATCCCTCTATCCACACATTTATAACACTCTCTAATCATATCTAACCTCTTCTATCATTTCTCTAACCCTTTCTAACCATCTTTAGCTATATCTAATCTATAAATATATCTAACCCTTTCTAACTCTCTCTATCTATATCTAACCTATATATATACCACTCTCTAACCCTTTCTAATATTTCCTTGCTAGAATTACTAGATGTGTTCATGAGCTCTCCTGAAATTTGCAAAGCGAATCGTGAGTTCATCCTTCCTGTCGTTCTCGACAGCTATTTGATGCTTTCGCGAATCTTCGCTTGTAGGTCAAAGTTCACCATAGAGTCTGAAAGGATGTTCCACAAACTCTTAATCTCTATGACCTCTAGTTAGTTAACTTATACTTTGATAATGGCACAATCTATATAATTAGATTATATTATAATTATCCTTCATATATTGGTTATATAATAAATAAAGATAAAAATGTATTATAAAGTTTTGTTTTTTTCGTTTACATTAGTAACTTATTTTTTCTTTTCCAAAACCTAGGCAGTAAAGAAAACCAAATCAAGTTTATGAAAGTATGTGTTCTCTCTTCCATAAAGTACCCCGATGATGATTATAACTCACCTGCATTCTTGTTTGAGAAAATATCTAATATCATTTGTCCGGTAAGTATAAAAGTCAATTCTAACTAGTGACGCTTTCAACCCATATTAATGTTAACCTCTCAAGTGACACTTGTGACCCCATTAAGCGATAGTTCTGAACCCGACAAATTCTAACAAATTATTAGTCTCTGAAGTGACACTTTTAACTTTTTCCTTCGTTTACAGAAGTCCTGCGAAAGCGTCAGTTTCTCCGTTTCTTTCACAAAAGATCCGGACCAGGAAGAATACCTTACCGGAGGCATGGGAAATAATCCGTATGATCTTTCAACTCTTGGTCCTTACATGAGAGACTTGAAGAATAAGATTTGCGTTGGTTGGTAAATGATGAAATTGTTTGTGGAACTATGATTAATTAACCTTATAAATACTTCCATATCAAGTTTATATCTGTATCATATCCGTATCTCCCTCAACCCCAAAATACTATAAAATCTAGGAATTTTTTCTAAATTTAGTCATCTCCGCCTTCCTCGCCTATCTTAATCGTTTACTTATTCGATATCATGACCCTGCGACCCATATTGGAATCTTAAAATGTTTTGTTGGTCACATGACCACTATGTACGCTGAACTCGTTACACTACTCATTGACCCCATTAAACTCTACAGATACCGAACTTTTAGCCCTAATTGATGATGACAATGGAATGGAATTAATCGTCGAAAATAAGATTATTTCTCTGCAACTTAAAGTCATCGACGTTTATCTGAATCTCTGGTGCAAACATCACAGAGAGGTAGGTTGCAGAATCGCGGCTAATTAGATCATTGCAAGTAAATCAGTGGGTACGGAGCGTGTTGGTGCCTGGATGTTTTGTTTCTATCGACAATGACATTCACCTTTCAGACGGAACCTATGTTGATAACATACAGAATTCGTGGTTTGAATGGGGATGCTCAGGAAGATACCATTGAAAGCTTCAATCAGAATACCAGTTTGTATAATCCTTGTCCTTTTTTATAACAAACATGTAATTAACTAACCTTTTAACTAATTAATTATTCATTAACTAATTGATTATTGATTTTGATTATACATTTTAATTATTTGACAACCATTACTCCACTTTAGTCTTAAATAACTACCTTTACTCCACTTTAGTATTAATTAACTACCTTTACTCCACTTTACTCTTACTTAACTACCTTTACTCTACTTTACTCTTACTTAACTACCTTTACTCCACTTTAGTCTTACTTAACTACCTTTACTCCACTTTAGTATTAATTAACTACCTTTACTCCACTTTACTTTTACTTAACTACCTTTACTCCACTTTACTCTTACTTAACTACCTTTACTCCACTACTCTTACTTAACTACCTTTACTCCACTTTAGTCTTACTTAACTACCTTTACTCCACTTTACTCTTACTTAACTACCTTTACTCCACTTTAATCTTACTTAACTACCTTTACTCCACTTTACTCTTACTTAACTACCTTTACTCCACTTTACTCTTACTTAACTACCTTTACTCCACTTTAGTCTTACTTAACTACATTTACTACACTTTACTCTTACTTAACTATCTTTACTCCACTTTAGTCTTACTTAACTACCTTTACTCCACTTTACTCTTACTTAACTACCTTTACTCCACTTTACTCTTACTTAACTACCTTTACTCCACTTTACTCTCACTTAACTACCTCTATCACTATTTACTCTTTTTGTAATCCATCAGTTCCTGTTGATATTGAATCTGTATTTAAATTGGCTTCTACTTTGGCTGAAGATGAGTCTCTTTCTATAATTCTTGAGAGGTTCTTATTTTCTCTTATTTCTTTTTTAACAATAAACATTTTATAATATCTTTGATATTAATTTGTAAAATTTATGAAATACAAAGAAAATATTATTTAATAATTCAATGTATTCAACTTTTGTTCTTAAAAAACTTTATAAATAATAATCTTCGTTCATATCTTAAATTAAACGTAATTACGTTTTAAGATTTGCGAAGATTGATGATTGGTCTCATGGGACACACCTGATGGAGGTTTGCATGCGTTTGTTAAACTATTGCTCGAAGTTAAAGGTGAATCGTGATATCTTCATGAGTTCTCCACGTACCATGGAGATAATGACTGCTGCACTGAATCTTTCTTTGTTACACGAAGCCCCCATCTTGAATAAGGTTTTCACTCCGCTACCTTAAACACATCTTCTGTATTCTGCACCCCCTTTATACATAGTCAGCTTTATAAATCTCCTCTACTTTATAAAAGTCCTCTGATTTACCATATATCTAATAATTTATGCACCTCTCTAATCTTATCCCTTATCCCAGCCTATCTTGGGAACTAAGAAAACCTTTTTATCCGAAGATATCCTGGAGTTTATGTTTAGAAACCTGGAGAATTACGATGGAAATAATCAAGATGAATCTTGGGTAGTTTTAAACACTTACATACATAAGTACATCGCAATTAATTATTTGTGAACCTAACCTAACCCTATCCTAACATAACCCTATCCTAACCCTAACCTAACCCTATCCTAACCTAACCCTATCCTAACCTAACCCTATCCTAACCTAACTCTATCCTAACCTAACCCTATCCTAACCTAACCCTATCCTAACCTAACCCTATCCTAACCTAACCCTATCCTAACCTAACCCTATCCTAACCTAACCCTATCCTAACCTAACCCTATCCTAACCTAACCCTATCTTAACCTAACCCTAACCTAGCCCTATCCTAACCCTATCCTAACCTAACCATATCCTAACCTAACCCTATCCTAACCTAAACCTATACTAACCTAACCCTATCCTAACCTAACCCTAACCTAACCATATCCTAACCTAACCCTATCCTAACCTAACCCTAACCTAGCCCTATCCTAACCCTATCCTAACATAACCCTATCCTAACCTAACCCTAACCTAGCCCTATCCTAACCATATCCTAACCTAACCATATCCTAATCTAACCCTATCCTAACATAACCCTATCCTAACATAATCCTATCCTAACCTAACCCTATCCTAACCTAACCCTATCCTAACCTAACCCTATCCTAACCTAACCCTAACCTAGCCCTATCCTAACCATATCCTAACCTAACCATATCCTAACCTAACTCTATCCTAACCTAACCCTATCCTAACATAACCCTATCCTAACCTAACCATATCCTAACCTAACCCTATCCTAACCTAACCCTATCCTAACCTAACCATATCCTAACCTAACCCTATCCTAACCTAACCCTATCCTAACCTAACCATATCCTAACCTAACCCTATCCTAACCTAACCCTATCCTAACCTAACCCTATCCTAACCTAACCCTATCCTAACCTAACCCTATCCTAACCTAACCCTATCCTAACCTAACCCTATCCTAACCTAGCCCTATCCTAACCTAACCCTATCCTAACATAACCATATCCTAACCTAACCCTATTCTAACCTAACCCTATCCTAACCTAACCATATCCTAACCTAACCCTATCCTAACCTAACCCTATCCTAACCTAACCCTATCCTAACCTAACCCTATCCTAACCTAACCCTATCCTAACCTAACCCTATCCTAACCTAACCCTATCCTAACCTAACCCTATCCTAACCTAGCCCTATCCTAACCTAACCCTATCCTAACATAACCATATCCTAACCTAACCCTATTCTAACCTAACCCTATTCTAACCTAACCCTATCCTAACCTAACCCTATCCTAACCTAACCCTATCCTAACCCTATCCTAACCTAACCCTATCCTAACCTAACCTAACCTAACCCTATCCTAACCTAACCCTATCCTAACATAACCCTATCCTAACCTAACCCTATCCTAACCTAACCCTATCCTAACCTAACCCTATCCTAACCTAACCATATCCTAACCTAACCCTATCCTAACCTAACCCTATCCTAACATAACCCTATCCTAACCTAACCCTATCCTAACCTAACCCTATCCTAACATAACCATATCCTAACCTAACACTATCCTAACCTAACCCTATCCTAACCTAACCCTATCCTAACCTAACCCTATCCTAACCTAACCTAACCTAACCCTATCCTAACCTAACCCTATCCTAACATAACCCTATCCTAACCTAGCCCTATCCTAACCTAACCCTATCCTAACCTAACCCTGCTCTTCCCTTCATAGCACCAGTCTGATAGCAAGCATTTGAGTTTGTTGCTAGACCGTGTTATGAACCTCACTTTACAAAATAATGTCGGCATTTTCGATATGGTTGTTTCGCTTGTACCGTGTCTGACCTTTGGTGATCCCTCGAAGATTTCTCTGATTGTTGATAGATATCGACCATACCTTCAATTTGATTTGTTAGTTATTTTTATAAATTTTATTTTTACTTATAAAATCACTTATAAATCACTTATTTAATATTTTACCATTTATTATTTATTTTCAAATATTAATAATTTAGTTTATTTTAATATTTTCATCAAAAATATCACTTTACAAGGAATAATGAAGCGAATGCAGTGCAAGGTTTAAGGCACCGAATGTCTTTCTCTGTGATAGTAAACAGTGAATCAGATAGCGATGCTGGACATTCGTTCCGTAATCATGTCTTTGAAACAAACCTTACCAATGACTTAATTACATCTTTAATTCGCTATGCACCCAACACCAAACGCATTGTAGCGTTAGTTTCAATAGTTTCTATTGTTATCTGGGATTATTCGTTTGTTATTACCTCTATTACCTCATCTTATGAAAATTCACAGACTTCGAAAGCAATTATTTTTCTAAAACAAATTATTAAAAAACAAATTATATAAAAACATGTTTAAATAATGTTTTATAAAGCACTCTAAAATAAATATATTAAAATCTTAGTATGATTTTAGTATATTATTGAGAATTTTGTAATATATATATTGTACAATTTTTATAAAACTAGTTATTTATTTATTATTTACTAATATTGATAAACTTTAAAAATAATTTATTTTTGGCTAATATAGAAAATAATTGAACTTAATTTTCTAAGAAAGTTAATTTTTTGTAAAAAAAATTCTCTTTTTTTATTTATGAACTCTGCTTTCTTTTCTAACTTCTAAAATAGTGTAGTTATTATTTTTGAATTATAAATTAAATTAATTTATATTTTTCAAAAATTTGGGGCCCAAATTAATCAATTAATTTTCTAAATGTCATGCATAATTTTGTTATATTTTATAACATAATAATTTTTATTTAATGACAATATCCTTGGAGAAGTTTAATTTAGCTACACCTTCCATAAAGTTCCTAGTCTTTTACTTTGTGTGATGAAAATGTTTGATAATCTTAACACTTCTTACTTTAACTCACCTTACTTTAATTAATCTTACTTTAACTTATCTTACTTTAACTTATCTTACTTTAATTAATCTTACTTTAACTTATCTTACTTTAACTTATCTTACTTTAATTAATCTTATTTAATTAATCTTACTTTAACTTATCTTACTTTAACTTATCTTACTTTAATTAATCTTACTTTAACTTATCTTACTTTAACTTATCTTATTTAACTTATCTTACTTTAACTTATCTTACTTTAACTTATCTTATTTAACTTATCTTACTTTAACTTATCTTACTTTAACTTATCTTACTTTAACTTATCTTATTTAACTTATCTTACTTTATCTTATTTTACTTTAATTTATTTGTCAAATATTTCAAATTCCCCAACAATCCCAAGATAACAATATATAATAACCTCCTACAAAACACCTTTTATAATAAACTTATTGCAAAATTACTAAACAAACAACTTTAACAGAATGGCATCTGAGAAATGGTTAAAATTTACTGAAAAACATTCTCTTCCATTGATCATAAAAATATTGCATGGGCTTTCATTGAACCACGAAGCTACACAAATTCTAATTGGTTTCAATCTAGACTATAATATATGTTTTTAGTTTCAATTCTACTCTAACTTACTTTCATCGTGTAATTATCTAGAAGATAATATAATAACTTATGCTATCATCTCCAAACCCATCTAACTTTGATAATCATATACTTTAAATATCAATTCACAGGTGAAAGAGCTTTTGATGTTTTACATTATCTTGAGCAACTCAGTTCTGCAAGTAACATCAGCGTACTTTGTGAGGAGTTATTGACTAGTTTCAATAAGAATCAAGAGATTATCGATATTGTGAGTTCATTATAAATCCTTTATTAATTTATCACCTAAGAATATATTTGATTTATGAGTTTTGATTTAAAATATAAGTTATTATATAAATTACAATTAATTTAGGTGAAATCTGGTCGTGAGAATTCTACCAAAGAACTTAAAAGATTATCTAAAATGAATAGAGATAATTACTTAGCATCAATTGGAATGAAGGTCAAATTTCACAATTTCAAATTTATTTTATTTCTTGTTTCACATTCTTGAAATTTATTTGTGAAATGATCCTCAATTCTCATAACTCATATTCTTGATACTCTTCTCACATTTTATGGAAAACTTCTTTTTAGGAAATTTGATAATTTCATTCATAAATTTACAATAAAATATAGTGTATAATATACATTTTATGCACAATATACTCATTATCCCTTATATATATATTTATATCATTTATTTAAATAATTTTTAAGCTAAATCGAAGACATATTTTTGCAGACGAATGCCAAAGGTCAAGTTTTGTCGAATAAAAATCATGCTTTATTAGTTGAATCTTCAATGATGGAAGAAACTGGTTTAGCTTGCAGCATTTGTCATGAAGGATACGGATTACAGCCAGATAATGTTTGAATTTGCCTGAGATTTTTTTGTAAATTAGTTATTCATACCTTTATTCATTTTTTTAATTAAATCTAATTGCCCATATCCGACGATAAAATATAATACATTTCTTTAACCTTTAGATATTATCTATCTATACACTTACTAAGAAAGTTACTTTGGGTCAATTTGATAATTCTGTAATTAAAAGATCTGGTTTGTACATAGAAAATTTTAACTTAGCTTATACTTTTTTTTTCTTTAAATAATTACCTTCATCTTTAGATATTGGTACAAGTAAACATCAATTTGTTTACTAAATGCAGGTCAATATTTTTCATCAGGTTACTTCTCTGTGTCTCACTTCGTTGCAATCCATAATGAATGTCATGACAAAGCTGTTGCAGTTGCAAAGAACTCTGCAAGATCTGAATGGACTAGTGCAACTCTTCACAACTCCAATACTAAGTAAGTAAAGTAAACAATCAAACAATATTCGGTAAATAACTTTTGATATTTTAAATATTTGTTTTATATTCGAGAATGATCAATTTTAAAAAAATTAAGTTTAATATCATTGAAATATAAATATTATTAATATTGTATTCCTGGCTTTTTATTTACTGTATTTTATTTCCATTCTCTGATGTTCGAAGTTGACCAATTGTAATATAATAAGATTATATAATATGATTTATAAAATAATGTTCACATCAAATAAATAAATAGGTTTTACAGCAATTATTTCTCATTAATAACAGGTGTAATTCTATGTTACCGGTTTGGGCAGGAAATATAACTGAGAAGCAATATTCTCTGGCTATTGTCAAGTTAGAAGCATCTTTTTTCTTATTATGTAATGCTAATATCTATGTAACAACTCTTTTCTTTTAGATATCACAAAAATATTTCGGAATCGGCAACCAGAACTGAATTTAGTTACTCAAATTCTCTTCATGCCCTCAGGATTCTTATTCATAAAATATCTATAGGTTTGTTTCCGCAAACAAAAATTAAACATTATTTTTTATTTTATAAATTTATAGATTTTTATATTTAAAATATTATTTCCGCGTGAAATTTATTTCTCTTGTTTTCTTAGGAGAATCATTATCTGTGGATTCTGGGGGTGGGGGTGCATCTAGTAATTTAAACACTGTACCCTATTGGATCTCTTATATTCTGTATCTTATGCAAATCGGGTTTTTATTTTAGAAATTTATTATAAAAATTAAAATTTTTTTGTTTTCATTTGCATTATACTTTTGAAATTGTTATCATGTAAATAAAACTTCTCACGTAAAACAGTATTTCTCCAAATGTTCTCATAAAAGAAGTTTTAGACTTAGATCACTTTGTGACATCGTCAAAAGCTCAAGTGATAACTGCAACTTATCAGGTAAATAATAAATTTTCATTTCTAATTCTTAACTTTGTGATATAATGTTGTTTTGTTTATAAACAATCACACATTATTCATCACACAGTTGGCAAACCCACAATATATGTTACTCTTATCATTATTTACAAAACCCTGTGATTGGTGGATAAAAAATCGAGTTCAACTTTTGAAAAAATTGATCCTGTCCGATCATACTCGAAATACTTCAAAAACACCTATTAAGTTTAGATCTAAATTGTTTAAAATTATTATTATCATTGTATAGTATATTATTTGATTAATTTGATATTTAATTTATTTAGTTTAACATCAGATACAATTTATGAATATGAAGTATATAAAGGTGCCTGGACTTATTTTGCCATTGTGAATGCAATCACTCTCTGGTTCAAGGTTTCCATTCATTTTACTAGCTAATTATTATATCTAAATTTAAATTATTATTTTATTAAATACAATTTTCTAGAAAACTGATCTCGGTGATGATGGTGTAGTGAAAGGAAAGTTAAAATTTATGAAAATGCAAAAAGATTTCTTGGATAAAACTGAAATAATTACAGAATTGTTGGAATATCAATTGTCCAAAATTGATAATTTTGAAGCCATGTATTCCATACTTAGTTAGTTTTACTTATTAATTATATAATTATAAATATATTTATTATTATATGTTTATTATTAATGTATTGCTTATCTCAGATATGGACATTGATAGAAAATTCATGGAAAAATTATTAAAAAGTTAAATTGTTGTTACAAAATAAAGCTTTGAAAAAATAATTATATATTTTATTGAAATCGTTAAAACTATAAAAGTATAAAATCAAACAATTTGAATAAAAAAATAACGAACAATTCCCACTGGGAATCAATCAATCACAGAATTTTATGAATAATAGGTTAACACACTGGTTTGATTTCCTCGGAGTAGCATGATTCTAGGCAAATCTCCACTCAAAGTATCCAACCAAGCCATATACAAAGCAGCAGAAACTAAATTCTTTTTGGGCATCGGAAGAGTCCTATTGCAAGTGAAAATGAATAGAAAATGTGACTTTGGTTTCAATATCAAATATTAATTTCAATGAAATCAAACAATTGTATATATCCTGCAAATAAGGATTTGGTTTTAGTTACTGGTACTAACATAACGATTAGAGTTGCATCCTTGGAGTGGTACTGAAGAAGCTGTTGCAGTCTTATGTAGCGGTATGACTGCGAAAGGTTTGAAATATGCAGAAATGAACAAATTGAACAAAATAGAAATGATCCTGAATTGCAAACCTTTTCTTTGTTGCTTTCTAGTTCATCTTTGGTGATTCGGTCTGAATCATTTTCAACGTCTGTGATCCAATTTCCGAGTCTTGACTGTATATATATGTATATATATATATATATGTAAATTTAGATATATTATTTGATATATTGTCATCGATATTTATTTGAAAAAGAATAAGACCTTAAATTTATCATAATCTTCTTTATTGGCTTTCTTGCCAATGTCTTGTACGACAATCATAGATGAGTATTCTATCCTAAACTTAGCCAACATAGTCGCCATACTGTAGAACAATTCAATTATTAGTTATTTCAAATATTATTGGATATACATAATAATTTATATACAAAAAACTTTTATATCTTAAGTTATCTAAAATACATTATCTATTACCTTATTAAGGTTAATAAGGTAATAGAAAATGTATTAAATATCGGTGATGAACTTTATAATGAGCTTTCAATTATTTACTTTATCAAATATGAGATATTGATTGCAATAACTGAACAACGATGAAACCAACTGTCTTTGGTCTCGGTCGAGATCTTGTCTCTTTGTGCCGGCCATGAAGATACGTAGTTTACAATTTGACCATTGAGCCTTTGTGGAAAGTAAGTAGGGAATCAACAGCGTCAGACCTGAGTGAAAAGAGTTATGTGATATCTAAGTAAAGTCTTCAATGGTGTAGCCTATATGAACTAGCTCATTAATAAAAAATCAGATGCATTCTATTTTGCTTAGGCAAATTGTACATTTCCTATTTTCACGATTTGATTAAAATGTGGCCTTACTCATAGAAAATGAGAGTTTTTAGTTTACTTGGGATTTGATTTTCCAACTATTTTTTTACTTTCAAATTGAACAATATTTTGAATAATTAATACATAAATTGTTTGTAATGATATGGAAATAATTGAACACATTTATTACTACATAAATGTATATCATAATTTATGAATTAATAATATAGCTATATTTATTAATTAAATTAAATAATTTTATTAATTAACATAATGATTGTAAATAATAATATTGAATAAAAGTAGCGATAAATTGGAATATCATGAAGAAATTGTAATGAAAGCATTTTTGCTCATTCAGCTTAATATATGAACATTTATTACTCTTGGCTCAGTTCTCAGACGGACACAAACCTCCATCGTCAAAAAGCCACCAGACGTCGATGTTTCCCTTTTCTTTGCCTCCGGTGTGATGTTTTCTAGCTGTTCCATTGGAAGGCGCGGAACTGATCGCAGTATTGCTGCAATTCAGCTGAACGCTGCCCAAGTGAAACTTAGCAATTGGTCCACTTGCTGGTTTGATAGTCTCCCTAAAGTCGGGGGCAATAGGACGGGGCTTATAAGGTGTGGAGGCTATGGGCCAAAGTTTAAAAGTCTAATGGTGGGGTTAAGTTAAGTTAAGTTAAGGTAAGATTAGCTGGTGGGAGGAAAGTGGTGTAATCGTGTTGGTAAATGGTTTAATGGTCTCGTCTAATGAATTTAGAGATTTGGGGTAAATAAGTGAGGTGAATAAGAGGGGCAAAAGGTTGGAGTATAAGAATTTAGAGATCGACAATTGCTTTATAATAAATATGTTTCCTCTGGATTTATGATCAGAAAGGATTGCTCTAGAATAAGTAGGAATAAAAACTTACGATGACAAAACTAGAAAGAAATACTTTGCGCGACAGACTTACCTTGAATTATCTTCCTGGTCACTGAATTCATATTCATCGTCGCTATTCTTTAAATCTAATTCAGTGAAAATTGTGACAATTTGCTTATGAATTACAAATCATATACATTTTGATAATAAAATAAACATTTCAAATTATATAAAATAATAATGTATTATCATAATATTATTATCTATTCTTAGATAAAAACCTAGAATATCAGTTTCATCCATGTCAAGAATAGATTCTTGTTTTTGTTTCAAATTCGAAGGTAATCGAAGAACTCCTACACCATAATGAAGGTCAAATGCATCACTGAAAGTAGAAATAAAAGTCAATGAAAATTATCAGTAACAATTAACAATTAAATCGTTAGTAAATGAAAAATGAAAAATGAAGATAATTTATAAATTAAAAATAAATATATTAAAATCTCTTTGTTTTTATTGAATTGGATACTAACTGAAGAATGGAAACGTAGTTTTTAATTGCTTCCGGAGTGGAGACATGCCAATCGTGTTTATAGCCCATAAGTAGGGTATTAGGCCTCATTTTACCAACTCCTGTACTCTATGAATGATTATATGTGAACAAATGGAATATGTATGAAATAGAGAATAAATCGTTGTAAAAAGGGAGTAAAAATTAAGTAAATTGAAATTTATATAGAAAAATATTGGAGAGTAGATTAGATAATGACTATAGGATAAGGTATAAAGTGGTATAAAGAGTTATAGAGTGGTATAAGAAGTTATAGAGTGGTATAAGGAGTTATAGAGTGGTATAAGGAGTTATAGAGTGGTATAAGAAGTTATAGAGTGGTATAAGGAGTTATAGAGTAGTATAAGGAGTTATAGAGTGGTATAGGAAGTTATAGAGTGGCATAAGAAGTTATAGAGTAGTATATTAAGTTATAGAGTGGCATAAGGAGTTATAGAGTAGTATAAGGAGGTGTAAAATGGTATAAATGGGTATAAAGGGGTATAAAGGGGTATGAAAGTTGGTATGAAAATTAGAAAGGAACGAAATTGAATAAGAAAGAATTTACAATAAAACAACATTATAATGAAATAGTAAAATACGACAATAAAATGATCAAATCAAAAATATGTAACTAATGACCATGAGATAAGACGTAACACACCTGTAAGAGGTATTGCACTCCGGTCCGGATATCGGGAGCAGAGATTCCACTATAGAAAGCACGGGTTTTGTGGGTGTGCATCCAATTGTAAGCTTTATAGGAATAACTGCGCAAATCTCTCAATCGATTATCTTCACCTCGCTAGGGGTAAGGGGCGTGGCTTAATATAGGAGCCGACTTAATTAAGAGGATATAGTGGGGAGTAGTTTACAGAATAGTAGAGTGGGGATTTATAGAGGAAAGTAGTTCTTGGGTGTATGGGGGTTTATGAAGGAAGTGGTTTAGAATGGGGTGTGGTTTATGGATTATGGGTGTAGCGGGGTTATTTAGGTGGGGGGGGGGCTTAACGGGGTGAGGGTTATTGTGTAGTATAAGGTTTATAAGGAGTAAAAATTGGTCTAAAGATGATGAGTAGAGATCCAAGAGATCTGTTTAAAGTCGGAAATGGCAGAACTAGAAGGAGGTTTAGAGGAAATAATGCAGAACTAGAAGGAGGTTTAGAGGAAATAATGCAGAACTAGAAGGAGGTTTAGAGGAAATAATGCAGAACTAGAAGGAGGTTTAGAGGAAATAATGCAGAACTAGAAGGAGGTTTAGAGGAAATAATGCAGAACTAGAAGGAGGTTTAGAGGAAATAATGCAGAACTAGAAGGAGGTTTAGAGGAAATAATGCAGAACTAGAAGGAGGTTTAGAGGAAATAATGCAGAACTAGAAGGAGGTTTAGAGGAAATAATGCAGAACTAGAAGGAGGTTTAGAGGAAATAATGCAGAACTAGAAGGAGGTTTAGAGGAAATAATGCAGAACTAGAAGGAGGTTTAGAGGAAATAATGCAGAACTAGAAGGAGGTTTAGAGGAAATAATGCAGAACTAGAAGGAGGTTTAGAGGAAATAATGCAGAACTAGAAGGAGGTTTAGAGGAAATAATGCAGAACTAGAAGGAGGTTTAGAGGAAATAATGCAGAACTAGAAGGAGGTTTAGAGGAAATAATGCAGAACTAGAAGGAGGTTTAGAGGAAATAATGCAGAACTAGAAGGAGGTTTAGAGGAAATAATGCAGAACTAGAAGGAGGTTTAGAGGAAATAATGCAGAACTAGAAGGAGGTTTAGAGGAAATAATGCAGAACTAGAAGGAGGTTTAGAGGAAATAATGCAGAACTAGAAGGAGGTTTAGAGGAAATAATGCAGAACTAGAAGGAGGTTTAGAGGAAATAATGCAGAACTAGAAGGAGGTTTAGAGGAAATAATGCAGAACTAGAAGGAGGTTTAGAGGAAATAATGCAGAACTAGAAGGAGGTTTAGAGGAAATAATGCAGAACTAGAAGGAGGTTTAGAGGAAATAATGCAGAACTAGAAGGAGGTTTAGAGGAAATAATGCAGAACTAGAAGGAGGTTTAGAGGAAATAATGCAGAACTAGAAGGAGGTTTAGAGGAAATAATGCAGAACTAGAAGGAGGTTTAGAGGAAATAATGCAGAACTAGAAGGAGGTTTAGAGGAAATAATGCAGAACTAGAAGGAGGTTTAGAGGAAATAATGCAGAACTAGAAGGAGGTTTAGAGGAAATAATGCAGAACTAGAAGGAGGTTTAGAGGAAATAATGCAGAACTAGAAGGAGGTTTAGAGGAAATAATGCAGAACTAGAAGGAGGTTTAGAGGAAATAATGCAGAACTAGAAGGAGGTTTAGAGGAAATAATGCAGAACTAGAAGGAGGTTTAGAGGAAATAATGCAGAACTAGAAGGAGGTTTAGAGGAAATAATGCAGAACTAGAAGGAGGTTTAGAGGAAATAATGCAGAACTAGAAGGAGGTTTAGAGGAAATAATGCAGAACTAGAAGGAGGTTTAGAGGAAATAATGCAGAACTAGAAGGAGGTTTAGAGGAAATAATGCAGAACTAGAAGGAGGTTTAGAGGAAATAATGCAGAACTAGAAGGAGGTTTAGAGGAAATAATGCAGAACTAGAAGGAGGTTTAGAGGAAATAATGCAGAACTAGAAGGAGGTTTAGAGGAAATAATGCAGAACTAGAAGGAGGTTTAGAGGAAATAATGCAGAACTAGAAGGAGGTTTAGAGGAAATAATGCAGAACTAGAAGGAGGTTTAGAGGAAATAATGCAGAACTAGAAGGAGGTTTAGAGGAAATAATGCAGAACTAGAAGGAGGTTTAGAGGAAATAATGCAGAACTAGAAGGAGGTTTAGAGGAAATAATGCAGAACTAGAAGGAGGTTTAGAGGAAATAATGCAGAACTAGAAGGAGGTTTAGAGGAAATAATGCAGAACTAGAAGGAGGTTTAGAGGAAATAATGCAGAACTAGAAGGAGGTTTAGAGGAAATAATGCAGAACTAGAAGGAGGTTTAGAGGAAATAATGCAGAACTAGAAGGAGGTTTAGAGGAAATAATGCAGAACTAGAAGGAGGTTTAGAGGAAATAATGCAGACTATATATAAACCAAATCATAAATACGAACCAGAACAACATGGCCACAGATCATGAGCGAAATATTTTTCGTGATCATAGAAGCAAAGTCCATGAGTACCGGTCGTTCCGACGGAAAACCTGCCAACACCAAAACCTGTGGCCTGGAGATTGGGAAAGATAGAGAATCTCGTTAATGAGGGAGTCATGTAGAATTGGGTGAGAAAAATCTTGTTGAGACTTTTGGTAATTTTCCAGTTACTATTTTTGTAAAAATATATAAAATATAAATAAATTACGGTTCAAATGAATTGCAATTGATTTTTATTTATAAAAAATGTGTATTCTTTATTAATTTATTCCAATAAATTGATACTTTTTCAAGGGAAATACAAACTATAATATTTAAATTGATTACTTATGAATATATGCTTGCTATACAACAGTTACATGTTTGCATAAATTATATAAATAGTATGAAGATTAAAGGTCAATTAAACCTGAAATTTTTGACATGCTCGAGAACTGAGGTCAACTTCAAGGTATGAGTGAGGGCGCTGCGGTAGACGTGAGCCTGAGTAGAGGACCCCCAATTAATATCTGTGGAATTGTAATCGAAAATAGATTAGTCAAAAATAAACTCTAGTTAGCTTATAATCAAGGTACTTTCGAAAAGTTGGTGATTTTATTAATAATGAAATTAATAAAACGCAACAAAAGTACAAAATAAAACACAAATATGTTTATTACGCGATACATTATAAATTTTACATCTAAAGTGCTTAGATTCACTATTTTATCATTTAAAGTTGAAATGAATTGCAATTGATTTTTATTTATACACATTGTTTATTAATTTACTCTGACAAATGTAAGTTGAGTGAAAGAAGTTATTGAAGTTATTGAAGTTATTGAAGTTATTGAAGTTATTGAAGTTATTGAAGTTATTGAAGTTATTGAAGTTAATAATAATGAATAGCACCAGAGAAACTAATGAGGAGTGACGAATCATAAGGTGGGAGTGGTCTAAAAAAAGGGTGTGGTCTACGAAAGGGGTACGGCCTAACTGATTGAGTATGGTCTAATAAGTAGGGCGTGGTCTCTAATAAAGGCGTGGCCTCTAAGTAAAGGCGTGACCTTTAAGTAAAGGCGTGGCCTCTAAGAAAAGGGTTGGCCTCTAAGAAAAGGCGTGGCCTCTAAGTAAAGGCGTGACCTCTAAGTAAAGGCGTGGCCTCTAAGTAAAGGCGTGACCTCTAAGTAAAGGCGTGTCCTCTAATAAAGGCGTGGCCTCTAAGTAAAGGCGTGACCTCTAAGTAAAGGCGTGACCTCTAAGAAAAGGCGTGGCCTCTAAGTAAAGGCGTCGTCTAACGAGGTGCCGAGTACCCACCGGGTTTGCGGTAGTGCACATAGGTGTAGAGGGCGGTGACAACGCCGAGAGTGACAAGTGCCGTGTACCAGCTGATAACAAACATCACAATGATGCAAATAACGGCACCCACGAGGCTTAACCATTTCGAGTAGTAACGGAATGCGGGCCGCCAGCCTACGGGAGTAGAGGAGGGTTAATCGGAGGTCGGAAGGAGGTCGGAAGGAGGTCAGAAGGAGGTCAGAAGGAGGTGGCTACGATAAGACACATGGTGATCGTAGAGGAATTAATGATATGTAATCGAGGGGTTAATGAAATTTCATTGAAATTTCATCGAGTTCAACGCGAGGTCATTTGGTGTTTGCTGAGAGAACATCGAATGTATCCACATAAAAAGGTTAATGAGGGGTTAAAGAGGAGTTAAAGAGGGGTTAAAGATGGGTTAAAGAGAGGTTAAAGAGGAGTCAAAGAGGGGTTAAAGAGGAGTTAAAGAGGAGTTAAAGAGGAGTTAAAGAGGGGTTAAAGAGGAGTTAAAGAGGGGTTAAAGAGGGGTTAAAGAGGAGTTAAAGAGGGGTTAAAGAGGGGTTAAAGAGGAGTTAAAGAGGGTTTAAAGAGGGTTTAAAGAGGAGTTAAAGAGGGGTTAAAGAAGAGTTAGAGAGGAGTTAAAGAGGAGTTAAAGAGGGGTTAAAGAGGAGTTAAAGAGGGGTTAAAGAGGGGTTAAAGAGGAGTTAAAGAGGGGTTAAAGAGGGGTTAAAGAGGGGTTAAAGAGGAGTTAAAGAGGAGTTAAAGAGGAGTTAAAGAGGAGTTAAAGAGGAGTTAAAGAGGAGTTAAAGATGGGTTAAAGAGGGGTTAAAGAGGAGTTAAAGAGGGGTTAAAGAGGGGTTAAAAAGGAGTTAAAGTGGAGTTAAAGAGGGGTTAAAGATGGGTTAAAGAGGAGTTAAAGAGGGGTTAAAGATGGGTTAAAGAGGGGTTAAAGAGGAGTTAAAGAGGGGTTAAAGAGGGGTTAAAGAGGAGTTAAAGAGGAGTTAAAGAGGGGTTAAAGAGGGGTTAAAGAGGAGTTAAAGAGGGTTTAAAGAGGAGTTAAAGAGGGGTTAAAGAAGAGTTAGAGAGGAGTTAAAGAGGTGTTAAAGAGGGGTTAAAGAGGAGTTAAAGAGGGGTTAAAGAGGGGTTAAAGAGGAGTTAAAGAGGGGTTAAAGAGGAGTTAAAGAGGAGTTAAAGAGGAGTTAAAGAGGAGTTAAAGAGGGGTTAAAGAGGGTTAAAGAGGATTTAAAGAGGGGTTAAAGAGGATTTAAAGAGGGGTTAAAGAGGAGTTAAAGAGGGGTTAAAGAGGGGTTAAAGAGGAGTTAAAGAGGGGTTAAAGAGGGGTTAAAGAGGAGTTAAAGAGGGGTTAAAGAGGGGTTAAAGAGGGGTTAAAGAGGAGTTAAAGAGGGGTTAAAAAGGGGTTAAAGAGGAGTTAAAGAGGAGTTAAAGAGGGGTTAAAGAGGGGTTAAAGAGAAGTTAAAGAGGAGTTAAAGAGGGGTTAAAGAGGAGTTAAAGAGGAGTTAAAGAGGGATTAAAGAGGGGTTAAAGAGAAGTTAAAGAGGAGTCAAAGAGGGGTTAAAGAGGGGTTAAAGAGGAGTTAAAGAGGAGTTAAAGAGGGGTTAAAGAGGAGTTAAAGAGGGGTTAAAGAGGAGTTAAAGAGGAGTCAAAGAGGGTGGTTAGAGATCTGTAAAGAATATCAACTCATATGTTGTGAGCATGTTTTAACTAAATGATGAATAGAACACATCTCTATAATTAATTAACATGAATAAATAAATAAAGATTACAAATTAATAATTTATCTAAAGATTTAACTATTAATGATCTATGTAATTAATTATATTACTAATTAATGATATAACTAATTAATGATTTAATATATATTCTAATAAAATTAACTAAATGACATAAACATAAAAATTACCGATGGAGTCAAACCTGGAGATTTGGCTAATGAAGCATCGAAGCAAGAATAATTAATCAGGGCATACGACATCAGAAAGAAATTCGAGATCAACGGAGCAATCATATTCAAAGAACCTATGGGGGCAAATTAATTTGCAAAATCGTAATAAATAACACACTTGCTTTAAATAAGATAAGTATTTAAATTAATAATATCTAGGACGTTATTCTGGCGTTACAAACCTATGCAGACACATGCCAAAGCTATAACAAAGGTCAATAGGTAGGCACGTCGTGGCTCTCCTTGTGGTCCATAACCCTTACTGAATACGTGAATCATCGGAAATATACGATCCGAGCAAACAGCCTGTAAAAAATGAATCATTGATGATAATGTACTTTAATCTTATCATCAAAGCTTTTGAGAAACTCTAGGGAGATAGGATCCTTAAAAGTGCACGAATAAAATTAGAGAATAATTTATGGTAAAAATATACAAGGTAGTGAATTTGTATACATATAATAAAATTATATACATAAATTTAAATAAATATATATAAAAATTGTGCATATCAATCCCCGTTAGTATAGTGGCGAGTATCCCCGCCTGTCACGCGGGAGACCGGGGTTCAATTCCCCGACGAGGAGATTGTTTTTACATTATATTTATAAGAATTTAACATTACAAAAATGGAGGTGCCATAAAAATTCAGGTGTGGTATATATACTACACCTGAATTTTTAATATATTAATGTGTATAGAAATATATTTCAATAATCATAAAACCATATATAATTATAATTATCCATAATAGTTTACTTATTTAAGTAATAAATGCAAAATATATATAAATATGTATAATTATAATTTATAATATTTTATTAACTTATGGAAAATTAAATATTTTAGTTTTTTTTTAATTAAATATTTTCGACTGTCATGTTTATTTATCAACTATTTAACAGCTGTAGCATAATATTTATTTTATTCGGTATAAATGATAATATATGAATTAGTTATATATTAGTTAAATATTCAATATTAACTCATTTGTATTTTTTAAGTATATTCTGTTAATTGAGATTATTCAAAATTGATTTATAGTTATACAGATCTTTAAAATAGGTTATTTTATGTATAGGTTCCATTCGAGCACAGGTTCTAGAATTGGATACAACACTCAATGTGTAAATGTATTAAAAGATCTGATTTATCCCCGTTTTTATTGTAGAAATCGACTATAAAATGTAAAAATGTAAAAATGTAATAAAAAAAATTGTAAAAATCGTTTTTTAAAGAAAATTGTTGTTAATATCTGTACAATTTTCTAACACGCAATTATTTTTTTTATAAAATTTTTTTCATAACCTTTTTAAATATTTAATATTTAGCAAAGAAATCACCAATATTAATTGATGGATAAATGTATTCTTTAAAAATGAAAAAAATGCTCAATTATAATCCATGTATTTGGCTTTGTGTTATAAAATATTAATGATCATTTTATTAATTAAATTAATATATTTGTAAAATAATAATAATAAGGAGGTTTATTTAAAAAATGTTCAAAATTAAAATTGTTTTAATTTTTAATATATTTAATTAATTAATGAATATATAATAATATAATAAACTTATATTACTATTTAAAGTAATTTATTTTTAATTGATAAAAATGTAATTTAATTTGGTTTGTAATTCTAACAGTTATTAGTATGTAGAAAAGTTAATTTATTTATAAAATAGATCGCAAAGCAATACCTTGATTTCATTTATAAAGTTTAACATGTGATAATCATATTGTGTCTGAGAACACTCCGAGATACACAATTCATAAGGTAGACATTTTCTTATATTCAAAATTATTTGGATAATTAATATTTAATATAATGATATTTTAAAGTACAGTAAAGTACTATTTATAGTAATGTATGGTATTACTTTATAGTAATGCATAGATGTATTGAATAATTGTGTACCTTGAGTTATTGATATTTCAAGAATAAACTAATCTTTGATATTTATTTACCTAAAATCAAACACACATAGAATGATTTATTATAATTATATTTAATTAAAAATTAATATTATCCTTTTATTATTAATTTGTGTATTAATTCGTATATAAATATTTTGCATATAAAAGTTATATTGTTGGTGTATCATTAAATGTTAATAAATAACATAACGATAAGACAATAGATACAAGATTATATGATGTAAAAGCAAGATAAGCATCTAACATCACGTGTAAGATTAATAAAACATGGTGTATAACATATATAACAATTGCATATATAACAACAATAAGGGTGATTCGTGATATATTATAAGAAAAAACTGTATATTCCATTAAATCAACTAGTTTGAGGGATGTATTATACATTAGAGAACTACCCTATGAGAATTTCATACAGTGTTAACCAACTTAAATTATTTCTAATATATATCCACTCCTACCTCTACTTGTCATAGATTTAGAACTTCATTAAATAAAATTTAAATCTCGGGTTTGGGTTTGTAAAATCCATCCCATTATTTTTTTTATCCCAGAAGGATTAGAAAAAAAATTAAAATATTGAAAATTAAAATTTTCACATATAAGATTTAATAGATGTCAATAATTGTTATCAATATACCAACTATATAGTAATGCAAAAGTTATTGAAATTAGTTGATCACTGCATTGGGTAATTAAAAGTCGTACATATAGCAGACGAACACGGTAACAGCGATTAACTTGATGTCTATCTAAATAAACCACACGTAAATATTCTAGTTCCGAAAATATATTCGGTTCAATCGTTTACTTTTAAATTAAAATAATAATGTTGAATTAAAATTTTAGATAAATAATAATATTAAAACAACCAAGAATATTTTTACTTAATACTATATTTTTACTATATGTATACAATATTTTAGGCATTTAAAATATCAATCCCCGTTAGTATAGTGGCGAGTATCCCCGCCTGTCACGCGGGAGACCGGGGTTCAATTCCCCGACGAGGAGATTGTTTTTTGGAATTATTATTTATATTAAAAATTATAAAAATACATTCAAATTATATATATAATATGAAATGATAATATTTAATATAATTTAATTTGAAAAAATAATAGAGAATGCAAAGATTACTTTTTTTATTTAAAAATATTAAATTATAAATTGATTATAATTTTAATTATAATTATAATGATTTATTTATCACTCTAATAATATAAATAATATAGTAAATAAAACACTAATGATTTTCTGTGAACACCTATGCGATTTTATTATAAAATCCGAGTTATCCCCACTTTTATTATAGAAGTCGGCTGTAGCTTAAACAATTATTAAAATAGTTTTTTTAAAGAAATTTGTTGTTGGTATGATTGTTATCTTAATGATTTTTCAAACTCGCGATTATTCAAAATTATTTTCATAACCTTTTTGAACTCCATACAAACATTATTTTTTTAAAGAAATTAATATTTATTAAATTGAGGGAAAAATTAATTTTAAAAATGAAAAAAATGTTATAAGAAATCTGTGTAATTAGCATTGAATGTTTTTCAAACTTAATAATGTTCATTTAATATAATAGTAGAAAAATTATCAATAATTTTAATATTAAATATTATTTATATTATTATTTATATTTAAATATTTGAATATTAAATAATTTAGAAATGATAACACATGACATTTTAACTTAATTCTGATTGGCCAATCTCAAAAAGAGTTACTAAATAAAGTCTAGTGAAAAAAATCCTTTTGAAAATAGAACATAATCTATTTAATTAAATTCTTATAAATCACTGATTTAATATAAAATGGACAAAGTCGACTTTTATTTACAGGCAAGTCATAATTGGCTGAAAAAATCAGGTAAAGAATTGCATAGGTATGAACCTTTGAATGACAAAAATAAAATTTAATAAATGACAAATAATATTTTTTTATATTAGAATATTTATAATATATAAATATTATTTATTTTATTTTGATCGATGGAAATATATAGGTCTAGTTAATTATTGAAATATTAAATTTGACTATATAAGTAGACTATATTTTTAAACAATTATTTATGATTAGATGAAAAAAAAATGAAATATAAAAATTTTTTATTTTGAAACTATAATTGAAGAAAAATTATTTGTCAACATAATTGTAGTAGTTCAACAAATATAATGTCATAGTAAGCAAAATATCAAGATAATCAATGTTTGTTCTTCAAAGTGTTATTATTTATACTTTATTATAACTATTTATCAAATTTATTCATCTGATGAATTGAAACCAAATTTTATAATAATTGAAATTAATCATTCTCATTTATAAACTTTTGTTTAACTAACGATAAATAATAAACCAATAAAATGTACCTGAAAAACTTTAGGTGCAGAAACAAGACTAGCTAGAGCTGAAGAGAGTGTAGCAGAAATTATTCCGGCAACTGTTATTGGACCCCAAGCAGAAATAATTTGCATCACCTGCGAAAATAACAATGGGGAAATACTGAAGTACATTGTACGAAAGGTATAATTATATTAAACCAGTTACATGTGGAAATGTACTAAACGAATAGCAGTGTTTTGAGGGTACTTACCTGCATGTCATTAAGTAGGCCGTATTCACAAGTGGAATTGCAGGGTAGAATAGTGTAAATGTTTTCAGTTTTATTCAAAATAGTGTTTGCAACACTATTTACAGTTTCTTGAATCTAGGTTAAGTAAGTCTTATAAAACCACATATCTACGTTATTCATTTTGTTTTAGCAATCTTAAATTACATGGTTAAATAAATTCCATATAGATCGAATACAAAATATAAATTCAATATAAATTCCAATAAATCAATAAATCAAAATATTCTAGATTCTAGATATCTGTACTCACAACAATACCGCTGGCATCTCTCAACATGCAAGCAGCTGCCATCCAGGCCATTATTACATAAGTCAACATCGAGATAAGAATAGCCAACAAGGTTCCTTTTGGAATTGCAGATTGTGCATCCTGGGTTTAGAGATTTCAATATTTAACTTAATATTAATGAATAAACTTAATATAAAATCATTATTAAGCAAAATTATAATAAATTTGTAATAAACCAGCTATAAATTAGCTTTTTGTGAATGTCAAATACAATTTTAATTAATATCGATAACAAAATTATATTTGTATATTACAAAATATGAAATAAAAAATGTAGCATTTAAAAATCCATACTAAAAATTAAATATTAAAGTAAAGTTTTGATATATTGTTTGCTATAATATAAATTCAAATATATAGGTCATGAATTGATTATTTTTTATAATCAGCAAAATAACCTCGAGATCACCGGAGATATTTGCTCCAGCGAGAATGCCAGTTGCCGCTGGGAAGAAAATGCTAAAGACGCTAAAGAAACTCTCACCTTCATGAAATGCAGGAGACCAATTCTCAGAAAAAGCTTGAGCTGTAAGCAAGTAGGGTCGATGGGGTGAGAAAAAGATATAAATCATCCTAGTAGGATAGCAAACTCTAAATCCCTAGACCTGCTCCGCGTAGACCTCGTAGCCCTAGCCCCATCCTAAACGAACCATTAAAATAGCCCATAGGTCCCGCCGAAATGCCCGACCCCAATCACTTACAAGAGTAGCCTATATATCCCTTGCTGCGCTGTTCAATAGAGGGCGGCATCAGTGACCCTACGAAGAAGTTCACAATGGCGACAACCAGAATGCCCAATAGGGCGAGTTGGGCCCTCGCCTCCCACTCCATGCCAATCAGGGCGAGGCAGAGCAAGAGTACCAGAGTCACCCCACTTATCAGACGTACGTCATTCAACTGGCTGATCAGCACGAATCCCTGTTCCTAGTGGGAAGAGGTTTAGAAGGAGGAGCAAGAGAGAAAGGGAAAGGAAGAATAGTGCGTAGAAGGTTAAAGGGTGGGTATATTGCTGGGTAAGAAGATGCTTATGCTCTGATTATAAGATGTAAAAATAAGAGATTGAAATTTTAACATTTACAGAAATCTTTCGGAAATACATAAATAAATAGTTACATTAGGTAAAGATGAGAGTAGAGTCTACCTCTAGAAATAGTGTTTTTAAAAGGAAAATAAATTTACTCAAAGAAATTAAAAGATACAAGATATATTTAGTAAATTCAATAATGTAAATAATTATCTCTAAGAATCCAAAAAAATATGTTAAAATGCACCAAAATAAGTGCCTGAATAAATCTAAACCTGAAGTATCTCTTGGATTGTCTCTGCAAAACCTACAATATACATGGCAACTGCTACAGCATTAGCCATCGAGAATATAAGACCAATGGCACCTCCAAACTCTGGTCCCAAACTCCGAGAAATCATGTAGTAAGCGCCACCTGATGGCAATTAAAGTAGCGGGATTGAGTAAGTTTAGAGTTAATAGTACTGGGGTTGAGAAATAGTTTAAAATAAATTGAATATGATCTTAATGCTGATTTTATTTAATTATTTATTTAAATGATTCATCATTTCATAATCTTTGTACATGAAATATGAGTCATACCCAGTAGGTGATGAATCATACAGAGTAAGCGATGAGTCATACCCAGTAGGTGATGAATCATACAGAGTAAGCGATGAGTCATACCCAGTAGGTGATGAATCATACAGAGTAAGCGATGAGTCATACCCAGTAGGTGATGAATCATACAGAGTAAGCGATGAGTCATACCCAGTATGTGATGAGACAGTGAAAGCGATGAGTTATATAGTATAAGCAAGGAGTTATGAAACTAGCTACACAAATCTTACATGGAAACATGTATTTCTTTATATGAAATTTAGGAATATTTGCGTCCAGCTAAATTCCATATTCATTTTCCATATATAAAGTAAAGAAAATCTAAATTTAAAATGACCATTGTTAGGAGTCAAATCACGTCCAATTACACAATTGATATTTAAATATAAAATCTTCACATAAGCGAAGTCATCATGAGCTGACAATTGAACATATAATGTATCTGAATAGAGCCAAGGAGATGTGAGGTCATCAGTCTGAATCAATGAGAAGAGGTTTGCGAATAATAAAGGTGAAACCTCCTTTAACTTGTCCGTTCGTGCAAATCGCAGACATCGAAAGTGCCGTAATCGTAGTGACGACGGCCGAGAGCAAGATGACCAGAGTGGTCAAGGCGATACCGCTCTGACCGACTACCCAGCTCAACCGCAAAAACAACATGACTCCGTAAATATTCAGCAGACATCGTACCTGAAAAGAGGGCGTATCTAATTTGAGAGGGCGTGTCTAATATGAGAGGGCGTGTCTAATTTGAGAGGGCGTGTCTAATATGAGAGGGCGTGTCTAATATGAGAGGGCGTGTCTAATTTGAGAGGACGTGTCTAATTTAAAAGGGCGTATCTAATATAAGAGGGCATGCCTAATTTGAGAGGGCGTATCTAATATAACAGGGTGAGTCTAATGTGAGATGGCATGTCTAATTTGAGAGGGCGTGTCTAATATGAGAGGTCGTGTATAATATGAGAGGGCGTGTCTAATATGAGAGGGCGTGTCTAATTTGAGAGGGCGTATCTAATATAAGAGTGCATGTCTAATTTGAGAGGACGTTTTTAATTTGAAAGGGCGTATATAATATAAGAGGGTGTGTATAATTTGAGAGGGCGTATCTAATATAAGAGTGAATGTCTAATTTGAGAGGACGTGTCTAATTTGAAAGGGCGTATCTAATATAAGAGGGCGTGTCTAATTTGAGAGGGCGTATCTAATATAACAGGGTGTGTCTAATTTGAGAGGACGTGTCCAATATGAGTGGGCGTGTCTAATATGAGAGGGCGTGTCTAATATGAGAGGGCGTGTCTAATATGAGAGGGCGTGTCTAATATGAGAGGGCGTGTCTAAGTTGAGAGGACGTGTATAATTTGAAAGGGTGTGTCTAATATGAGAGGGCGTGTCTAATTTGAGAGGGCGTATCTAAGATAAGAGGGTGTGTCTAATATAAGAAGGTATGTAGGCATGAAAGTTTCTGTCCAGTATGTGATGGTATATATACTATGATGGGTTATATCCGGTATGTGAGGTCTAAAGGGGAATGTTTAAAATATGTGTGTGTGTTTGGTATAAGGGGGTATATCTGACATAATGGATGCATTAGGCATAGGCATATTTACTGAGAAAAGTAAATTATGAAGAGCGTATTATAAAAATAAGAGTAAGTTATAAGATAGGAGAGCCTATTAATTACTCATAATTGTTATTAAAAGAAAATGTTATCAAATGGAAACAAATAAAACTGATTCTAGAATTGTAAGAAACAAATTATAGAAATCAAAATATTGTCACCCACCAAAACTCCTTTAATCCATCCAAATTTTAAAGCTCCTTTTTTCTGCGGCAAGTCGATTTTAATTTCTTTAACTTTTGTCAAAGTAGGAGAATTATTTGCATCATCGACCAATTTCTGATTTTCGTCCTTCGAAGAAAAAGTAATAGAAATTAGAAATAATCTTATATATGTACAACATTTTAAATTAGTCATACAACTAATTATATATATATATATATATATATATATATATATATATATATATATTACTATTTTTAATCTATATACAAGAAATTGATAAAATTGACTAAATAAGGATATAAAATTGAAAATGACATATTGTTGTTTAAGTTCAATAGCATTTGAATATTAACGTGAGACATGTAACAAATGTATAGTTTAAATAACGATATACAGTGTAAATAGAGTGGCACTCAAGAACGGGTGTTATCTCACTCGGAGTTAATTGCCGGAGTGAACAGATCAACAAGATGACAGCGGAGATAATCAGTGAAGATGGTAAGTCGAAAGAAATCAACAAGCCATAATAAATATCTTATGAGAGAAGCCCAGGCATTGTGTACATTGTACACAATGCTAGTGTTATATCTAGTGCTACGTCTAGTGTTAAGACTAGTGCTAAGACTAGTGCTAAGACTAGTGCTAAGACTAGTGTTAAGACTAGTGTTAATACTAGTGTTAAGACTAGTGTTAAGACTAGTGTTAATACTAGTGTTACGTCTAGTGTTAAGACTAGTGTTACTTCTAGTGTTAAGACTAGTGTTACGTCTAGTGTTAAGACTAGTGTTAAGACTAGTGTTAAGACTAGTGTTACGTCTAGTGTTAAGACTAGTGTTACGTCTAGTGTTAAGACTAGTGTTAAGACTAGTGTTAAGACTAGTGTTAATACTAGTGTTAATACTAGTGTTAAGACTAGTGTTAAGACTAGTGTTAATACTAGTGTTACGTCTAGTGTTAAGACTAGTGTTACGTCTAGTGTTAAGACTAGTGTTACGTCTAGTGTTAAGACTAGTGTTAAGACTAGTGTTAAGACTAGTGTTAAGACTAGTGTTAATACTAGTGTTAAGACTAGTGTTAAGACTAGTGTTAAGACTAGTGTTAAGACTAGTGTTAATACTAGTGTTAAGACTAGTGTTAAGACTAGTGTTAAGACTAGTGTTAAGACTAGTGTTACGTCTAGTGTTACGTCTAGTGTTAAGACTAGTGTTATGACTAGTGTTAATACTAGTGTTACGTCTAGTGTTAAGACTAGTGTTACGTCTAGTGTTAATACTAGTGTTACGTCTAGTGTTAAGACTAGTGTTACGTCTAGTGTTAAGACTAGTGTTAAGACTAGTGTTAAGACTAGTGTTAATACTAGTGTTAAGACTAGTGTTAAGACTAGTGTTAAGACTAGTGTTAAGACTAGTGTTAAGACTAGTGTTAAGACTAGTTCTGTAATTAGTTGTAATGGCGTAGAATTTGTCACCTTCTCACAGAGTTATTCGCTGACTAATGAAAATGTATTATTTATTATTTTTTGAAAATATGTTCTAGCCATTATCAACAATGATATAATTATTAATAATTAAATGTACTTTAAAAAAAAAGATAAGTGGTATCCCATAGAGTACATATTTAAGAGGTAATACTATACATCTATGTTGAATGTCATGGTGATATTGAAATTCCTTTTGCATAAGTGGGAGCACTGTACTCATCTTATATTGTTGTAATTGACAAAGGTGAAAATACAATGATCACCATCATCCATTGTATCAAACATATCAGAGAATCAATTCTAACGAAAATTACAATGGAAAATATTTTAAAAATTAAAAAGCTATTGAAATACATTAGATAATAGAATATATTATATATTAATTATATGAGAATTTTTTTTATCTATGAATGATTCTTCATAATATACATATAAAATATATTATTATTTAAAATCTGATTTTTTATTATAATTTTCACTAAATTGCAAACATAATTATGATATAATCCAATTTATCTTCTATACAAAATATGAGGATATGATTAGGTAAATTAGGTTATTATATTAAAACAAAAAATATAAGTATGATGAAATTATAAATAATGTTGTAGAAAATAAAATGTAAAAATAATATTAAAAAATGTATTAACATGACATTCTAATTTCATTGAATATAAAGTTCTTTATAAAAAACAATTTTAAAACTAATTTATTTACCAAATAAAATTTGCAGACAGAATTTTCACCAAATATGAGATCATAATTGTTATCTATTAGGAGAACATTACAATACAAACATTACAATACAAACATTACAATACAAACATTACAATACAAACATTACAATACAAACATTACAATACAAACATTACAATACAAACATTACAATACAAACATTACAATACAAACATTACAATACAAACATTACAATACAAACATTACAATACAAACATTACACTACAAACATTACAATACAAACATTACAATACAAACATTACAATACAAACATTACAATACAAACATTACAATACAAACATTACAATACAAACATTACAATACAAACATTACAATACAAACATTACAATACAAACATTACAATACAAACATTACAATACAAACATTACAATACAAACATTACAATACAAACATTACAATACAAACATTACAAAACAAATTTATATCAATTTGAAATCTAGGAATTAAAACATAGTTTGATGTTTTCAAATGTTAAAACTGATAATAGTTATTTTGTATTTATTAATTAATATAGAATATTATTGTTAAAAATGTGATAATGAAAATATAGCAAAATATAAATAATGCTCGAATGAGGTCTAAAATAAATATACTAACAATTTATAACTACAAATATATATATTAATGAATATAATTAGATTAGAGTCTAGTGATTTGTTTATATTTGTAAATATATTATAATCATATTGTATTTATAATCAAGCAAGTTTTAACAAACTATGCTACAAATCCAAACCCAAACCTGTTTGATGTAATGACAATGTGTGTTGTTTGAATCTAATATTACTCTACATTTTCTATTGTTATAATATTAATATATATATTATAATATTGCGCCACATGGAGAAATGAGTAGAAATTAGTAGTTGAGAATAAGGCTTACCTCGTCTTGTTCATGGAGTTCTAAGAGAGTGGGTCTTTTGCGCATGGCTCCGGTAGCGCTCAGTAGGTTTCTATAGTGGTCCTGATGGGGCAACGTCTCCAACGTGTTGTTACCGAATGTTTTGAGGTTGTGGGTGTCGTAGCCAGCTGCGAGGATGCGGGGCTTAGAGGGACGGTAACGGGTAATGTTGGATAGCCAGACTCATACAAGCGCTGCCCCGAATATAGGTGTATAACAGTTAAATGGGTATTATGTTGTGGGAGGCTGAGTCATAGATGTAGGAACTCAGATAATGGAATATCTATCACCATCGTTAATTGTACGGGTTTCATACAAATTAATGATTACATAAACATTATGATTGTAATATTTTATCCGAATTACTTTAATTTATTCGAAATTTAGTTTATTTTTGATAGATCAAAATAGAGAACACAATTATATAACTATAGAAATACTGAATTCTGCCAATAATAAGTATCCAGATGTTATGGACTATAGCAAAACAAATATATATCTATAGAAATAAATTGAAATGATATTTGAATTTAAAAGTTTATTTATCCACTAGATTGTGTAATTAATCAAGTCTTATAAAGTCTTCAATTTGGCTTTAGAAGCTGAGTACACTGCACAATGTCCAGTATCTATTATTACTGTACAGTGTCCAGTGTCCACTGTACAATGTCCAGTATCTATTGTTACTGTACAGTGTCCACTGTACACTGTACAATGTCCAGTATCTATTGTTACTGTACAGTGTCCACTGTACACTGTACAAACATACACTATCACTGCATGATGTACACTGTACAATGTACAGTGTCCACTATACAATGTACAGTGTACAAACATACACTGTCACTGCATGATGTACACTGTACAGTGTACACTGTACAATGTACAGTGTCAATGTATGTTTGGTAATCAATATTGCTGATATTAACATGTTTTAGGCAATAATTAATTCATGTTATATAACATGTTATATCATCAATGACTTCATTGTACAATGACTCATGATATATATTGATTGACTATATAGTAAATGTATTCTTAAAATATATGTTTATATTTTATGATCTATACTTACTTTAATGAGTGGTCTATATTAATATAAAATAATCTATATTAACATAATTCATTCAATATTAATATAAAATAATCAATATTAATATAAAATAATCACTATAAATATAAAATAATCAATATTAAAATAAAATTATCAAAATTTATATATATTAAATATTTTATTAACAACAATATAAATTATAGATTCATGTTTATTAATAATCAACCCAAAATATAAATTTTGGGAATTTTAAAAAATAATTTTAATAATCGTTAAATAAAGAACTAGAATATTTCATCAAATTCCGAATTAGATAGTTTTAGAAAAATGAAATAAAATTCATAATTTTATTCTTCATAATTTAAAAGAATGAAAGTTTAACCATTATATAATGTTCAATATATTCAATATATTATTTATAATATTGTCATAAAATGTACCAATGGTTTTCTTTTATAGTAGATTCCCACAATATGAGCCCCACCATATTATCTCGGTAATATATGAACCCTACTATATAAACTATATAATATTACCGCTACTATAACAGAACCACAATATATGCCCCATAATATAACCCCACCAATATTAGTTCTACTATATTAGCTCTATATTATTACCCCTACTATATGAGCCCTACTATATTATCACTACTATTTTAGCCAGACAATAATGGCACCACAAAATGAGCCATACTACTTTAGCCCAAAGATATTAACCATATTATATTATATCTTATTAACTAATTAAATATTATATTATTAATTTAATTTAATTTTTGATATGATTGTTTTGATAATTTACGAGTATAATGGATATAGCCTAACTGACGACGTCCGTTGGAAGCACATTAACCCCTGGATATCGTAAATATCTAACACAGAGGTTACTTACTAACACATATCCAACGTACAAACCCACAGGAATCTCCCACTTGCCGACTACTTGAAAGACTTTAAATAATCACATAAATGCGAGTTTCAAAAGAAGTTTATATATTTTAGTTATCATTAACATTCATTTTCTTATAACAATACAATGTGCAATAATTGCATTGTGAATGCATTGTATTATCTGTATTATCTATATTATACATTGTGTATATAGTACTAAGGTCCCATTTCGTCTAGAAGATACAATTGATTAATCAAGTTTCACAAGGATACAGGTAAGACGCCATTTATCTTCCCATCATAGGATAAAGGCAATACCTCATGTATCTCCCTACTAGGAATCTATACAGAAATCTTAAAAGCATATTTAAAATAATATTAATAATATAATAAATAAAAAATATTTTTAATTATTATTAATCTATATTATAAATCAATATTATTGTTGTTTATTAAAAGTATGCTATACTTATATAAAACTTTTAATATAATATAATATCTATTAGGATTTTGGATGTTTTACCGTAAGCTATTGTGTTAATTTATAACAATTATTATTACTAAAATCACCTTGAAATAATTTCAAACCACTATTGCAATTAATCCAACTAAAAGTAAAATATTTTATTACATATCCTTTTAAAAACTCATATTTTTTTATTAATTGGTTACATTTATTGCATTAAATTTACGGCTTATATGATGTGAATACGTAATAATTCGCATTAGATGTATTATGATTCACTAAAACCTAATAGTTGTAAATTATACTTTGCAAAAAAGATCTAAACGTGAATTGAAAACAATTTGATTTACTATAGAGATTAAAATAATACCAAATATGGTACTGAAAAGTCAAATACCAGTCGGTTGTAATCAGAAGATAAACTTTCGATAATTACAATATGTTATGTAATAGAAAGGTAAGCAATTATATTTTTAATAACTACATATGCTAAGTTATAATCACAGGTTGCTTTATCTATTTCTCCGATACTCAAGTATTTTTAATTGTATGTCTAAACTTCTTATTTTCAAATTATCAAAAGAAATTATTAATTCAATCTTCTCACATATTATCAAATAGATAATCAATACTATATAACATTCAAATACTGAATATAATTATTGTATTACAATTATATTATTATATATTAATAATATTAGTTTATATTTAAATTTATATTAATAAGTTTATATTTTCTATCACGTGAATTAGAATATATACATATATTCAAATGATCTTAGATAATATATAAATGTGCTTATTTTAATTTACTAAATCATAAATGGTATTTCCATTTGTGTAAATTATACAATATAACATTCATATATTGAAAATCTAAGCCTTGCTCAGTATCATCATTTAATAAATATATTACAATATATATATATATTTGGTATAAAATATAAAATATTATAATAATAAATATGTCAGTGATAAATTGTTTAACAACATTCATTGGAATAAACAAAAGTACAATTCATTAAATGTGTTTACATGTCTTCAGAATTTCGAGTTAATTTCTAAGAAATCTTATAATAAATAAGATAATTAATCTAAAAAATTCCCTTACATTAAAAATCGATTAATTACTATCAATTATGAACAATTTGTATCTAACTAACATTTTCTAAATACTATACATTATTTATTACTACCACCATATAATGAAATGCTTACTAATATAAATACACACATCATATGCAATAACACAATTAATACCACTAATTTAATACAAGTAGTGATGTTAGAGAATCTAATTACACGATTTGATTATATTTGTATTAATATAACATTTTGATTATCAATACAAATATATTATGATCATTAATTATATAATATATAATTAGTACGTCTTTAGACATATTAATTATATAGTAAACCGTTGTGATCAGATAATGAATATTTATATTAATGTCTATATTAATATATTAAATATATTTAATATCGTATGAATAAAATAATTAAAATTAAAATATAAAAACATGATATCAATATTATTATCCCAGCAAATCATCCATTAATCGAATTTAATGTATGCCATTTCATGAGTAAAGTAAAGTTACATCACTATTAAACATAAAGCCCTACACCATTATAGGCATGTAAGTGCAGGTAGTAGAGTATAAGGGCATATCATGACATGTAATGGCATATAGGGGAATATAAAGCCACGTAAATACATACATGGGCATATAAGGGCATATTATGACTTACAAGGAATACCTTTAATAACTTCAATAGAAAAATATTTTATAATGAACACAATTGTTATTGATTTCAATTACGATGATTATTAATGACATTAGAATACTAATTCATTAAATAAATCACGAAATAGTTGTATCTAATAGGATATTCATAAGTAAACCAAAAACCTATGTCTCCCCGGAGAATATGAATACCATATTACAGTGGAAAGTTATTGTGTGCGGTGACATAACATACTAAAGGAATACACAAACACTTTAAAATACATCAATATTATATAGCAGGTTTGTTACGTTAATACCGGAATAAACAACGAAATAAACACCATAATACCGGAAAAAACATTGCTAAATCATCATATTATATAATCGTTTATAATCGGTTAACTATTGGTCAATTGGTATATTCGCAGACATTACAATAATATATTACGTAATACATTATAACGTACAATATTAATATTGCATCGTCAATACCCATGTAATCGAGACATCGATGTGATATTATATATATATATATATATAGATAGACATATTATACTTATATTATATATTAATATAGATAAAAACGCTCACATTCAAAAATAAACTTGCAATTAATATCATGTTCGCCAGTATGAGTGTGTCAGTACATGCGTATATCAGTACATGTGTGGATTTGTGTGTGGATTTGTGTGTGGATTGGTGTGTGGGTTGGTGTGTGGATTGGTGTGTGGATTGGTGTGTTGGTTGGTGTGTGGATTTGTGTGTGGATTGGTGTGTTGGTTGGTGTGTTGATTGGTGTGTGGGTTGGTGTGTGGGTTGTTGTGTGGGTCGGTGTGTGGGTTGGTGTGTGGGTCGGTGCTCTACACATGTCAACAATGTTTTGACTATGCAAAGACTATAGATTTAGTATGTTAGACATACTCCACACCATAATGAAAGTGCTTAGAAATAATGCTTTTTGTGAATCTGTACGTATAGGAATTACTATAGACCCGTGTAGGATATCGAATAAAGGAAATTTCCTCAGACGAGGTCATGTCCTCCGTATAATTCCCAAGGACATGTCGAGACTGGTAAAATAAGATTACATAATATAACAACTATAAACACATACATATAGTACAGTGTATACTGTAAAGTCTACACATGGGGTTTGCAAACTTTTTTATTTGATAACCCAAATACAAAATATGAAATGTACCATAACTCAAATAAAACAACAATTAAAAATATAATTTCTGTTATTTTATTATTTAATAAAATAGAAAAAATCACCTTTAAAACTAAGAAAACATACATAATTTACATATATATAGTAACTATATATTATTGAAAGTTAAAGTTATAATGTTTAGCTTATATTATAAAGGAACGCCTGAAAGGAGGCAGATGCGTTCCTTTATACTCTGCATATTGGTAAATGTTAACAATTCAATAGTGAATACGTATAAAAGTTCATATGTCAGTTGCCACTCAATATACGCCTTACACTAACGCAATTCCGCAGGTAATATTCCGTTTTTGCAGGTGTATAAACCGTGTAAATAGAAGCTATATTATACGTATTAGCCAATACATAGAAATATCCAAATAAACCAGACGATAAAACTATTATACAATCTTGTAATTATTTTATAAATTATAAATATAATATGAGAAAACATCCCAGCAACTATTCAGTTCTTTTATAGCCTAATTTCTTTTATATTATTTTCTATTCTTGTTAGCACATCAAAGCATTTTACAAAACTATTACATCACTGAGTTTTATGGGATGTCAAACGGAGTGATATAATAGTTATCTAAATCCTTAACGTACTACACAATTATTGGTTAATATAAAGGATATTATGCAATGAAATTACACGAGTTGTTTGCTGGGATATGAATATATATTACATAACTTATTTGCACAAACTGCTGTACATCTTTCACTAAAGTTATTTTCCAGGCTAGATCCTGGAATGGATAGATCCTATAGGCCTATTATCCGTGTAGTTCCTTTTCGCACGGGTTTTGTTATTGGAATGGTGCCTTGAACTCTTTATAAGGCATATCATAACAGCATTATAACATATACATTGCTATTATGATATGTCTTATAAAGAGTTCAATCTAGGACAGAAAAATAAAACAATTATATGTAAATCAAAAAAATCTGATTTTAATTAAACCCTCAATCTTGGCTGTATAATTCTGTACTAGTGTTATTTATTATACTGTGACTTAATCAAATTGAGAAGACACATATTAATAAATGCTTTGAACTCATTAAATTCACAATAAAACTGGACAATTCTCTGATAATTTATTTATATTCTATATTGCCTATAAATATCTAGTCTTAAAATAAATATTGAGTATTATTTAATTCTAAAAATTTAAATTCTAATTATTAAATGAATTTATTATATTTCATAATATTAATCATGTGCAATATATTTTACTATAACTCCTGATGAATAACATCTAAATATAATTAGTTATTATATAAATATAAGTTATTATATAATTGTAATCTAATTATAATAAAAACAAAGTCTCTATCGTTAGACAGCATTTCTAAATTACTTTTATATTAGAACTATATTGTATTATTGTATTCTATATTTAAGAGTAATTGGGGTTGTTCATATTACGTAACTAGTAAGTTATAGACACCATTTTAATATATAGGTTACAATCATCCAACATTGTTATGCTTTTTAGATTTTATATAAAGTTTTCAGCCTATGTTTAGTCTTACAAATAGGTACATTTGAATTTGATTATTTTGTATTTAAGCAACTAGATGAAATTAAATCATATGCGTAGAATTTGATGTAGAAAAACACGATTAATTCGAGCTTCTATGAATAAAGTTTAACGAACTCGAGTTTAAAAAGTTTAACACGGACACAATTGCAGACAATTGTAATCCGCGCGTGAACAGCCTATCAGATTCGCAGCATCAGGTTACTATGACGAAACAGGATTGCACAACACCATTATGCAACGCGGTCGTACGGACGGGTTTCCTGTTAGAAAATCGATTTAAACTCATTTGAACTCTAACGACGTCCTAAACGAAGTCTGTATATACTGTAGGCCCTATATATATATATATATATATATATATATATATATCCATATAGGGAAACTGCCTAGGCTGGTCCAATCACGTGCATTGTACATTGAGGTGTTATATAATGGCACCTAAACGTACGCCGCAAGGGATGCGAGAGGAACTTTCTGACCATATGGCGAGTGGAGTGTGTATTAGTGAGTGTGTGCGTGCGAGTGTGTGTGCGAGTGAGTGCGTGCGAGTGAGTGTGTGCGAGTGAGTGTGTGCTAGTAAGTATGTCTGCATGCGGGTGACGAGCTGAGTGCGTGCGTTGTCTTAGAGTGCGTGCGTTTTTGCATGTCTGCCACGTACGCCGTACTAGAATTGGCAAATGTAGAAATTTCTAAATATTGATATGGATTACATAACCGTTAGTAGGCAAAACGAGTGTTGAAGGTAATATATACCTACTATATTTGATATTAGGTATTAAAGTATAACATGCAATAAACATAATATACAATATATACACTATATAATATACGATATTATATACAATAGATAATATATATATATATATATATATATATAAATATATAAATATATATATATATATATAAATATATAAATATATATATATATATATATATATATATATATATATAAATATATATATATATATATGTTTATATGAAGTATATGAAGAGAGATTTTAAAAGGTAAACAAAGCTGTAAAATACAATAAACTACATTATGTAACATATACTATATTTAAGCTCTATACTATATTTAAGCCCTATACTATATTTAAGCCCTATACTATATTTAAGCCCTATACTATATGTAAGCCCCATACTGTATGAAGTTTATTCACCACATCGCAAACCCACACTACCAAATAAGGTGTTATTGTAAAACGGAATTTATTCTATAGAATATAAGGCAATGTATTTATTGATTAATGTTTTAATTCAAGTTATAGCGACTTGCCATTCAAATAGAGCCACGGGGTAATCGAAACCCCATCGCACAAACCCCATCGCATAAACCCCATTGCATTAGCACCATCACAATTGGGACAGCTTCTTTTACACTTATTTTTATGTCGTTCAGTTTGATCCGGGTGATGTTATTGCAATGTCCTTGTTACACCGTGGCCGTAATGGTCAGACTATTCCATTTGTCAAAATGATTACAATTGAAATTGAACGACGCGCCCTGAAATCAAAACATATCCCAACAAAACAGATAAATAGTAGTGGAATAGTAGCAAAGATGATGTACTCATAGAGTATGTACACATGAGTACACGAGTATCCAAGTGGCGTTGGTAGTAGTCATTTCTAGGGCATTGTACACCGGATGTGAAACGTGCATGTTATGCAATGAGTGACATATAGTCGGAGATTTTAGAAATCATTTATTACAGTCCTATAATTCCAACAGCAAGATCAATTGTCACAAGAACAATTCAATATATCTAAACAATCACGACAATTGATTTCTATAGAAATCTTCATATAGATCTTTAAATAAAAATAGATTTATTGACACAATAGGCATAATGTTTATATGTTCATGTTTTTAGATTCGATACCATACGTAATACCATAGATAAAAAGTTACTAGCTAACCTTGCAAATAGGGTGACGTAATAGTGACGTAATAGTGACGTAATAGTGATGTAATAGTGATGTAATAGTGATGTAATAGTGATGTAATAGTGATGTAATAGTGATGTAATAGTGTAAAATACTTCATGTAAGAAGATTTTAACGCATTTTTAAAAAAATTAATTTTTTAACATCAAATAATTTGTGCAATACAAAAAATGAAATTACCCCAGGATTGTTTGCCTGGTTTGTCTGGTTTGTCTGGTGTAAGTATGTCCAAGACGATGATGAAATCAAATCATATACAGAAAGTCGCTCACGGAATCAGTTATGGTGTCATCAAATGATATTCTAAAAATATAGTAGGAAGAGCATATGTCCAATTAGCGTTTATACAATGGACGCAATTAATTACCATATATACAGTTAATGAATACGTATTTCGTAATATTACATAATGAAGTTATGGTCAAGAAAATAAAGTAAAATGACACGCAATGTTATAGATATAGTGTGGAAGGTCAGTATTGGATAATAATGTTATAACCTACGTTCCATATCACATCTAAGTAATCCATTAATGAAATCATCAAGTACATTTTATTTTTTTATTGTATAAATTAAGAGATATATTTTATTTACATTTAAATTATATTATAATTAAATTTTATTTAAAATATTTATATAAGAATTTAAAATAATTACATCATCTGTTTTTTTAGGTACACACGATTTCGTTTTTTATGTTACGTAATAAAGTTATAAATATTGTACTTTTTTATTGAACATATGTAGAATATATGTATTCTTTATAATAATGAAATATACGGAGTGGTATCCCTATGTTTAATGAATTTATAGATTATTTGATAGGTTACGCATTGCATTAGAATAATAAAAAGGTTCTGTGAGTAAGTAATGAGTTTGTAAATTTGATGGTAGGGTTTTTCGAAGACAAAGTAAAGATGAGCAGATCATTCTGTTGACTTTCCTTTTGACTATATATAGTCATAGATGAGGCATGGCTATGAATATATTGTAAATACACAGAAAATATACAGTTAATATACAGTTAATATACAGTTAATATACAGTTAATATACAGTTAATATACAGTTAATATACAGTTAATATACAGTTAATATACAGTTAATATACAGTTAATATACAGTTAATATACAGTTAATATACAGTTAATATACAGTTAATATACAGTTAATATACAGTTAATATACAGTTAATATACAGTTAATATACAGTTAATATACAGTTAATATACAGTTAATATACAGTTAATATACAGTTAATATACAGTTAATATACAGTTAATATACAGTTAATATACAGTTAATATACAGTTAATATACAGTTAATATACAGTTAATATACAGTTAATATACAGTTAATATACAGTTAATATACAGTTAATATACAGTTAATATACAGTTAATATACAGTTAATATACAGTTAATATACAGTTAATATATAGTTAATATATAGTTAATATACAGTTAATAAGATGGTCGATATGCAAAAGTATAATACCGAAAACAGATGAAGACGAATAATAAATATGCTTAAAAAATAGTGATTCATGAGACTGAGAAATATTCGGTAGCCATTGAGAAGTGGTGAGTCAGGGGTCATTAAGCATTAGTGAGTCAGGGGTCATTAAGCATTAGTGAGTCAGTAGTTAGTGAGTCAGGGGTCATTAAGCATTAGTGAGTTAGTAGTTAGTGAGTCAGGGGTCATTAAGCATTAGTGAGTCAGTAGTTAGTGAGTCAGGGGTCATTAAGCATTAGTGAGTCAGTAGTTAGTGAGTCAGGGGTCATTAAGCATTAGTGAGTTAATAGTTAGTGAGTCAGGGGTCATTAAGCATTAGTGAGCCAGGGGTCATTAATCATTAGTGAGTCAATAGTTAGTGAGTCAGGGGTCATTAAGCATTAGTGAGTCAATAGTTAGTGAGTCAGGGGTCATTAAGCATTAGTGAGTCAGTAGTTAGTGAGTCAGGGGTCATTAAGCATTAGTGAGTCAGTAGTTAGTGAGTCAGGGGTCATTAAGCATTAGTGAGTCAATAGTTAGTGAGTCAGGGGTCATTAAGCATTAGTGAGTCAGTAGTTAGTGAGTCAGTAGTTAGTGAGTCGGGGGTCATTAAGCATTAGTGAGTCAGTAGTTAGTGAGTCAGGGGTCATTAAGCATTAGTGAGTCAGTAGTTAGTGAGTCAGGGGTCATTAAGCATTAGTGAGTCAGTAGTTAGTGAGTCGGTGGTCATTAAGCATTAGTGAGTTAGTAGTTAGTGAGTCAGGGGTCATTAAGCATTAGTGAGTCAGTAGTTAGTGAGTCAGGGGTAATTAAGCATTAGTGAGTTAGTAGTTAGTGAGTCAGGGGTCATTAAGCATTAGTGAGTCAGGGGTCATTAAGCATTAGTGAGTCAGTGGTCATTAAGCATTAGTGAGTCAGGGGTCATTAAGCATTAGTGAGTCAATAGTTAGTGGGTCAGGGGTCATTAAGCATTAGTGAGTCAGTAGTTAGTGAGTCAGGGTCATTAAGCATTAGTGAGTCAATAGTTAGTGAGTCAGGGGTCATTAAGCATTAGTGAGTCAGGGGTCATCAAGCATTAGTGAGTCAATAGTTAGTGAGTCAGGGTCATTAAGCATTAGTGAGTCAATAGTTAGTGAGTCAGGGGTCATTAAGCATTAGTGAGTCAGTAGTTAGTGAGTCAGGGGTCATTAAGCATTAGTGAGTCAGGGGTCATTAAGCATTAGTGAGTCAATAGTTAGTGGGTCAGGGGTCATTAAGCATTAGTGAGTCAGTAGTTAGTGAGTCAGGGTCATTAAGCATTAGTGAGTCAATAGTTAGTGAATCAGGGGTCATTAAGCATTAGTGAGTCAGGGGTCATCAAGCATTAGTGAGTCAGTAGTTGTGAGTCAGTAAATCAGTGGTTTGTCGAAAGGATTATACACTGAGAGAAATAAATGTGATGATATAGAGGACGTCTGTGTATGTGTTTAAGAGAGTATTAATGAGAATATATTCTAGAGTATTCACACGTGACTTGTTCTTTTTACTGAGTCTACACCAAAAATACATAACCTATGTACACTGTACTGTGTACACTATACAGTGTAAACTGTACATTATACAGTGTAAACTGTACAATGTACAGTTTATTTTGTGTATACACAACTCACAAATCCACATTTACTACTAACGAATGCATCTCCATAATTAATGATTAGTATGGGACGAGCGATATATTGAGTGTATATCTGTATGTGAGTATGTATTAGTGTGTGAGTGTGTGTGCTAATATGTTTGATGAATTGTGAGAGTGTATAACTGTGAGAGTAGGAGTGTATAACTGTGAGAGTAAGAGTGTATAACTGTAAGAGTGAGAGTGTATAACTGTGAGAGTGAGAGTGTATAACTATGAGAGTGAGAGTGTATAAATGTGAGAGTGAGAGTGTATAAATATGAGAGTGAGAGTGCATAACTGTGAGAGTGAGAGTGTATAACTGTGAGAGTGAGAGTGTATAACTGTGAGAGTGAGAGTGTATAACTGTGAGAGTGAGAGTGTATAAATGTGAGAGTGAGAGTGTATAACTATGAGAGTGAGAGTGTATAAATGTGAGAGTGAGAGTGTATAAATGTGAGAGTGAGAGTGTATAACTGTGAGAGTGAGAGTGTATAACTGTGAGAGTGAGCGTGTATAACTGTGAGAGTGAGAGTGTATAACTATAACTGTGAGAGTGTATAACTGTGAGAGTAAGAGTGTATAACTATGAGAATGAGAGTGTATAAATGTTAAAGTGAGAGTGTATAACTGTGAGAGTAAGAGTGTATAACTGTGAGAGTAAGAGTGTATAACTGTGAGAGTGAGAGTGTATAACTGTAAGAGTAAGAGTGTATAACTGTGAGAGTGAGAGTGTATAACTGTGAGAGTGAGAGTGTATAACTGTGAGAGTAAGAGTGTATAACTGTAAGAGAGAGAGTGCATAACTGTGAGAGTGAGAGTGTATAACTGTAAGAGTAAGAGTGTATAACTATGAGAGTGAGAGTGTATAACTGTGAGAGTGTATAACTGTGAGAGTTTATAACTGTGAGAGTGAGAGTGTATAACTGTGAGAGTGTATAACTGTGAGAGTGTATAACTGTGAGAGTGTATAACTGTGAGAGTGTATAACTGTGAGAGTGTATAACTGTGAGAGTGTATAACTGTGAGAGTGTATAACTCTGAGAGTGTATAACTGTGAGAGTGTATAACTGTGAGAGTGTATAACTGTGAGAGTGTATAACTGTGAGAGTGTATAACTGTGAGAGTGTATAACTGTGAGAGTGTATAACTGTGAGAGTTAGAGTGTATAACTGTGAGAGTGAGAGTGTATAACTGTAAGAGTGAGAGTGTATAACTGTAAGAGTGAGAGTGTATAACTGTGAGAGTGAGAGTGTATAACTGTAAGAGTGAGAGTGTATAACTGTGAGAGTAAGAGTGTATAACTGTGAGAGTAAGTGTGTATAACTGTGATAATAAATGTACAGAGTACATGCACAGTGTGCAATGCACACGGTCTATACGCATACAACCACACACACAACCACACACACACAACCACACACATACAACCACACACACACAACCACACACACAACTACACACACACACAACCACACCACAACAACAACACACATACACATTCAATTCTCAATAATTTCCTAATTGAAAGTATACAACTTTATATAGGCAATTAAATTACATAGAGATAGCGTAATAATAGTGAGGACCATACACGAGGTATTGCCAAATGTAAGTAAGCAACCGTGTTGATCTCGTAAGCAACTGTGTTGATCTCGTAAGCAACAGGGGATATCTATATTACATTGGAGTGTTAGAACATCATTTAAACAGATGTATATCCCCAAATAGAAGAATGGAGACGGGTTATCATCCCTGTTAGTTGCTTATTTGAACATTATCGATGCGATTCTATTATTCAGAATATATTGGAGGTTCAATTATGGAAACAACAGGCCAAAGTACAAAGTTACCGCTATCTGAGATGTTATACCTGCAGGAATAACGGCTATCGGTATTACAAAAGAAAACTGGTTAATGTTAATCCACGAATGAATATCTATTTATAGATCTTATGGCGTTACCTACTTCTTGACCAGAAGTATCAAGACCACCCAGAAATAAACAAGAGCGGAAGTGCGATCGCTAATTAGTTTACATTCATTAACTAGATTTAATTAAAACGTACGTCGTATGTCGTATGTATTGTTAATACGATGATAATGCTATATAAATGTGACGTAACAACGTTTTCATACTGCATTTATTATTGATATTCCTATTGTATATGAAATACCGTATTATATAATATGCACGGTACATAAAACTTGATATATATAAACATGATAACAATGATACATCATATGTAATGTTATAGTTAATAATTTATAAAATTCAATATATAGCTTATATAATGTGCCTAGAGAACAGTGATGTAGTAGTTTTATATAATCCTTTGATGTTATACATACTGAATTAGGTAATATAAAAAATAGAAATTATAGGAGTATCTGTATTATGTCATCTTATCAAAGCTAACTAAAACAAAGAAACGATCACATTCATTTGAGTTGTTTCATTATATAAGATTGTATTATGGTTACATCATCTGGTTTATTGTGTAAAGTGCATAGCGTATATATAAAGTACAAACTAGAGGTGCAATTGTAGTAATACGAATTTATAGATATATGTCTATCAAGTTAAAAAATATGGCATCATACTTCGTAGTGTTTATGTATTGATAGCAATAAATATAGCAATAAATAACACGATTACAATATATAGTTTCTATATATAATTACCTCTATGCATACAAGGAAATAGTTTTATTATATATGTATATATTAATATCTTCTAGGAATGATAAACAAGCAACGAGACAATAAAACAAGGTCGATTGAAATATCTATTTATAGATTTATAGTCGGTCATCTAGACTCTCGATTTCTAGGCCAAATAACAACGACACTAGTGAATCAATGGTGAATCGACCTATATTTTTATGTAATAGTAGTATACTTAAATATATACATGTATGACATACGCACTTTATAATGTATATATGCGTATATATATATATATATATTTGTATATATTTGTATATATTTGTATATATTTGTATATATTTGTATATATTTGTATATATATATATATATTTGTATATATTTGTATATATTTGTATATATTTGTATATATTTGTATATATTTGTATACCTAGGTGGGTATGTAGTTTACTTGGATGCAATTGACAATACAGGTCTGTAATATCAAAAGCTCAGTGTGGGCTTTAGTAATGTACAATGTATTTTTTACAAGTACATCCTGTGTTTTACTTCTATTATATCTATATTATATCTATATTATATCTATATTATATCTATATTATATCTATATTAAATCTATATTATATCAATATTATATATATATATATATTATATCTATATTAAATATATATTATATATATATTTGAACAATATTATATATATTTTATATCTATATTATATATATATATATAATATAGATATAATATTGATCTAATGTAGATTGATCTAATATATATCTAATAATATTATATATATATATATATATATATATATATATATATATATATATTAGATTTATATTAGATCTATATTAGATCTATATTAGATCTATATTAGATCTATATTAGATCTATATCATATATATATATTAGATATACATTAGATCTATATTAGATCTATATTAGATCTATATCAGATATATATTAGATCTATATTAGATCAACATTACGGGGCAGTGCGCACTATACAATAGACTGAATACAATAAGACACCTACAGTTTATATCTATATTATAAACTGAATACATCTGAACTTATCACGTATTAAAAAGTAGTTTATATTCTAGGAGTTTTTTATTATATGGGTTATAAAAATTTAAAATAGGTGATACCTAGAAGTAATGCCTATATATAATTCCTTGAAGTAGTGTTCCATATAACTTCGACATTTGATTTAGAAAGTTAGTTATGTTTATCCTGCGACCTCCCCATCACCCACCCATGATCTCCCAACACCCCCACCCCATCACTCACCCTCCCACCACTCACCCTCCCACTACCCACCCTCCCACCACTCACCCTCCCACTACCCACCCACCCTCCATTACCCATATTAACTACACATCACTCAGCCTCTTCATTACATCATCCCTTCTACTTATTAATTATTAATCTACATAAACAATTTCCATCTCAAACTTACTCTAATCAGAATTATTTTCATTATCATCCCTGCACTATGGATTATATGACCTCCCTAATGCCTATAACGATATACTACATATATATATATATATCCCTACTCCTTCTATATTCCTACCCCCCTCTCTCTCTCTCCGACTAACCGTTATTCGTTGAATACGTTTGGTTAGGTGAATGTACTTCATGACTCAGTACTTCATGACTTAGTAAACTAGTTTCATCATAAGAATCTTGACGACCAGCTGCGGCTACTTTATCTACTTGGAAACGACTCCCGCTTTTGTTATTATCCTTGGTCAAGTTGCCGAGTTCGACGCCTTTCCGAAACGTGGGCGAAGGGGGCGGAAGAGAGGACGTGGAAGGTGGCAATGCGTCGTCGGTACCCAACAGCTGATTATTGAGATCCGACTGAGCGACCGTGAATTTGACGTGCATTTTAGACTGTCCCGGGTCCGTAGACATTTTGTACACGTTGCTGTGTTCACTACGCTATGCTTGGTCGTATGAGGGCGTACGGTTATTGATGTATATACGTTTAGTAAGAAAGAGGTAAATTAGAGATGAATGGTACGCAAGAAAATTGCGAAAATAAATTGGTGTCTACGATCACGAGAGTTTTATTCGGATTTGTTTACGTTTCGCGAAATATAGGTGTCGCTATTGAATTTGAGAACATATAAAATGGTTTATTCCGGGATTCAATTATAGCATGAATTATAGATTTAATATTTAAATAATACTAATTATGCTTCTCGAGAATAAGTACTCTTCCATAATAAGTATATTATCATTATTAGTAGTATTATTATTATAGATTTTGTTGATTCTCTAAACAGGTTTCTTATTGAAATCACTGTAAAAAAATAAAGAAAATACGTATATAATTTTTTTTAAAACATTAAAAGGTTGTAATGTTGCAGTTCGTTGGTTAGTACATCCCAGAAGGTAGGATACGCCACAGTAAATGGTGAATCGTTAAATATGAATGATGTACTCGGCTTCACTATTTTCACGTGATGGATTTTACTAAGTAATCTAGAACTTTATTTAATTGTTATTGTATTATTATTGTATTATACGATACTATGGAAGACAACATTATATAACTTTGCGCAAAATAATAGGATTTTGCATAAAATTAATCCATCCTAGGAATTTCATTAATGCAAAATTTGAAGTGCTTGATCAGCGATTCAATTTAAGTAATATTCGGTAATTGATAAATAAATAGCTGCAATGTAAAAAAGCCTGCATTGCTTATATGTGATTATATACCTTAGAATAGATGTTCTATATATCTCGAATATATAAATCTATACAGTACTTGTGCATATATATATATATATATATATATATATATATATACTATTACTGGTAAAATATAGTAAATATGTTATATATTCATTACCACTTCATTACGATTATAATCTTTATCTAATAATGTATACAAAATAAACGTTTAGAAATATCATAAATGAAATTGATGCAATACTACTTATCCCAAGTTGAACATACTAACAAACCCCCGTATATTGAGGGATTTGATACTACCTGTGCTATTACTATTATAATATAATTTGTATATATTTAGTAAATATTATTTACATTGGTTTTCTCTTCGATTGAATATTTATACATTTTAAGGATGTTTTCTTGTTTGATTATATTTCACTTTTTGAAGAAATTATAATTTGCTCAAATAAAATCGAGTACTTTTAATTTATCAATATGGAGTAACGAGGCTGAACAACCGGGCCCTGGGGAACCAAGCTTGGACAACTTAACAATTGAAATACCACACACTCAATTGTATAGTCTACCACACATTCTATATTATAACTCCATACATATAGCGAGGGATGTCATCTATTTATTAGTAGTTGTTGCTATATTTAAATCACTTTATATAAGTAAATAAAGATTATATTAACCAGCTAATTTCAATAAGAATACTAATATTAATGTACATTTTAATAAATATAGATTCACCTGTTATTACTATTTATTATTACTATTTATTTATTATTAAGATAATCTAGGTATACAGGATACAATTTCAAAGGACTTTACTGATAATAATATACCTTTATTATAAAACATTTCATTTTCTCGAATTATTAACCTACTAATTACAAAATTCACTGTTTTAGCTCATATGACTTATTAAAGAATCCATTGTATTAAAATCAACGTATAAGTTAAAAAGGACATACATTACAACATCACTTTGCTACACGTAATTATCAACATTATATCGCTTCTCCACTTGACCTTAACACCATCTCAATGATGTTAATAAGAACTATATTATGTATAGCATATGCTTGTGTACATATTATACATTTTATTATAATTATATTATCCTATACAATCCATACCATAGATTTCTATTTACCGGAAAATAGAATTCTATGCATATAACTATAAAAATCAAAGAACTAAAAAAATAATAAATGCATATATCATTCATTGTAAAATATGTATTATGTAATGTAATATATATTATATAATTAATTAGAGTGAATATTATTATGCATAATCTATATATATTTTCATGATACTCCAAATTAATTATAACAAATATTTTGTAAATTCTTATAATTTAAAAATAACTCACCATAAAATAAATTAACATGAAATAGAATAAATATAAACCAATCTCTAAAAACTATTTATTAAACTAATAGGTATGTTTTGTCTAAACTCAAGATTCATAAACCGATATATGCATATATAGATTATACTATATTTTATAGAGAATTCACGTATAATATACTTTGTATATATGAAATTATATAATTCTATTTTAATTATAACACATATTTATTCATATTTTGTATCTTGCATTATTTTAATATACATATATAAATGTCTATAAATATCCTTTTCTATTTTTATTTTTCTATAGTAATCTTGTCAATACAAATATACATCTAAATATACTAATACAAATATGTATAATATAACGTAATTTTATTTACCATTTAGTTGTATTGTGTTTATAAAATGCTAATTCTAAGAGATAATCATTTTGAATTAATAAAATGATTCTTATTCCTATACATTAGATATATTGGCTTTAAATTATTATCCACGAATTCCTTGGTTTTTCTTTGTTATTAATATCATTATTTTTTTTGACAATTATAATTTAAATCAATATATGAAATATAACTGCATAATATTAAATAATATAATTATAGGGTAGACATTTTTTATTGTTTTCAAATATTATATAAATCTGTAAATATTTAAAAAAATATTTTAACGGTTACTAAATTAAGAAATTAGAAAAAATAATTATTATAAATTATTATTTTAAATAAAGTATAATTTAAATATAAATAAAATATATTTTCTCTTATATTATATACATATTACATAACAAAAAAACTACAATGAACCATATGGTTACTGTATTAATTTCCTCTGAAAGAACTTTTTATTTTGATTATATATTACTTTCTAAAAAAGAACAATATAAATAAATATCAAAAAGTTTATTATCAAATTATTTATAATGTGAAAATTATTTACAGTTGTCACATATCTGCATTATTTAGCTTCTTTAAAAACATCATCAAATTCTCCTGTAAAATAAAAATGTATGTATCATATCAAACGAAATTGATTAATGTAAAATATACAAGCAACCTGTTGATCTGCTATTGTTTATAATTTAAGATTTACATTTTTATCAGTTATATAAAAAATTGAAAAAAAATTATGTAATTCATTAATTCTCAATTAATTAATTAAGTATCAATTGAAATACTCAGTTTAATGCATATTTAATATGTTATTAACTACTATATAAATTTGTTTGTCTAGCAAAAACACACCTTCCAAGAATGAGAAACTTTCCTCCTTCTCAATGGCTGTTACTGTAACAAATTCATAATATCAACGCGTATATTATATATAATGAGTTATATTGATTGATTAATACCAAAACCCACTATATCCTCTGAATATACACGGGGACTAGGTTAATACATCATTTTATTTACCAGAATTATATAAGTAAACTTAAAATGATGTTTCAGTTGTTAATTAATAAATCATTTCAGTGAATCTTGTGTTTAGAAAGTACAAGAAAAAAATTAATAAATAATAAATAACAAAATATGAATTAAGGAAATATACGTTTCAAATTTACTTTAAAGTCTAATTGTATATTAAATAAGAACACAAATTATTATCAGATATGATTTTAGAGCTGCTATCTAAGTTATATTCGTAAATTTAGTTAATATTATTTTATCATACTAATTACCATTTTTTCAACATAGTTAACTAGACATTTGAATTAGATATTTATCTAAGAGCATAGAAATTAGCTTAACAATAGTGAATATTATTAATTGGTAGATGATGCTATAGAAAATATGAGGCTAACTTATATTAGTGACTTTCAGTGTTTTTGCTTTGGAGAGCATGAGATTGTCATAGGAGTCCTGAATTAATTTCTGGATGAAGAGTTCCTAGATAAAAGTGAATGCATTATGTATACAATTAAAGTCAACAATTTTCAATATATAATTATTGAAAATTAAGATAATAAAAAATAATAAAGTTTATTTATTATAAAATTAGAACCCACATCATTGTTGGAGTATTATAAAATAATTTACTAGTTGGTTTTATAAAAAGACTTATTAAAATAAATCTAATTAAATTAAAACAAATACAATGATTATCATAGTTAATTAATTTCTGCTCATATGTGCTCAATAAGTATCCGAGTATTTATGTATACATAAGTTACTAATTTGTAAGTAGAATATAAATATAAGTATGCTCAATAAGTATCCGAGTATTTCTGTATACATAAGTTACTAATTTGTAAGTAGAATATAAATATATTAATAAAATATGTATAACAAAGCTGATTTAAAGTAATATTATTGATTGTTTATAGTTATAATTATACTATGATAGTGTCAGGGTATCATCAAACATAATGCTTTAAGAGTATTGTAAAAATTCCTTTGATCATCAAATTAACTTGTCAAAAAAAAAGAAATTATACAATACAAAAAACGATATTACTCGAATCGTTTATTGGTAATTCATTATGTTTACTCGTATAATGTATAATATAAAATGCAGTAAGTAAATTAAATCATTGTATTTACATAATATTATATATTTACCATAACTAAACTGTTGATTTAGCAATTAAAATTACTGCTTCTTGGGCTACTATAGAAATATCTGGATCAGATTTCACGATCAGCTTTACACGGGAGATAGGTAGTATAGTTAGATTAGATATAGTATTATCTTTATCAACTTTTATATATTCTTGTTTATCAATCTCCATTGTGATTTGTAAACTATCACTTACATCGGAATTAGTCATAATTAAATCAGTTCAAAAATAATTATATAATCTTAAAAATAAATTTGTATAATTTTAAATAATCAAAGATGATAAAATTGAATCTGACCTCATGAATATTCATAATCCAATAATAATTCAATAATAATTATAAATACAACTTTACATTATAAATTTTTAATATTGTGTGTATTATAGTTAAGGTCCTAATATTTAATAAATTAATATAATTATGTCACCTATATCGAATGTAGAAAATATTAATAATCATAGTATAAATATTAACAGATCAGATATCCTACTCGATTCAATAGGCACAAATATAAGGTAATATAATAATAATATTCAATTAATAATGAATTCATAATTATTCATAATTATTCATATTTTTTATTAGACTTTATTACAATTAAATTATTTATTAATTTAATATGCTAACTTAATAGTTCATAATTTACTGACTAACTAATTCATATTATTTGTAATTCTGTTACTAATTATTTAATTTAGGAAGATAATTTAATTATACTACGATATAGAGTAATAAAAGTATATTGTATACTATATGTATAGAAAGCTTTATTGCGTTGTTTAAATTTACGACGTGAACCGAGGTAAGTAAGTAAAAAGATATTGATTTAAAGTAAGCCTTAATATTTATTTGTATGATATTTTTATGAAATATCTAATTGGTCAGATGAGAGTAATGTGGTTAATTAATCTGCAACTACCGTCAATTATGTAAAGATAACGATATGCCACCTACCAATACTGTATAATCACCTATTAACATGTATATAAGTTTACATAAATTGTATGGTAATGTTTTTTATTTTAATTTAGTAATATATTTTGCATATGAGTAACAATAAACAGATCATTAGAGCTATTGATAAGGTATTCCTCGAACATATCCTCAACGGAGAGGTTTTCTGTTGCATACACTCGGAAGAAATTAATCAGCCTTATATTATTTACTTGGAAATCTGGAGAAATAGTATAATCAATTATTTTATTAAATATAAATATTAAATTATCGTATTAAATATTTTGTAATATTTATATATTTATGTTTTAATAGTCAACTATTCTCATTAATTAATCATCTGCTAAAAGATTTATCATGCTCTATAAATTTCTATTTTGTAATCGAATATCTTTAAACTTCCCGACAACATGTCAGACAGTAATGGGAGGCTGTTCGAATCTATGTATATGTTGATTATAGAGTCTTAGTTACATCATATCTCTGTATATGTACATATATGTTGATTAGGGTTATATAGTCTTAGTTATATCATATCTCTGTATATGTACATATATGTTGATTAGGGTCATATAGTCTAACATCAGATCTCTGTATATGTACATATATGTTGATTAGGGTTAATGAGTCTTAGTTACATCAGATCTATGTATATGTACATATATGTTGATTAGGGTTAATGAGTATTAGTTATATCAGATCTATGTATATGTACATATATGTTGATTAGGGTTAATGAGTATTAGTTATATCATATCTCTGTATATGTACATATATGTTGATTAGGGTTATATAGTCTTAGTTATATCAGATCTCTGTATATGTACATATATGTTGATTAGGATTAATGAGTATTAGTTATATCAGATCTCTGTATATGTACATATATGTTGATTAGGGTTATAGAGTCTAACATCATATCTCTGTATATGTACATATATGTTGATTAGGGTTAATGAGTCTTAGTTATATCATATCTCTGTATATGTACATATATGTTGATTAGGGTTAATGAGTCTTAGTTATATCATATCTCTGTATATGTACATATATGTTGATTAGGGTTAATGAGTCTTAGTTACATCAGATCTATGTATATGTACATATATGTTGATTAGGGTTATAGAGTCTAACATCATATCTCTGTATATGTACATATATGTTGATTAGGGTTATATAGTCTTAGTTATATCATATCTCTGTATATGTACATATATGTTGATTAGGGTCATATAGTCTAACATCAGATCTCTGTATATGTACATATATGTTGATTAGGGTTATATAGTCTTAGTTACATCAGATCTCTGTATCGTCGACTTCGCCGATATAGTCGGAGGTGTTAGAGATTTAGTCTCGTTTGACCAGTATGAATCATTTTTATTTTGAACTTGACCGCTGACCGTGATCTAAAGGATGAGACACTGCACTCCCTCCATTCTCTCTCGTATGTATACAATTTATGTCTTACTTTGATCCATCCCGTAACTCCATCATTTAATAAATTATCGGTGTTTTCGATGTTACGCCGACGAAACGACAAATACGACGCCTTGGTCAATTTTGACTTGACCGATTGCGAACGTCGATTAGAATATAAACTGCGCATTAATGCGATGACCACGGAGGTATTGCCATTTACAAACGCTGATGGAGAGTGTTCGCCAGCGATATTATATCAAAAATACTTATTACCTATTAAGAAAGCGATTTAGTTTACGAATATTGAATTTCGTTCTTTTTCTCCAGCGCTGCGTCCGAATCTACGTCGTTGCCTCAAATGCTGGCTGCCCCTCTTCCTGCCCCTCTTCCTCCCGCGCTTCCTCCCAGACCCGTCGACTCCTTCTGTCCCCAGCCCGCGGTCAACTACGGAACACCTTACGGCGGTCTCTCGTACGGAGCGTCTATGTACGGCATGAACAGCTATCCAGGTACCACATATGGTCAGTGAGGAGATATGAATGGTCTAGTGAGGTCAGTGAGGAGATATGAATGGTCTAGTGAGGTCAGTGAGGAGATATGAATGGTCTAGTGAGGTCAGTTAGGAGATATGAATGGTTTAGTGAGGTCAGTGAGGAGATATGAATGGTTTAGTGAGGTCAGTTAGGAGATATGAATGGTTTAGTGAGGTCAGTTAGGAGATATGAATGGTCTAGTGAGGTCAGTTAGGAGATATGAATGGTCTAGTGAGGTCAGTGAGGAGATATGAATGGTCTAGTGAGGTCAGTGAGGAGATATGAATGGTCTAGTGAGGTCAGTGAGGAGATATGAATGGTCTAGTGAGGTCAGTGAGGAGATATGAATGGTCTAGTGAGGTCAGTGAGGAGATATGAATGGTCTAGTGAGGTCAGTGAGGAGATATGAATGGTCTAGTGAGGTCAGTGAGGAGATATGAATGGTCTAGTGAGGTCAGTGAGGAGATATGAATGGTCTAGTGAGGTCAGTGAGGAGATATGAATGGTCTAGTGAGGTCAGTGAGGAGATATGAATGGTCTAGTGAGGTCAGTATGGTGGTATGAATGGTCTAGTGAGGTCAGTGAGGAGATATGAATGGTCTAGTCAGTTAGGAGATATTGATATTGTACAATCCTGCATAAAATTCATATATAAATGGTATAAATTCCAAAATATACTTCATTGTCCTCCTCCTCCTCCTCCTCCTCCTCCTCCTCCTCCTCCTCCTCCTCCTCCTCCTCCTCCTCCTCCTCCTCCTCCTCCTCCTCCTCCTCCTCCTCCTCCTCCTCCTCCTCCTCCTCCTCCTCCTCCTCCTCCTCCTCCTCCTCCTCCTCCTCCTCCTCCTCCTCCTCCTCCTCCTCCTCCTCCTCCTCCTCCTCCTCCTCCTCCTCCTCCTCCTCCTCCTCCTCCTCCTCCTCCTCCTCCTCCTCCTCCTCCTCCTCCTCCTCCTCCTCCTCCTCCTCCTCCTCCTCCTCCTCCTCCTCCTCCTCCTCCTCCTCCTCCTCCTCCTCCTCCTCCTCCTCCTCCTCCTCCTCCTCCTCCTCCTCCTCCTCCTCCTCCTCCTCCTCCTCCTCCTCCTCCTCCTCCTCCTCCTCCTCCTCCTCCTCCTCCTCCTCCTCCTCCTCCTCCTCCTCCTCCTCCTCCTCCTCCTCCTCCTCCTCCTCCTCCTCCTCCTCCTCCTCCTCCTCCTCCTCCTCCTCCTCCTCCTCCTCCTCCTCCTCCTCCTCCTCCTCCTCCTCCTCCTCCTCCTCCTCCTCCTCCTCCTCCTCATCTTCATTTTATCTTTATAGGTCAGAATGGGTTTGGGTATGGAATGCAGAACCCGTGGAATAGTGGTTTTCAGACAGCTGGTGCAGTAATTCACACAGTTTCCGCAATCGCCGCCACTCTCGAACAGACCCTGGCGGCGGTTCAGTCGTCGGTAGCGGCGGTGGGCGGGGCCGCCGATAACTTGCGAGCGTTACGAGATTCCGCGTCTACGGCGTTGAAACCCCTGGCGGCGATGGGTGCGATGAGACGTCTGTTCGCTGCAGCTTTGCGTTTGTTACGCCGCCTGCTCCTGCCTGGAACTGCTACCGCCTCTGTCTCGTCGGTGCAAGAAGATGCCTGGAACCATGCCAACAACTCAACGCCTGCCATTGGTTAGTGTTTCCTGTGACTTTGGGAGCATGGCATTTGTAATTAGATATAATTAATCCTGATATTGACAAATTCAAGTCAGTGATTTTTAAAAGTATTATTTACAACTTTGTATATATGAATCTTTTATAATTAATATATGATTTATGGTTATAGATTAAGCATAGATTTGTAGTGATTTATATTAATAATAATGCCAAATTGGCCAATAGATCTTTGACAAATAAGTTATTTTTATTAAATAACGTATACAATAATAATTTATATTTCTTTCTCTATGTGGATTTTAAGATATTTATTCTGTAATTAAATTGAACTAGATTTCTCCTCAATATTGAAATCTCTTTGGACGTTGGCCATGATGATAGGTGGTCCTCTGTATCTGTGGAGACTCTTTCGCACTTTATTCGTCAACTCGAATGGTACGTTCATCTTTAAGGCTTTATTGGGGCCGAGGATATACCCGGAGTCTTTCAGTACCATTGCCCCCACTTACGGCATCGCAGAATTACTAAACCTCCGACTTTGGCCTATATAATGCTGGTTTATAATTCTCATTTACACCATGCACCTCTCCTTGAAGTGAAGCTTACGCGTTATGCAATAGATAAACTTGTTAGATTGCAGCAAATTCCGGTTGGATCGACATTGCATAACACATATAGATATTGCATCATATGGTAAACAATGTCTAGAATTAGTAATTTGGATTTTTATTCCATTCATTCTGTATGAATTATAAGTCTAGTAGGTAGACAACACTACGAGAATTGAATTAATAACATAATTAGAATCCGGAGTTATATTTTTTATAGGGAGCTCACTTATAACACACTTATTAATGCAAATATTGCATAAATTAAATGTGATTATTTAAAAAATATTATATGAAATAATAAAGTAATCGTAAAATAGTCATAAATTTGTAATAAAGTAGTATTAAAATAGTCATAAAGTAGTTATAAAGTAATGATAAAGTAGTAATAAAGTTACTAAAGTACTAAAGTAATAAAGTTAATATTTATTCTACTTCATCCAATATTATTATATATCTATAAATTATTCTCATGATTTAAGATAAATATATCATATTAAATTAGCGAATACAATTTTATACATTATTTGTTTTCAAATACAGTTACTAATAATAAATAGTCACATGGTACAATTCAAATAAGTTGAACCCTATAATGCCCTCAGGTGACGTAAACTGGCAAGACGGAAGTCAAGAACACTACACAGGTGTAATCGAGCATGACTTCTCCGCTGAAAACACGCGAGAACTTTCCGTTCGAAAGGGTCAAAATATCATTATTGCACCAACTGGTGAGTAATTCGGGTAATTCGATTGTTGGTCTCTCGGGTACTTTGTAGCCCAGCGATTTGGCAAACAAAGTGATGTAATAGTTTTGTAAAATCCTATGATATGCTAACAAAAATAAAAAATAATATAAAAGAAATTATGTAATACAAAAAATGAAGACCTGGATTGTTTGCTGGGAAGCTGGAACTCCGATAACATAAGCGGTATAGTATGTGGACTAATATGGACATTACTTTTTATAGATTAGTTTGATCAATGATGATTATAATACTCATTTTTACTTTATGATTTGGATAGCTATTTTAATTTACATTTAATTTACTAACATTTGTTAGTTATATACTAATAATATAAGTTATTTTATTGAAGTTTTTAATTTTATTATTAGATAAAAAAAATGTATATATTAAAAAAAACTATTATAATTAGATAATTTCATGTTAATTCACATTTATTATAATTTACATTTTACCAATATATGGTGATAAAATTAAATCCACATTGCATTGGTACAATTGACTCCTCATTGCACCAGTTCGATTGCAACTTCCTATCTAGATCAAATAAGTAATAAACATTCATTACAAGTTAAAATGAATTAAGAAATTATATTGGTTTTCATTATTTGTAATATATTATATACACTAATATATAATTAAATTAATCATAGTTTTATATTCAAACTTGAATACATGGAAGTATATTATTTAATATTAAGGTCTTAAACTAATAAATGTATTTCTATAAGAATTTATTTTATTCATGCTACAATATGAATATTAGTAATTCCTAAAATTAATTTATTGATATACATTAAAATACTTTATTATAAGGATATGTTCCAAAGGGACATGACACTAGGTATCTCGATTTTAATCTATACTATAAAACATCAGATTTAATTTTTTACTTTGAGAATATTTATTTAATCTATATTAAATAAATTTGTCATCTTAGATATGGTGAAATATAATTACAATAACTAATTTAATAATTTTTTGTAACTATACACTCACAATTATTACATGAAAAATATCATAATTAAATAATTATCTATTTTATAGGTCAACAAACAAACTGTAGAGGATGGTTATTAGCAAGTGTTGATAATATAAAGGTAGGGCTCATTCCATCAAACTATGTCAAGATATTAGGAAAACGAAAAGGAAATAATAATTCAAAATAAAATATAATTTCTATACACTTTTTTATTAATGTATATTAAGCAATGAATTCTGGGAATTCAAAGGTTACTTCTTTTCCAGTTATTTTCTTGTAAATACCTCCAAAAGTTTCCAACTATAAAATTATTTAAAATATAGATATCAAATAAGATAATATAAATAGTTATAAAAAAGTACTATATGTAAATAATAAACGTTGATGATTATAAAGTAACCTTATGTTCAATAGTGGTCTGTTGATTCTTGTCTAAGTGTACTCGGATTAATTTAGATCCATCAGTTCTGACTCGGATTCTCTTTCCAATAATTTCAGCTGGGAAGCATAAATCCTCAAGAATAGCATCATGTACAGATGTTAATGTTCGGCTTCGAGGTCTCTTTTGCTTATTAGCGACGCGGGATTTCCTGTTCGGTTTTGGGAGAATTCTGCGCTGTATCAAGGAATAAATTATCAAGTAAAATCTAAAATGCAATATTCAGATATTTTAAGAGTGCATCATATTGTCAGTCCCGAAGGATGAAACATCATGACCAAAATTAATACAAAAAATTTATGTTAAATATAAGAATTGGTTAATCAGGTTATTAAGATTAACATCATATTGTCAGTCCCGAAAGATGAAACATCATGTAATAACCAATTGTTATAGAATAATATAAATGGTTAGCCAGATATTAAAATAAATATCATTGTATAAAATAAACTGAATTAATTAATATATTCAATAATAATAATTGGCTAATCAGGTTATTAAGATTAACATCATATTGTCAGTCCCGAAAGATGAAACATCATGTAATAACCAATTGTTATAGAATAATATAAATGGTTAGCCAGATATTAAAAGAAATATAATTGTATAACTGAATAAATTAATATATTCAATAATAATAATTGGTTAATCAGGTTTTTAAGATTAACATCATATGGTCAGTCCCGAAAGATGAAACATCATGTAATACCAATGGTATAAAATAATTAGAATATGATAAATTGTTAGTCATGATTTAAAAGAAACATACTTAATATAGGTATTTATAATTGTTTTCTGAATTATGTAGTTATAAATAAATGTACACATAAAATGTATTAATGAGTATAATATTTAAAATAAAAATCATATTCAGGTAGAGTTTGACATCATAGATCAGTCCCGAAAGATGAAACATCATTATATGATTTTCTATCTATATCATATATATATCATATATATATATATCATATATCTAATATCATATTATAATCTTACATAATATAATAATATCTATATTGATATATATATATAGTATTTATATTTACCTGCGCAATAAATACAACATGTTTGCCACTGAATTTCTTTTCTAGTTCACGAACTAAACGAGTCTCAATTTTCTGGAAGGCACGGAGCATTGGAACTGGAACATAAATTACAATAGCTTTCTTGTCGCAAACGGTAAATTCTTTAGCAGAAGAAATGTGGAGTTCTCTGAGTTGTTGTTTCAGATCACTGTTCATTTCCAATTCAAGAATAGCCTATATAAAAATATAACAAATTAAATTTAATATAAAAGAGTGATAATTTAATATTATACATTAATGTAAATTATAAATATTATACCTGTGAAATACCGCTCTCGAATTCATCTGGTTTCTCGCCATCAGGCTTGACAATTTTTGCGTTTCCCGTCAACATCTAAGTAATTTAAATAAATTATTAAAATTTCAAAATAATTTTATATATATTGTAAACAAGAAATATTCATGAAATTAAAGTTCTATTAATCTCAATTTTTCTTAGTAAATATATTTAATCTTATTTTTATTAATATACCATAACATACATGAAATATTCGTTTTCATGGAGATATATCTAATCGAACCCATCATTGAAAAAGCTGAATACAATTTAAATATTAGTACGATATTCCAAGATTAAATAGTGAATACCTTCGGAAATCGGAGTTAAAAAGGCCGGAAGTTATGTTATTGTTTTTTAGTACATTCGCTAGGTAGAGTATTTCCATTATTCAATTTCAATTATTTTCATTTTCAAATTATTTTCAAATTTAAATAATTTACGTTTTTCATGTAATGCAATGTTTTCATAAAATTCTATTAACATTGAATATGCCTTTTTACGCAGTAAGAAAAGGACGAAGCACCGGTGTATTTCTTAAATGGTATTTCAATAGTATATTAGTCAATTCGCCATAAGATGGCTTTAAATAAAAATAATTTTTAAAATTTATATTTAAATGAATTTTTAATATTTTATATAATTAAATTAATATATTAAAATTATGGTTATATAGAAATATAAATATGTATTATGATTATATAGTTATTAAACTATATATCCTATTATCATAAATTATAAACTATGTATCATATATTCAGAAAGATATAAAAATAATTGTCAAATTATTATATTTTAAATTAAAAAATAAATTTCCATTTATATATATATATATATATTTACATTCACATTCAATCAGTAGAATACATTCATATACTAAAATTATCCTACGATGTCAATACATTTAAACTTAATTTATTTTGAATATATTTAATATAGGTGTTTAATTTGTACTTACCCTTTTTTTTGTTGAAATGAAATTAATAAACACTTCTAGCTCATACATTTAGATTATGATTACGTTCTCTCTGAACGTGTTCCCTATTTATATTTTATCTGCTTATGTATTATCTCTCTAAGGGTTCTCTCTTTATGTTGGAACTAAGACTTTCACTACGTTTATTAGGTCGGAATGCGAGGAACAAGTGAAGGGTTTCATCGGAGCTCGCTTCAAGAAGTTTGATACAGATGAACAAGCACAAATGTTTGTACGAGGGGAAACAGTGAAAACCGACGATAAAAAAGGTTTCGTTGGCTATACATTATTGACATCCATTCCGCATTTGCACTTTTACACACATATAAGAAGTTAGCATATTTTTATTAACAATATAACGGTAATGTTTCACGGTATTATTTTAATTTTAGATAAGAAGTTGCAAGCGACAAAGCGTAAATCTGACTTAGAAGAAGATACACCAAAGAAAAAAAGCAAAGATACTAAAAATAGTGACTTTTATCCTGGTTTTTAATATATTTTAACACAATATATATGCAAATTATTTTTGAAACTAAAATAAATATTAGTTAGATTATTTTAATATATTTACATGTAATTACTAAAAAACATTCCATTATATATTCAAATGTTACAATTAATTTTCTATTGAAATAATATCATGGAAAAGTATATGCTTTGGTCGTCCTAATATGATGATTATAGCCATAGGCCCTACACTATGCTGAATTGTTCTCAGAGAAAGCAAATAGGACTATATGTGATATATAGATACACATATTATAAAAATTTGGTATATCAATTGTTCAAAAAAATACTTACTTTTTGCAAATTTTATTATGCGCAGATGATTTATAGATTATTTACATCTGACAATATCGACAAATTAAAATTATTTTGGTTGTTATTTAATTTTTAAAAATAAAATTACGAATCTCTAGTATAACGAATCACTACGGTGCTTGTATTATGTCAACATCAAAACTGCCAACATTTACTGACACAGCTCGTCACTATTTATATAATGAAGATAAAAAAAATTGTTGATATTTGGTAAAATTTCTTCTATAGAATAGAATTCAATAGAATTTAATTAATTATGACGACAACTGACTTGAAACCAGATTAACAATGAATATAGATGATGAAGAGCCATTGTCACACATATTTGAGTCTTATCCTTGTCACAATCAAACAATGGAGTGGAGTATATCCCTGGTATCCGTAATATCTGTAATGCTTGCATCGCCAAAAGACAGGAATTCTAGAATATTTACGACAGTAGCTCAACAAAAACTATGCCAATATTGAATTCAAAACAAGATTTTCATTTATAGTATAAATTGTTTGATTGTGTACATTATTATATCATATTATTATTTAATTTCCTTTATTAAATAATTTCAATAGTCTTATTTTTCATTTTGATACATTAATTAATTTTTAATTTAATAATATACATTATAAAATGCCCAATAGATGGAATAGAATACAAAATATAAATGAATACTCTATAATATTATGATTTGATATCCAATTGTATATTAATTATCTTTACTATAAAATGATGAAAATATTAACATTAACATATTTGTATTATTTTGTTAAAATTTACATTTTATAAGTCAATTTTAAAATTGAAAAAGAAAAGTGTTTTTTTTTATAAAAAATTACCGTAACCTAGAAAAGCGTAATACGAAGTAAATATTCATAAAAAAAGAGAACAAAAATGTTCTGGACTTCATTTAAAATCTCATGTTTTTTTTGTGAAAATAGCATATAAAGTCATATTTTGAGAATTTTGTAATAATTATATTATAATTTTGATCTATAAATCTATAATATATATAAATATATAAAATAAAATGATTAAATTTATAAAAATGTATTCTATTATGTCTATAAATAGAATTGTTTTTTCATGGAAAAATTCTTATAAATTTACAAACAAAAACAAAATAAAAATTGTTTATTTTAAATATTATCTAATAACTGAGAATTAGAAGTACACTTAATTTAAATATCATTACATGAATATGAATATGCAAAAATATAAAATTAAATTGCATCATATTCACCCCATTATAAAACTTTATATCTTCCCATTATAAAACTTTATATCTTCCCATTATAAAACTTTATATCTTCCCATTATAAAACTTTATATCTTCCCATTATAAAACTTTATATCTTCCCATTATAAAATTTTATATCTTCCCATTATAAAACTTCATATCTTCCCATTATAAAACTTCATATCTTCCCATGTAAAACTTCATATCTTCCCATGTAAAACTTCATATCTTCCCATTATAAAACTTCATATCTTCCCATGTAAAACTTGATATCTTCCCATTATAAAACTTTATATCTTCCCATGTAAAACTTTATATCTTCCCATGTAAAACTTTATATCTTCCCATTATAAAACTTCATATCTTCCCATGTAAAACTTCTAGGAAGTTGAGTCTTCTGAATATTCAATTGAAAACAAATAATGTGCATTGTGTTTTATATAAATAATCTCCAGATAACCGATAACGTCATTTATTAATTTTCCAAAAGAATGTATTTTTCGATCCACCCTATCCTAACCCTAAACCCTACACCCTACAATCACTTACTCCAGTTCTACCCCCATCATACTACACTTCTATATCCTATTCCACCTCTACATCATACTCCACTTCAATACCTCCTTCCACACTCCATCTCTACGACGGACACCTCCTCATAATAAACATTCCATTAAAACTCTATCGCTTACCTCAATCCCTTCAAAATATTTCATATCTTACATTGCTTACTATACATATTGCTTGCTTTCCTACCACTCTGCACATACCTATAACTACTTCCCTTCACATAGCTCCTACTCCCAAACACCTTCCGCACACAATACCCGTACACCCACAGCACAATATATCTACAACTCCCCCAATATCATTACCTCCCCCTACTACACAATAATACTACACAATAATACTAATACTACACCCCCTCGAATAAAGCAATACCTGGAGAAATCAGTAAATCAGGTAAACCTGTTGTCTACACCGATGGCTGTTGTCATTTCAATGGAAAACAGGGGGCTGTTGCAGGTCTAGGTGTCTATTGGGGACCGGGTGATGATAGGTTAGTTAGGTCTCACTGCTCACTAAAATATGACTAACTAGCATCCACTAAAACTTCTCAATAGTGTTCATCGAGCTCTTTTATTTAAGCCCTTTATAAACAGCCCATATAAGCACTTTCTTAAGTACCTCATATAAACTAATCCATTAAACTCCTTCATCAATTTCATGCCTTTCTTACCAATGAACCCAAGTACACAACTCCTGCCCAATATCACAAAATATGCCCCTCTCATCAAATAAATCATCATTAAGTACCTCTCACCAATTGCAATCCCTGTCCACTCAATAACCATTCAATTAACACATAGGAACCTCTCAGAACCTCTCCAGGGAAGACCTACAAATAACAGAGCTGAAATCCACGTTAGTCTATATTAATTAGGCCCCACCTCCATAGTCTTTTCCTTGTTTTTCTTAATATTTATTTTTATTTAAATTAGAATAAATAAAATTTCAAGCGAAAGCTGGCAATTGAAAATTAACAAAAAATACTTCAAATTCTGTATTGATAACAAGTGTGTCATTGTAAAATTATTATTTATAATTTACTTGACTGGTAATATTAGTTTTGAAAAATACTTTGATGTTTTTTTTTCACAAAAGTCAAAAAAAAAAATTCAATGTAAAAATCGATTTGTTAGGATTTTTGTTAGGTAGCTTTTTATTCAGAATATATCCGAATATCTAAATGTGTTACTTCACAATAATACTGACCGCATTTATTGTTGAGCTGGTTTGAACCAACTGGAAAGCCATTCAAACTACGAATACAGAATGATATATGGATTAAACACAACATTTTATTGATACGAGATTGATATACATACATGATGATATGAAGAGAGTAAATTTATATATATTGTATGCTATATCTAACTTATTATACTCAATCAAATACACATATAAATACTCAATCAAATACACATATAAATACGCTATCAAATATACATATAAATACTCTTTCAAATACACATATAAATACTCTTTCAAATACACATATAAATACTCTATCAAATACATATATAAATACTCTATCAAATACATATATAAATAGCTCTCCCTCTCCCTCTCCCTCTCCCTCTCCCTCTCCCTCTCCCTCTCCCTCTCCCTCTCCCTCTCCCTCTCCCTCTCCCTCTCCCTCTCCCTCTCCCTCTCCCTCCATTGATCTCGCACGCTGACCTACAGGCCGCTAGGAGGGCCGTTGAACAAGCCAAGCTCTCTGGTTACAAGGATCTCCTTCTCTACACCGATAGCAAGTTTCTCATTAAAAGTTTGTATCCTACACTAGACTCGCCATATCATCGTTGTCATATATCTTGGCGGTAGTAACAGTTTAGAATTTTGTAATAGTAGAGATATGATGGTATTAGTGGTAGTGGTAGTAGAATAGCAGCAGAAGTAGCAATACAAATAAGTACATACCACACTGGTCATCAATTACCTGTATCTTTTGCATGCGTATCTTTTGCATGCGTTCACCTTAATGTTGATTAATTGTTGTAGATTACTTCATTTAATGGTTCTCTAAAATTTGATCTTCTACTAAACTTGTTACACTCGTGGAATGTGAGAATATTTACTTTGTTATATAACTAGATTAGTTTCTTATACAATTCACATCTAGTATGGTTCAGAATAGGGAAGGACAGGATAAGAAAACATGATATATCAGATAGGGAAAAACAGGACTGGACACTGTCCAGTGGATAGTGTATGATATAATAATATTGATTCATTGTTTATTTTTTGAGTTTTAAAAATATATATTTAACTTGTCACATTCTAGTAATGTTTCATTTCCAGTGTCCAAATTAATTAGAATTTATGTATATACATATTTTTAAAAGAATGGATTGACCAACATGTATTGTTCATAATAGTTATTTTGTATTTGATTATTGTAATAGATTATTAAATAATGTATTAACATTATTTCGATCGATTAATTATAACTTTTACATGTTTGAAAAAGCATGCAATATTAAATAGATTGCTGGATTATTAATAATTAAGTTTGTTTAAAGGATCAAATCTATCTATCTAAAGTAATTAACTATAACCATCATTCTAAGGTGTTGCTATCAGTAACAAATGAAATGATTTAGAATTTATATTTCAAGGGTTCACTCTATTATATATATAGGCTGATGAATCATTTACGTCCTGAGGAATATAAATAAATTAATATAATTGGTGTTATATCTTTTAAAAGGCTCCTCTGGAGAAATATTATGTAATAAGAGGATGGTTAGCTGATCACATTTTAAAAGGTTACAATATATCTATTATCTTTTTTTGTATATAACATATTTATAGATTGCCTAATCTTAAGATAAAGTTCTATATTATATAATAGAGAATCCGGAAATAAATATAAATAATATCAAACTTAAATACATATGATATATAATATATTATATCATAATATATAATATATTTTATATGGGAATATTTATATATATATGTAAATAATAGATTCCTCACGCCTCTGGGAGAGAAGGAATTAGTTATAATAGAATACATATAAATAGTTCGAACTATGAGGAACATAGATATTATAAATGTAACTTTGCATTATTTTAATTATAAAATCGTTTAGTTAATTATTGAAACATTTAAACAAATTTTAATAACAGAACCTAATAGATTTATATTTTCAAATTGAACATTCAGACTTCATTATTGCCAACACATCGTAAGAAATATACTACAATTATATAATTATATTTAAAAGTGAAATATTAACTACACAATATGACACAAGGAGTACATACGATATGTCAGTGAGGTATACTTTTTTTGTTATCGTTTAGTAATTCATATTCAATAATATCATGCTACCGAGAGTACAATATTAAATGAGAATATTTTTATAAAATATAAATATTATTGTTTTGTATAGAATTACAATTACTTTATAAATTTAAAAACAAATTTTTAAAACCCACCACTCACACGAGATTTCATTTAAGGAATGCGTATTGATTGCATAATTATATCTATATTTAGTTATCTATTTAGTTAAATATATCTAAATGATATCTATTTAGTTAAATTTGTTTTTATCATAAATTAATACAGGATTCAAGTTTATAATCTCTGCAGTTTTCTATTATTTATTTCTATATGTCATCCAATCTGTTGTCAATTACTTAACCACTATGCAGTTAAGTTTCAGGTTGCATTAGACTCATTTGTATTAAGATAATAATAATCAATATAATACTATATATATATAATACATAATCAATAAATATATATATCAGTTATGATATATATATATTTAAGAATATTATTATAAAATGTATTTGAATTTAAAAAATTATATTCTATAAATTTCATTATTAATGTTATTTTATATTTAGTTTGTTTGATATTTGAAATAAATAAATTATTTAATAAACTCCATTATATGTTATATGTTTCAGAAATACGCTAACCAATATATTTGTATCTTAAAGTATTTTAATTAATTAATAAGTAAGTATTATAATTAATTAATAAGTAAGTATTTTAATTAATTAATAAGTAAGTATTATAATTAATTAATAAGTAAGTATTATAATTAATTAATAAGTAAGCATTTTAATTAATTAATAAGTAAGTATTTTAATTAATTAATAAGTAAGTATTTTAATTAATTAATAAGTAAGTATTTTATTTAATTAATAAGTAAGTATTTTAATTAATTATAAAAGTTGTATCAATGAGAAACTGAGATGGCTATTATTATAATCTGTACATTTTCATCACAACGAAGAGATCGTAGATTTACAATTAGTACTGGACAATAGAAAAGTGCATTGTAATGTATTGCGAAGGAGTATTTTGCACACTCGGTGAACCTACATAAATGTCAGATAATCAATTCCCTCGTACCCTCCAGGCATGACCGAATGGCTCGGCGGTTGGAAGAAAAGGGGGTGGAAAAAGTCATCCGGAGAAGCAGTTATCAATACCGACGACTTTAAAGCTCTCGATGAGATGGTCAATGGTATCAACGTCCAATGGGTTAGTAGGGGTCAATCGGTAGTGTCCGGGGTTATTTATAATTATTTTGTTGGATAATGACTTTTGTTTGATTTATTATAACTTAAACAATAGATATTGTACTATATCGGTAATAATCTTTTACTTCGATAGGAATATGTGCCTGGCCACAAAGGAATTCTAGGAAACGAAGAGGCAGACAAACTCGCGAATATAGGAGCGAAATTACACAAAAAGGAGCCTGGAGTGTGAGTTGTCTCTCAACCTGTACATTGTACAGGTTGAGTGTACATTGTACAATATAATCAAGAAAATCAGACGCATATTTTTATCGTTTATTTCGAACACGTATAAATCTATAAATTGCATGTTCATAGTTTTATTTCGACTCGACCTTATTGGGGAGGACATATGCAGACAAACATACACGCAACGAACATCGCCTAGGGTACAGCGGGACTCGGCGGTCCAGACGGACGTTCGAGGAGGCAATAAATACTTATTAAAGAACGGAAACATCGCCACAACGGTCAACAGTCGAGGAAATTCGCGGCCATCAGCAACTCTAGCGCCACCTCTGGAGCGATGGGGAACTCCGGAATCTCGGCCGAACTATTGGTGTAGCGTACCTTGTAGGTGAAATACATGCACACCTTTTGCAGTACATGAGATCTGCAGTGGGGTAGCGGATGAGGTGGTGATTGGTAAAGCAGTACGGCACCAAACCAATAATAGCTGAACGTTCGAGATATGAAATATGGATAAACGTTATCCTTAACAACGGTGTAAAATGTTACGTCGAAGTCTGGAATGGTAATAATGTCAGGTTATAAAATGTTGCATTGAACAAAATTGCTGGGTATAGTCGGAAATAATCAGAAATGGTATCAAAAATTTGTCAGTTTCGGAATGATCATAAGTTAGTGGTAATTAATGAAAAGATAAGGCTAGGTGAGAAACACTGAAAGTGCTAAAAGTGAAACAGATTTCCTAATAGGTAATACTGTAAACTCACCGGTTTATTCATAATAATTATGTGAAATAGCTAAATAATAAAATCATCTGGTGAATTTATATATGTAGCAATTTCACTCTGCAAATAGTATTTATTGATATAGTGAGTAGTTGCATAAAGTATATGGACAACGTACTTTGTTGAAATAGTTAAACAGCTTTGAAAATCATATTAAATAAAAAATAGACATTAAAGTATTATGGGATATTTTGTAAAATAAATTTTTTATAAAACTAAATATAAGTCATTAATTTTACAAAATAAAATATAGTGGATTATTTAATTTTATTATCAAAGTAATTAAAGTTTACATTTATGGTGTAGCAAGTTTTAATATACTACATACTAAAAAAGTTGACATAAATTACTATTTGCACAAATAAAGGTCATGCTGACATTAATACTAACGGTATATCTCTGAAATTAATCATATTGGTTTCGTTTTCTGAAAATTGGCCTACAATGTGTATACAAAATTAAATAGTTTCATATATAAATTGAATATCAAAAATAATATAAACTAATTTATATTTGTAATAATTTTTTTTTGTAAATATATCAAAATTTATGTAACTACTATTTTTCCAATAATTAAATTGTACCTTTAAATAATACCTTTAGTTATACACCTATAGGTATTTTTATAGGAGTATTTTACTATTCATCCAACTATTATATATATATATATATATCCCAAGAAAACAACCCAGAAACTAGATTATGTAACTATTATATAATATATCTTTAATAACAAATTAAATAGTCTGAAAGATTGCTTGCCTGCAAATACATAAATGTAATAATTCAAGGAGCATTTTTAGCATTTGCAAAAATAAAAAAAAATATATTTCATTATTAAATATAATTGTTTATTTATTAGTAGACAAGATATGCCTTTTAATAATAATAATAATAATTAGGTGTATTCTAATTTATTAACTAATTATAATAAAATATAATTATTTATCTACTAGTAAGGTTCATTGGAACGTCATATTTTAATATTATTCATTATTAAATATTCCTTTTGATAAAAAATAAAATATTTAATTTCCCACTAAAAAACTCACAATAATTTGAACTGGTAAATCGTTTGAAATAGTCAGAAAAATAATAATAAAAAATCTTTTTATGAAGTTCATGTCATTTATAAATGTTTTTTAAATATTAATGTATCATAAAAAATATATTAAAACCTTATACGACATATCAAAAAATTAAAAAACCTGAGTTAAATCTAAACAGAGAATAAACTAATCGAGAGAAAACTATAATTCGCGATACATAAGGATAGGAAATTACTTGGTCATCTAAAAATAATAATATATTACAAAAATTAAAAATAATAAATTTTGAATATATTTTAAGGGGCATTCACGCAGATCTTTTTACAGCTTTTTATTAAAAACGATTGCAATTTAAAATATTAAAGTTAAATTGAGCATAAAGTTATAACATGCGCACATTTAAATAAATATTTTACAATGGATATATTTCAACAATTTGATTAGCAGATATCAACAAAGAAAATAAGTTGTCAATCAATAATTGGTCAACCGATAAGGTAAACTGTAGCAGCTTTATGTCGAGCTTTAAGCTAGAAATATTGGACATGATCTATTTAGATTACGCGCGTAAAAACGCTCGTAAAATATTGAACATATTTGAATCCAGCTTTATCCAGGGTAATTACGCCGCGTAAAGATCTGTATTAATGACCCTTTAGTTTTAATAATTTGATAAGAATTGAGTTATATAAATTAAACAGCTATAATTGAGCTATATATAATTACGATTATCTTGATATTTATATTTAATAGAACTCACTAAAATTCTTTTTTTATTAATTATTTGTAGAAATACGATAGTTCTATGAATTAATCTGTGTTCGATCTCTAGTTATAGAATTTTTAAAAATTGTTTCATTATATTTATAAAGAAAATAAATAAGTTTTGATTTCATTTTTTACATTGGTAATATGCTTTTGTATCGAAAATATTTAGAATTTAATCGACTTTGTATTGATCTGTTTTATGAAATTTACTTACAAATAACTGTATACATAGTCTAAACAAACATAGTAATACAATAGTTTTATATCTATTTATATATCATATTCTAAATTAACATTTCATAACACATATTTTTGATAAAATATTATTATATATCATATTGAAATAAAAGAATCAATGATAATTGCAATTTTGTGATGAATTTGCTGGAAATGAATTTATATTTACTTTAATTTATGTATCGATAATTATATTAATGTATGAAAATGTCTCTGGCTGGATTTATAATTTAATTTAGGATTTACTCCTAAATTATATACGAATACCCTAGTAATATATACGATGAGTTACATTTGTCATTAGATTTTCAATTTTTATTCACCATGTAAATAATTATTTAAAATAAAAATTTTTCATTAATTTAGATTTTTTAACCAATTTAATTCATTTATAAATAAAAATCCGTATATTTAGTAATAGTTATATAGTAGTATATATATAAACTGATTATTAGGAAGTAGTATCGGGTTTAAATTAGTTTATAAGAATGTTCATACAATATCGGGTAACTAGTATATGTTACACTCGTATGAGTACCTGGTCCAGAAAGCATGGCTTTGATTGTTCCCGAAGTTAAGGCATGTTCACGCTTCACAATGAATTCGTAGTTATCCGCAGATATTAATTTCACGTACATAGCTTCTGGTCCTTCGGTTGAACCAAACTTTGAGTAGGTATCATCCTCTTTTTTAATATCTTCGATGCCCATCGTGAAGACACTGTTGATACACAACAATTGATTCGATGTAATGAATTATTTAATGATTCTATGATACGATGTATTATGATTATGTATATTATTTTATCAAATATTTGTGAAAATAAATGTGAATTTATCATAAGAATTAATACTTGATTACTTGAATAATATGTAGTTTATACGAATCAAGGTTAGTTTCAATTATGTCTATAAATACATAATGTAATATTTAATTTTTTAATACGATGTTAATAATAAATAGTATGACATAACAGGAATTATGATTTTATTATTATAAAAGAACTAGTTTATAAATATGATTATACGATATGTACATGAACGACAAGAAGTTATAAATAATTATTTATAAAAAATAATATTTAATATAAATTGAATATTTTTAATATGTGTATTTAAAAAAAATCAAGAATGTATTTTGACATAGATTAGTGATAATTTATATTTAAACCTATATATAATTATCACAGTTTATAATATACAATTGTAGCGTATAATAACACTATATAAGTAAAAAAAATCAATAGATATACATTTAATAACAAGAAATATTTATATTTTTCAAAGAATATAGACTCGTCACATGGTAGTAACGCTTGCTTATTTATATAAACAATGCATTCTTTTATAGGTATAATCATGGACTATCGTCGATACATATATATTCGAATCGTATATATAAGATACGCTGAAATGACAAGTGATCCCTTTTCACTCTCATTATAAGTGTATGCATATTATTAGCATACGTTTACGCGTACATAATATCATTATAAATATTGTATCAAGTTAATACTATTGATTATATAGTGATTTAATACTTGGGTCGAAGTTTTAATTATTACTGTTTCATATGGTACAAATTATAAAAAGGAATTTATAACTTTATTAATTTATAATTTTAATATGTTATTTGTATATAACATTGTTTTATATTTCACATCTGCATATTGACCTATAATATCTAAATAATCTCAAATTGTTTAAATTGTATTCCCACATGTGTCTAATATTATATCTAATTTGCATGCAAATATATATTGAATAAAATATAAAATGACTAAAGACTTACTAAAAAATAATTATATAAATAGCCCGTAATCAAATATTCCACTTATATATTTGAATAGTTTTAGTTATAGCAGATTATTATTATATACCAAGATTATTTAGAGGTAATCTGGATTATATTTATAAATATGCATTAAAAATAGATGTAAAACTATTAGATATTTATATGTACAATATTTTATTTTCATTTCGATAATATTAAATTTCTGGTAACATTTCTAACCTAATAAGGAATAGTAGCAAGGCTCCAGTTTATATAAAGTTTTAGGATATGTTTCACTACTTGAAATTGCCCTACCATTTACTAAGGTAAATCTACACTTCCTTAGTTTATTAATATATTAATTATATGATAAAAAAATAAAATATTTAACAAATTTTAATATAGTAATATAAACAAACCATATTCAATATAGAAAATAATGTATGCTCTCATTCGTATGTATATAATTAACATATTATAAAAGAACTAATACCACTATAATGCAGGACCTACACTAGTTACTGATCTAAGCTCAAATAGATATAATAATATATAAATAAGTCGCAATATATAATAATTACTACTATAAATCTGTTGAAAATATATTGCGGTCACATTGTATATGTCATTAAAAATAGATCTTATTTGATCAATAAATTAAATTAAGGACATCAACTTTAATCCTGGTATTAAATTAAAAATATATAAATACAAGAAATAAGCGAAAGTTTATTCAATATTAATAAGTTTTTATAATTATATATTTATCATCAATTCTTGTCAATATAGTATTGAGAAAATTCGTAATTACGACAGAAATTTATATATTTAATCACCTTATTATAACGTATATCGTGAATATTTATAATATATTATAACATGCTATATAGGAAATTCTGTACTATTTGTATATCCAAATATATTATTAAGTTGTGAATCATAACTAGATTACTAATTTAAGTTTGTATTTATTTGCGGTTATACATTTATTATATATAATATTAAGTCGTAGGAAAATATTTATTAATTTATTATTTTCATATGAAAATGCATTATCTAAATACGGCTGTGTAACATGCGTTAAGTATCTCTTATTTATCATTTAAAGGTTGGTATATTTATTTTTTTTTAAATTTTAACTAAAAAAATTATAAATATTCTTAAATATATATTTCTAAATATAAATGTATTTAAACTTTATATATTTTATCTTTATTTATATTAATAATATGTATAATTAAAACGAATGAATTATTCATAATCAGTATACAAATGAATATATACAATAATTAAAACATCATTTCCTTTATAAGATCCGTTACGTTTTTCTGATATCGAGTCATTTATACATTTGTAGTAAAACTCCAATATTCGTCATGGATAGAAACATGTAAACCGATATCATTATTTGATATGCAATATATATCATTAGGAGCACATTACATTTTTATTAAATATTCCTCGCATAGTTATAGCATATATGAGAATACATTTATAAGAACACTAGTATATTAGTTATAAAACTATATTTCAATAACAGTATGCCTATTTTAAATCTTAGACTTACCTTAACGCATTATTATAATATATTTTAATAATCAGCTTAGATTATAATTCAAAAATATATATGAATTGATTGAACATATATTTTATTATATAAACTATAGTTTATATATACATATGCACATATAATTATGTTGGATTTGTTTTAAGCTTGATTAAGCAGAAAAAACTACTAGTGCCATTTAATTGTATATTTATATTGTTTATATCCATATAGGCATATATCCTACATATTCCATATAGGCATATATGTATACAAATATATGCAGTATATTATAAATATTGAAATATGTTAGTATATTAGCTTCACATAGTACATTTGATATACATTAATAGTTTTAATAGTTTAATATTATCAGAGTGATATGTATATTATTATAATAATTATGTTATTATTTTTATATTAATTTTGTTACAATATCAAGAAAAGAAATAATTTATATATCTTTTAAATTATAGCCTATTAGATTATTTTATAACTGAACTATACAATGTTCATAATAATATTGTTGTCTGAGAATGAATTGCATAATTATGCATTAATCACGAAATGTAGAAACTAAATTTTATAAAGCCACCAAACTTTAAAGAAATTAATAGCAGCATGGAATCTAAAATATTCTTATAAATCATATTTACAAAATTGTTACTGCCACAGATAATAATACTGGTGGATAATAAAAGTACGTGCAAAATTGCATTAGTTTAATGCATTAAATATGGTGATTAAATTAAATGAACAATCGACATTATTTTATTATATAATATTCAGAATTATAGAAAATGAATTAACGTACGAGTATGTATGAGTATGGTTAGATATTTAATGAATATTGTGAACGTTTTGGATAGTATTGGCCATACGAATCCATAATAATTCAGCATTATCTATCATCACACCCATCCAGCATGTCCGGTATTGTCTAGATATAAAATCTATATAAATATAATCGCGTTAAGTGCGTATTTTGTGTTGAGTTGAGATCGTCTATTCTAGTCGTTTACGTCGACCAACCATTTTAGATTCAAAGTTCACATAAGGGATTCCGGTTTGTGAATTATGAATAATATTTATTGACTATTGCCTCTAAAGATATAAGTCAGTTCGACTAATCTATGGTAGGCTCTGTCCATCTATACGACACGGCTGAACGGCCGTAATTATGCCTGAAACCGGTACGGTTCCGGATTTATCCACCGAGGGAGTACATTTCGATTGGCTTCCTCTCGCCGACGAGGTTGAAGGTAATTGCTGGCGTCGCGTGTTAAAGTAATCGCCCGTATCATTCACGTTAGTGGGAGTCTCATCGTATTTACGAATCACGCAGCTAGGCACTAATAGTGCAGCTGACAGAACCACGCCTCCAACGCAAAACAATAAGCTGCCGATGACCTTACACATGTCCAGACCGTAGTTGAAAGTCATTGCTGACCTGTCAATCACTTGCACGTTTTCGTTTATGGCTCCGATAAATACATCTCGTTGGGGTGCTAAATACCCGATTAGAATACCAATGGAACCGAAACCCAGAAGTATTACACCAATCCATAAATACACCTGTAGGAAAAGAATAGTATTTGTATATATAGTATTTGTATATATAGTATTTGTATATATAGTATTTGTATATATAGTATTTGTATATAGGGTTCTAATGCATATTTATAATATTATGTATAATTGAATTATTTTTTTTGTATTAAGGAATTACTCGTAATACGTTTTCGAATTACCAATAACATTATAAATATATACATTATAATTATATATAAATTAGAACTACATACAGTAGAACAATATAGTTCAGCAGGACTGCCATAGCAATACATGAATCTTAAATTGTAATGAAGAATATTTTAATTTTATGTTTTAAGTTTAATAAATTAATAATGTAGATATACAGGTATTTACTTATACGCATATTTGTCTTATCAAATAAATTAAACA
>OZ038312.1:29492774-29525274 GCA_964035775.1 Osedax frankpressi
TAATATAGAGTTTACTTACATACATATTAACACTTCTAAATAATCAGGTTTACAAATTAGATCCCAGTGACGCGTATGGCACATTTCGATAGGTAGTACATATTAGGTACATCGTATCTATCAACTATATTATTTATTCCTAATTTTGATTAATATTCACCATTTTTTACATGATATATAATAATTGTTATTTTTTATTTAAGCTTTTCAATATTCGTTAAAATACTGATGAATCATAAAATAAATTCTAAAATAAAATTTATAAAATAATAAAATAAAATAGATAAGTTGAACATATAAAATACATTTAAAAAAAGAAAACATACTTGTATACTTGTATACAATATTACTATTATCACAAGAAATCTTGGCATATGGTTAAATATTCTAATAACAGGAAATTAATTACTAAAATATGGTAGCAAAATTAAAAAAACAGGTTCCGATTTGAAAATATTTTACAAATATATTTATTGTGATTATATACAATGTGGAATATCAAAGCCTTTGCATTTTGGGTTTACTGGGTAACAGTGGTTTTTTAAATACAATATATTATTTTATTATCAAGTCAATACATTGATTATTATAAATGAAAAACCTATAAATGATCATTAATTTAAATGTAAAATTATTGGACATATAATGTAAATTATGAAAGCAAAAATGACTACATTAATGTTTTTTATCACATTTATATTTTATATATTCGAATGAAATAAAATTGAAATAAAGATAACTATAAAATCGACTAACACATGAATATCGGTAAGATATTATGTAATAATGGTGATGTTTACCCATTGACACATTGTTGTCATAACAACCGAATATCACACAATTATGAATCAATACCATTCTGGTTCTCAAGGAAAAACAAAGAGATCGAATATGTAATAATCTATATATTAGCATTTTGTTGGTAATTACGCAATGCTAGGTATATATCAACCTATAGGTTTGTAAATGACATAACTACAATATCTATACACCACTTCTCGTATTCCTCTCCACTTCATCACTCGCAAAACTCTCCCAATCACTAAAACCGTTGCGTAAGCGTGTCAGATTCAAACATTGCGTAATGCACAACAATTCGACGATTGCCCAATAGATTTTGTAGTCAGACGAATATAATTAAATTGCGTAATCAAGTTTGCCGACATTTTGACCGCTGTCTGTTTTCATACATCACGTGACCACCTCGACAGTGTTACGGTGGACGGAGATGTCATTCGGTACGTAAATCATTGTTATTATTGTTATCAACCACACTCCCCATCTACTCCAGACACCACTCTCCCCATCTACTCCTGACACCACTCTCCACATCTACCTCAGACACTACTACCTGCATCTACTCCAGACACCACTCTCCCCATCTACTCCAGACACCACTCTCACCATCTACTCCAGACACCACTCTCCACATCTACCTCAGACACTACTACCTGCATCTACTCCAGACACCACTCTCCCCATCTACTCCAGACACCACTCTCCCCATCTACCTCAGACACCACTCTCCCCATCTACCTCAGCCACTACTACCTACATCTACTCCAGACACCACTCTCCCCATCTACTCCAGACACCACTCTCCCCATCTACCTCAGACGCTACTACCTGCATCTACTCCAGACACCACTCTCCTCATACACTCTAGACACCACTCTCCCCATCTACTCCAGACACCACTCTCCCCATCTACCTCAGACGCTACTACCTGCATCTACTCCAGACACCACTCTCCCCATCTACTCCAGACACCACTCTCCCCATCTACCTCAGACGCTACTACCTGCATCTACTCCAGACACCACTCTCCTCATACACTCTAGACACCACTCTCCCCATCTACTCCAGACACCACTCTCCCCATCTACCTCAGACGCTACTACCTGCATCTACTCCAGACACCACTCTCCTCATACACTCTAGACACCACTCTCCCCATCTACTCCAGACACCACTCTCCCCATCTACCTCAGACACTACTACTTGCATCTACTCCAGACACCACTCTCCACATCTACTCCAGACACCACTCTCCCCATCTACTCCAGACACCACTCTCCCCATCTACTCTTGACACCACTCTCCCCATCTACCTCAGACGCTACTACCTGCATCTACTCCAGACACCACTCTCCCCATCTACTCCAGACACCACTCTCCCCATCTACTCCAGGCACCACTCTCCCCATCTACCTCAGACACCACTCTCCCCATCTACCTCAGACACCACTCTCCACATCTACCTCAGACACTACTACCTGCATCTACTCCAGACACCACTCTCCTCATACACTCTAGACACCACTCTCCCCATCTACTCCAGACACCACTCTCCCCATCTACCTCAGACACCACTCTCCACATCTACCTCAGACACTACTACCTGCATCTACTCCAGACACCACTCTCCCCATCTACTCCAGACACCACTCTCCCCATCTACCTCAGACACCACTCTCCCCATCTACCTCAGACACCACTCTCCCCATCTACCTCAGCCACTACTACCTGCATCTACTCCAGACACCACTCTCCCCATCTACTCCAGGCACCACTACACCCATCTACTCCAGGCACCACTACCCCCATCTAGTCCAGACACCACTCTCCCCATCTACTATAAGCACCACTATCCCCATCATCTCCAGACGCCACTCTCCCCATTTACTCCAAACATCACTCTCCCTATCTACTCCAGACACCACTATCCCCATCATCTCCAGACACCACTCTTCCCATTTACTCCAGACACTACTACCCCATCTACTCCAGGCATCACTATCCCCATCATCTCCAGACACCACTCTCCCCATTTACTCCAGACACTACTACCCCCATCTACTTCAGACACCACTCTCCACATATTTCCCCCTCATCGTCACTCACAGAACTTTTTAAGAATATTTAATTCCAATGACCAGAAATCTAGATAATTTCATTTTTCTAATATATAATGTATTTTAAATTAAATCTCAAAACAAGGATATAGGTGAAAAAATACCTATTTATATCTAAATGATTTCAAAATTACAAAATATATAGAAAATATATTTTAAGTGAACAAAAAAGTAAAAGCAAATTTAAAAAATGTAACTGGAGGATTCTATATAAACGCATATTGGACACGCCGTCTCACACTGTGTGACATACCTTGCGTCACACATATTGCGTCACACACCTTGCATTCATTAGCGCTTCTTCAGACTATATCAAGGCTTAATCGCATAAATCATTGTATAATCCGATGTAACCGGCGACCCTGGATAATATAGGCCGTAAATGCCTTGGCGAAATTAAGTTCAAACTCGAAATCGGAGGCGGCTTCAACGCGTAGATTCTTGGTGGGCGGCAGGTTAACCCTTGACTTCATGACCTCATGACCTTCATACAAACACATATGCGTAATAATACTTCACGTTGCATAATTAACGAGCCACATAATATACTCTCGAAACAGAAGGCCATTTCGTCATGATTATGTAGTACGGATACGTAGTTACACATATAGACACAAGCGCATACCTACACAGACCCACACACACACACACACACACACACACACACACACATACAAACCCCGATATAGCAAAATACATACTTATAAACAACACGGAACCCACACAAAAAGGTACTCACCTCATTCGTATTCAAAATAAGTTGCTAACCTTACACACCACACTACTCACACCCACACTACTCACACCCACACCACTCACACCCACACCACTCACATCCACACTACTCACACCCACACTACTCACACCCACACTACTCACGCCCACACTACACACACCCACACCACTCACACCCACACTACTCACACCCACACCACTCACACCCACACTACTCACACCCACACTACTCACACCCACACCACTCACATCCACACTACTCACACCCACACCACTCACACCCACACTACTCACACCCACACTACTCACACCCACACCACTCACATCCACACTACTCACACCCACACTACTCACACCCACACTACTCACACCCACACTACTCACACCCACACTACTCACACCCACACTACTCACACCCACATATACACACCCACACTACTCACACCCACACCACTCACTACTCACACCTACACTACTCACTACTCACACCCACACCACTCACATCCACACTACTCACACCCACACTACTCACACCCACACCACTCACTACTCACACCTACATTACTCACACCCACACTACTCACACCCACACTACTCACACCCACATACACACACCACACCAGTATGCACACCTGCCTACAGATCTAAACTCATAGCACAACTACCTATACCCTCCCCTCCCCTCCCCTCCCCTCCCCTCCCCTCCCCTCCCCTCCCCTCCCTCTCCCTCTCCCTCTCCCTTTCCCTCTCCCTTCACACCACTAATATTATATACTATTACACCCTACTCACCCTACTCACCCCATAACACAAACTCTCACACCCCACTCCGCGAAGAGGTATAAATGCATATCCATTCCGCTATCTAAATACACTCTTCGGCGTATGTCGTTCCTCGTATTCCCATATATGGTATTTATCTATATATAGTATCAAATAGGAGATGATATACGAGAAGTATATGCGATACACCCTCAATATTTGAACTAAAGCAAGCTGACCGCCAATTGGCATATGGCACACACTCTAGAGCGCGCGCACGAATAAAACGCACGCCATAGTATGAGATAGTAGTACACCCCATAGCACCGGTGTAGTGTCCCCACCCGCACGCGCACCGGCACGCGCACGCGCACACGCACGCGCACGTAAACGCACGCACGTATACACATTATTCGTGTACGTTTATCAATATACGCAGAGTATGCGAAGCACCGCTGTTCTTGTAAAATGCTCATTTATTGAAATACGGATTAAATATATATATCCGGTAATAATAACTAAATGTAATATGATTTAGGCGATATTCATTTTATGATATTATATATATATATATTTATATACATATTACAAGCTATATATTATATATAATATTACGGAATTACAGATTTTATATTAAATGTAAACGGATATGTAGTGGGCATACCGTCGACTGAATGATCTAGCAATTGGCAAACATCGGGCCGGAAGTCGTCTATTGTTAACCTTTTCCATTGTAGTGTCGGTGTGTGTTGTTCGCACGGCGGTGTGCAAATGTTGTGGCGCGAGTAGGCGACGCGTGCGTCGGGAGTTGCGGGCGATTTCTAGGCGAGCGCGCGTCAGATCCACCGAAACGATCGATAGGAGAGTTTCGTCTCCCCGCCCGTTAAACGGGTCGCTACCGTTACATCCCTAATCGATGGTCAGTTAATTATCGGTAAAGCCGATACTGATTGCGTATACGAAATGCATATATATACCGTTTAGGTTAGCTTCTAAACAGATCATTTTACGGCAGTCGGAGTAGCGTCCTGGATAAGTACGTAAGACCTACGTCGTAGGGCTCCCCTCCCCGGGGCTATCGACTTGGACTACAGTTCGATTGGATACTACAGATATCCTAATCGAATGTTGTTATCAACTCATAGAAATCTGCTACCTTAATATGCCCTCCAACATATTGCGATGTTCGTATATGATTCAACGTACGAGAGAAATGCATGAGCGTTTTATTAATGTATTTATTGTAATGGTATTAGGAATACAATATGTTATACATTATATAAAACATATTCGTTACCAAGGATAGTATTTAGTTACCATAATAAGAACTACGCGGAGTAATACACCCAACGAAATGCTTACTACTTATTTCGGTGAGTTTAGTTACACAGCAGGGAAGTACTGCTGTAGAGTTCATTGCGAAATATACGGCGTACACTGTACAATGTACGGCGTACATTGTACAATGTACGACGTACACTCTACAATGTACACTGTAGTTTTGTTTCTACTATAGGGTTGCGAGGATATATTCCAAATTCTCAGTCGTTGGTGGGTGTCATTATAAAGCACTCTATTTAATTTCTTCTTTCCTCAATAATAAATAAGTATAAAGAAATGCCACGTAGGGTTACTATGATTATTAATTATACACAGTTATATGTTATGTATAATTATATGTATTTTGTTATTAATTAATGAAGAACATGGCAAAACTAATATTTCACAACAAACCACGAAGATAATTTTTAGAGAATACGATTTTTAAAAATATTTACATTTTTGGGATTATACAATTGAACACTCGACTGAATTATAAATATCGTCACCCTTTTTTTATATATATTTAGTAATAAGTATAGAATAAGGTTTTCTTTCACTATAAGTTAGTATTTAATAACAATTTAATATATCTATATACAAAATCGAAACTGATAACTCTAGTACATTATATTTAAATGTAGCGGATCTCTTGCATACTACAGTGAACATAATTTGACCTCTCGCATGCAGTTCTAATATAGGGTCACGGGTTCATTTATTAACGTGTTTAGATTCTTATATTAATATTACGAATGAATAGATAATTAAAATATTGTGATATCTTAATGAATATATTTCCTCCATATATTTATTAATTTTTAATACTCGATTTTATATATAACCACCAGCATTAGTGAAACAACAACAGAATACCAGCTGTAACTACATCTATACAATGTAGGGTACTGTACATTGTTTATTGCGAGTGAGGGATGGATAGTGAGATATAGTAAATATCGACACGAAGAATACACCAAAATCTATATATAGAAATGATAGAAATAAATATAATCTTGTTGATTATAAATAATAGAACAATAGGAATGTTAATATCGAATAGATAAAAGAGACTACGGAGTTACCCAGTCGGTATATCATATAACACTGCTAGACGTACACTAGACGTACACTAGACGTACACTAGACGTACACTAGACGTACACGATATGAGATGTGGTCTAGGAAGTACAGTGTGAAGAGGCTGGCGGATTACAGAAATGACGTGTTGCGTACCTTCTTGCATAATAAATGATAGTAAGCGGACGTTATTTGGACGTTATTTGGATACTCGAGGAGGATACCGGAGACACGTGGGGGGGAGGTGGCTGTATAACAGTACAAACCAGATAATGTTGGATAACAATGGATAATACTTTCTATAGTTACCGCATCACCAATGATAGATTCGCATATCGTGCGGTTTCTGAAGTTATGAGTCATTCTATCCTTATTTATGGCGATAACTCATTCTTCGGAGATACGAGTAGTATGGAAATCGGCGGACATTTGCGATGTAAAAAGTGAGTAGATCTTTAAGCACCCTTGCCAACAGTTATTCGATCAACAGGGCACTTGAATCATCTCGTACAAGGTAACGTCCTTTATATGAGAACCGATTGCGAAAGAGTTGGTTGGGAGTAGAGCGGAGGTTCATTTTAAATGCCAAAGCTTCCCAACGTATATTAGCTCGCCCATACGGAAAGACCTCCTTTGTGGAATAGTAAATTCTGATTGGGTAGAATTACGTTGTCGTGTTTAAAACAAGTGATGTCGTCAACTTCCTGTATGCGGATAGTAATAAAATATATGTATGTGAATCAAATATAAATGTAACTCAAAGCGTATCTATTAAACAAACAAACCCTATACATATCTATAAATGCTAATAAATTCTCGCGCAGATTATGACTTTCTTTTGATAATTTTTCCAAACTGCAAATAACATTTATTAAATTTATTAATTCATATATCTAAAAATAATAATGAATTTAGATAAATAACAATAATCAATTAATATCACTCGCTAAGAATTATTAAAAACCTTTCTTTAGAGAAGAGATTATTGTTTAACAAGGAATTGCAAACGTTATGATTTAACTTGCTATCGAATAATGGAATACCAAAAGATAAACCTCTGACATGCCATTCTTCGTCCTGTTGAGATTGTTATTGTTATTTTAATATGAAAATGGGTGAATCTTAGAGAATCTTATATTTGGGATTCACGTAACGAATGGGTTGGGCACTATCTCACCTCGTCGACGGAATGCCTAGTGAGATGAGGAGATCTAGTGACAGTCAAATAGCCGCATGAATATTCAAGAATTGGGAGACTGGAGACGATGTCTTTTAAACAGGAGACAAATCCATTGTTGAGAACCTTGGGTGCGTCAACAACAATGCCGGATGGAGATGAGGGAGAGTTAGTAGCATTGCATGGGTTGGGAGATAGAGAAGTACTTTCAGATGTAGCGGTAGTAGTAGATTTCGACGTAGTTTCTTCATTATTAGCAATTGCAGCGGTTGCAGTTTTAGGTTCTTGAGAATGTTTAATAAAAATTGTCTTCAATTCTGCAAATTGAAAATTTCGTAAATTTAAGAGAAGTTTTTTATTTCTAATAATAATTATATAATAATATTCATATATTTATGAAAGTTAATATTTTAATGGATAAACCCTGGGCGTTGTTTAATGGAAAGGCTATGGTTCTCTCAATGACATCAATACCAATAGACGAAGGGTATGCCTGTCAATCATTGTTATCAGTGAAACCCATAACAATAAAGGCAGTGGTAAATATATTGAATAAAAAATATAATTTAAGTATTTTCAACGATTTAAGATAATTTCTATAATATACGAATAGCTCAGCATCTTAACCTGAACAAAGACAGCGGAATGAGTTAAAGCCTCATTAATTACAGACAAAGCACTCATTGACTCAATAATCGCAGGTTCATGACCCCAAATCGTTATGGTGACCTTTACATATTTCTGAAACGCAGAAGAACTGGTAAAAAGTAATGACAGATTTGTGAGTTTTTATTTTTTGATAAACTTGATATTGCTAGGTCATCAAATAAATTAAATTTAATCAGTAATAAAAATATGATACTTTTCTATTGACCTATAAACCTAGTTATAGATAATGAAGGTCAACAGCGTAGATACTGATTGAATACGATTATGTTACAGTTGAACTATTTCAGTAGCAATCTAATACTCCTAACTTTAAAAATAGTAGGTAATCTCGAAACCCTTTGACCTTTGACCAGCAATAGTGAATCTGGACCAGAGTTGAACTGAGAGTAGAAGTAGAGTTGAAACCAAGGTGAATTCACCTGGTGGTTGTAAAATCATTCATTGTATCGTCATTATTAAATGTATTTATTAGTTTTGAATGTTTATATTAAGTGGAATATTTGCATTTTATATAAATTACGATAATATGATTTTAGATTATAAACTATTTATTAATTTTCTTAATAAGAGTTGATATTATTACAAAAAGAACTAATCCTTGAAAATGAGCTTCGAGTTATGAAATGAAACCCGTTTTTATAGCGAAGAAATAAGTACGAGCAAATGTTAGAAATAAATAGAACTTCGTGAATGACGGGTCCGAAGTGATTCAGCTTCAGGCTGCAAATGGGTTCAACTTCGCAGGACAACGGAGACATAGAGATGAGCAGTCTGCGCGGGGTCAAGAGATATCGTTGTTTAGGCAAACTAGCGACGCATTCGTAGAGTGCGTAAATGCTATACACGCCATAATTACATAAGTACATAAGTACATATTTTAGCACTAAAGTGAACAGAACTCGTGAGTTTAATAATTGGTAATAATCAAACGGGGTCACATACCAAGAGGAGGATACATATTTTAGTTAATTGTCGGATAGATAATGTGAACTGGTCAGTGTTGCTTAGCGATAAGAACAGCAGCTTTTCACAAATAGACCAAACCTGTAATTCCACTCCAAGTAACGCTCCTTGGTGTCAAAATCGAGAGCGTGGAGACTCTCGCAGCGCACCAAGTCCACTCCGAGCATATCCAGGCGCTCGTTACGTCTCAGAAAGCGAATCTGGAGGGCGCAGGTCATATGCATATCATTACGAGAAATCATTTAGATGAATTAGTTGCGTATATTAATTTATTATATGAATAATGGAAAAGAAATTAAATTTTTTTTCATATAGAGAATACAAGTTTTCTAAAATATATATTAATATTAATGTATTAATATTAATAATTCTAATAATACCAAATTCAAATTCATTGTTAACTCATCTTCAATGGAATTTATTATGGGAAAATGGCGAAGCAAACGTCTAATGTCCAAAGAGAGAACTCTATAGAGTGCAATCTTTACAGAACAAATGGCATTATCAATATAGCAAGTAGTGCTGAAACTCAATGTCAGCGTAATGTCAGCGTAATGTCAGCGTAATGTCAGCGTAATGTCAGCGTAATGTCAGTGTAATGTCAGCGTAATGTCAGCGTAAGTACAGCCTAAGTACAGCGTTTACACCGCCAACCGTAGTCAGCAGAGTGGTTGCGTGGTCGTAATAGCGTTGAGCCTCTCCTTCGATGTCTCTGTTCACCTGCAAAGGTTAAAGGTCATTAACGCAAACCAAGCTAACAAAATCAAACTAAATATAATATTCTTTATAAAATATCTAATATAATAACTAATATAATATCTAATATAATATAATATCTAATATAATATCTAATATAATATCTAATATAATATCTAATATAATATCTAATATAATATATGACATAATATATACCGAACTAAACCATAAAAAGATAGATATAATTATTAAATTTAATTTCTAATATATATATTTGGTCTATAGATGTACAATAACAGAATGACAATATTTAGAGTAATATTTGCATATAATGTAAACTAGTGGATTTTGTGATTAAGGACATGCCGAATGTGAGGAATTTTACATGTAAAAGAAAGGGAAATGCACACATTTTATAAATTTATTGCAATAAAAAGTACTATCGCTATCAACCTAATTATTTTTTACTACATTCTGTATATTAATAAATATAATCAAATAGAGAGCTTTTGTACATTATAGATCTAATATATATTTAGATTTAGACATATATTTGTTATAATTTTATATATTTTTATAAGTTACATAAGTTACATAATAAATTGAATTACAAACTAAATATAAAATATCTCTCTATTAGTTCAAAGTTGTAAAATTGTAAAATAATTATTATGAGAAAGATCTAAACTATTTACAAATAAAATTTATAAAATGCAGAATAAAATCATGTATAATTATAAGTCTTCTCCGGGTTCATACTCATCTACTCTTGCTATGTGAATATATATAGAATAATCAAATATAATTTAATTAAACAAGTAAAATGAAACAAATTAAATGAAATTAGTATGTAATTAGATATTTATATGAAGCGTAGTTTTGAATGAGAATATTGAATGTTTGAAAAATTATTTTTATTTTTTAAATTCCTCGGTGTCTGTTTGCCTTTAAACATTATGAATTATGCCAATAAGAAAGTAAGCATATGAATCTGTTTATTTGTTAAACTAGATCAGAGTTCCTATTTAATGAAAGCATTTCGTTCAATCTGTCGTAAGCGAAGGCTATCGTCAAATGTAGAGACGTCCATAGAGAGGAGTAAACATTCTAACCTTTTCCAGTTCCGACAGGAAACCATCCAGTGAGTCGTCTGCTAGTTTTCCAACTTCAAACATAGTCACGGCATGACTCTTCAAACCCTGAGGTCAAGGGTCAATACAATTATTAGGCATTTATTCCATATCATTAGTTAATATTGTTATGATCAATGATTAATATTAAATTAATCTAATATATATAATTAATGTAATCATTAGTTTATGTTAAAAACATTGTAAAAGACTCGGTGTATCGAGGTTAATTGTAGTTACTCAATGAGTCAACTAAACTACTTGCGAGTACATACCGGAGACAGATTGCCCATCATCAGGAAAGCGGTCAAGTTAGAATCAAATAGAAACGCAATTTTATTGGATCTTTTGTCCGCGGAATCTGCGCAGGGGAAATAAATTGATGCCGTTTAATTTAGTATAAAAAATCAATAATAAAATGGACAGCAAAGAGAATATAACGATATAAATGTAACAAAGCAATAGTATATAGTACCAATAGTTCCCAATAGTTCCCAATATATCCCTGAGCAAGTTTCATAACGGGGAAGCAAACGACTATTTACAACATAGATATTTTAAGATACTAAAAACATAATCAATCTGAATCTAGAAAACCTTAATTACTAACAGTTTGGGAGTATACAAAGTAAATCAACACGTATTCGCATACACGCGTACAGGTGAGTAACGCGGGGGTTGCGGGGGGTGTAGAACATAACCGCACGGCATTAGCAGCGAACGCTCGCCAACCTATGGGTTCGGCGAGAGTCGAAGTGGAAACGTCGGCGTTGCAGTCCGCGGGAGTGGTCCACTCGAGTACGAGGTCGGCGGAGCTAGCGGATGGGTGTCCCGCGTTGCCAGCGGGGCCGGGAGGAGGGAAAACTCTAGGTTCGTCGAGGCACGATTGTTTGGACCACGACGAGTGATAGTCGTTGGGCAGGTCACGCTCCATCGATTTCTTCTTTACAAAGTTTAACCGCAGGAACACCGAAATTGCGTTCTGCGATGTTGGAATCAACGTTTGGGTTTACCACAACGTTTACCTTAGTGAATACTTTATATGTTAGATGAATCGAAAAAGAATGTATTTACATTGATGTTGTCCTAAAAGTTAATAATATTATATATATCTGGTTATGTGTTACTGAGGTCTAAACATAATATCTGAATTTCTGGGTTCGAAGTTAATACCAGAAAAGTTAATTCAAAAAACATCAAATTTACCAAAAGAAAAGGGAAATAATGCTTAATTTAATATCTTGTTAAAACAAGAAGATCTCAACCGTGACCTATTCAAAGAGTGTGAGACTATCAATGAACTCTAGCTTGTTTACAATTTGATGATAACCACAGAGGAGTAGTGACGTGGGGGGCTTAACAACCTTGATTAGTGCAATGTCTATCTGGAGCATGTCGGCCAACTGTAAGACAGTCGTATGTCCATCTATAGATACAAAGATCTTGTAAAGTAGCTTCTCAAAGTAGTCGCCTTGTACACGATTCATCACAAACCCCTCAAGGGGCGGTACTGAATAGAGATAGGGGCGGGGCTTACGTGATTATAGGAACAGATAAAGCAATGAATTCATAAATGCAGAAAACATTATTATTAATTCGCTATCTTATACAATACTCATGAGTAAATGCGATCATAGATTCGAGATACTCATAGATACACTAGTATTATACAATTAACACTTAAAGCCCAAAAGGTACCCACCGGAGATCATGTCATTGTCTGCTACGTGGATGCCGATGTAGATTAATCCTCGATGGTAAAGCTCTGTTTTCGGACGAGAGAATTCACATTGAAAACAAACTTATAAGATATCCGATGTACGTGTTTATCGGAGCAAATTTGAAAATATATTTCGTGGCAATTCCACAAGGAATTCGTTAAAACGAGATCTACTAAACTAGGTCTATTAAGATAAGAACAAATTTCATAAACGATATTTAGAATGAGTTCGTAAGGCATCGGAGCAAACAAACTTTCGATGATCTCTCGTTGGAAATGACCGCAGATCTGATTGCTGCTATCGATTATTGAATCCAGAGTACTCTTTTCCGGAGCACTGCATTTCTATGACGAGGTTTGCGCGGTTAGAAAAGGAGACGATGCAGAGAATATGGTCGAAGAGGATAGCATCGGCGAGTGAAATGGCTATTGTAAGATGTTATAGACCGAAACAAAGGTAATTACACCATTATTGAATATATTTACATGATTAATATTGGAAACAAATTCTAATTTAAGATATTTACTCATTTTAAATTATAATTTAAGTTATTCTATTAATTTTAAATATAATTATTTATTAAATGAAGATTTGATATATTTGAGTATTGGTATATAATATCTGAAACCCGAATTCAATCATTTCATACCACCACCACCATGTGGTGGTGGTATGAAATGTAGTTGATACGGTTTCAACCTTAACGTCGTCTTCGGTTATGAAGCCGGCATTGACGTGCCAATCGGGCAGGAAGCCGAGTCCGGCGACTGGTTGCTGTGGCAACAGATCTCGAACGGTTGTAGGGGGCGACGATAACGACGACGACATGCGACTAAGAAAAGACCGAGAAACCCGCGATTCATTCATCAAATCAATATATCTGTTACGACCAACTCCAAGAATCCGCAAACCTTTCAGGGGAATCAATTATGTAATATATAATATATTTATGGTCAAATTTTATAATTTTTTCCCCCATGATGAATCAATTATTGAGATCGTTATTTTGTTGACATTTCTAGGTTCATTTATAAATAAGGTAAGGCATGCTAGAATATCGAATGCGATATCAGAAATTATTATATTAAATGTTATTACGTTTTGAAAATAAATGATAAAACAGGTTTTAGAGCTAATTAATTGATTATATTATTAGCGAGGATACATTTATATAATTTTTAAGAGTTGTACTATTATATATATATATATACATATAAATATATAAATATATAAATATAATATATATATAATATATAATATATAATATATAATATATAATATATAATATAAATATATAAAATATATATATACATATAAATATATATATATACATAAATAGATTCATATGATGAGTAGTAACGAACAGTCAGCAGCCGTGAAGTTTGGAATTGAGTCGTAACTCCGTTCAGCTGCCATGACATCACCAACGAGCCGCGTGTAATAAGCAAATGGAGTAACTCGCAGTCCCCTGACCACCACGTCGCTAAGATGGTACGGGTAGAGTAGCATATGTTGTCGCGAGTAACGCATGACTTCGTCGTAGTACTTCTGCTCATCCTTCTTCACCGAGCGTACTATGCATACATAACACAATTACTGTATATATATAAATCTATAGGTAAATCTATATATAGGTAAATCTATAGTTAAATACATTTACAATAAATTTGAAATATAATAGGAATCGATAATTATATAATTATTGTAAAACGAAATAAAAATCTAAATTTGTATAATTCTATAGGAATATTATTATTAAATTGAATATATAAAAACCTAGATTATTTTTGTAACGTAACTGATTCCTGATACTAAAGTTAAATATAGCCTTTTCATATTGCCTTATGGAGTTACCTAGTAACTGATAGAATTGTTGATTTTATTAAAGTTAATATAATTAATAAAATATAATTAAAAACTGCTTATAATAAAATTATAAATAAAACTTTTATTGAATTATTCTAATAATAATTTATTATAGATAGATTTTTTGGATCAAGTACATTTTACGACGAGTTCAAATTATGAGGGAATTGCATGCAATCAAAATTCTAAATGGGCGTATTGAATAATATGACTGACATTCATATGAGCTCGTGTCTATTAATAACATTGTGATTCATTATGAAGATCCACGGTTTAATCAGTAAACTAGATAATTAAATATTAAGGATATATATGTATATATGTATATATATATATATTATGTATATATAATATATATATATATAACATGTATAATATATATATATATTATATATACATAGTATATATATATATATAAACATATAATATATATATATTCCGATATGTTATATGTATACATATATATAATATATATAATTGGTAATTTCTATATATTTAGTAAATCATGCATAGTTAATCATATTATTTAATGATGTTAAGTAATATTGTGAAGCAATTAATGAGCAGTGCATATTGACCAGCAAACAATAAATAACAATCAAGTATTAAAAACATCATTGGCACATGGCACATATATGTATGTTAACAATACTGAATGTATGCTATTAGAGAAAAATAAAGTTATATTCATATATCATTACATATTAGTATAGCAATATATAATTATAACGAATTGTATATGCTATAACTATATATATATATAGTTATAGTTATATATAAAATATATAAATTTAATATATATATATTATATAGGTATATATATAACATATATAAATTAAATACATTTGTATATCAATGAATATATGTTTTAAATGTGTTGTATATACAACTATATGTATAGTAATATATATGTATATATGTGGTTTATTTCACTGAATTAGATTTAGAGAGGTCTTGAAAATACGCTGCATAATCTGAACTCGCCGTCAAACGTACTTGATCCGATTTTTTAATAATAAATTAGTAACTAATACAATAATTATAAAAAGTACATATACCCTTATAAAGTTATTTTATAAAATGAATTTATTAGGTTTAAAGTAAAGTTATAACCTGTTGTATTTTTGGTGGTAAATTTTGAAATATAACATTGTTTTGTATGTGAATATTAACTAACTCATCAGACATGATATATAATATTTTTAAAATTATTTTTTTGACACAACTATTTATCAATAATATTAATTATTAAAATATAGTATTCATAGATATACGAATTTTTATTTTATGCAAATCTATTTATATTACTTTTATATATTTAGAATAAGATAACAAAATAATTTTCCAAAAGTTTACCGTATACCATACGGTGTTTGTGTATCTAGAATCTATATATATGTGTACAATAACTGCAGTATTATCAGTTTAAGTAGCATTGGATAAATTCCTATAGAGTAAAATCTAATTCAAAAATGATTCTAAAATAAACCAACAGTTGCATATCGTAATCTATTCTATTGATAAAAGGGACACTACCGAAAACAAACAAGATATATGATATGGATTATGTTTGTGATATCACACACATAATCCATATAATAAATAATATAGGGATTGTATCTCTTCACTGCAATTGCAGCCATACTAATTATGCTTTGTTCTATTATTTCTATATATAATATATAATATATTATGCATTAAAACATATACTATAAATTCTATAACATACCACTAATTATCTAGATTATTACACTTGCATCAATACATTAAATTAAATTAAATATTATATAATAGCAAAAACATGACAAGCATTTCATGGAATTTAATATAGTAATATATTATAGTATAGTAAATATTTGACTGTACTAAATTCCATATAGTGAACATTCCATAAGGTTTATTACATTATTATTATACATACAAAACTGCGCTGACCTGTGATATATAAATGATATATATTTCATTGATTGATTGAAATAATATTAAATATGAAATATTATAAAGATTGAACAGTAACATATTTATATACATAATCCATGTAACATGGACTTAATTGTAATCCAATGACAACATAAAATTATATCAGAAATGAGAACTCATTTACATATTAATCTATAATCATTAATCGATATAATATATTGCAATAATGTTAACTCTAATCGGTGTTGATTATAGATTGATATGCATCCAATACATATTATTAAATTTAATGATCTAATTAAGCAATTAGTTACAATAATAAAAATATTATACTTCGAGGTTTCAGAGACATCTAAAATATTATTGTAGTCTCATCTTGTATATACAATATCAATATTTAATGTAAATTAGTAAACATCATAAGTTATAATCAATGTATAAGTTTGACTTTACTCTTGTTATCTATGTAATATGTGACACTTTATATAACATATCTCTTTAATCGTCATTGCAATGTATTACTAAAAGTACATTATTTACAGTTGATTTTGAATGATTATTCAATATTCACATACTGGGTTTGTTATAAATATTTATTGTGCGAGAAAAAGATAATCATGAGGTATAAATAAGAAAATAAACTATATATTCCAATATCAAATCATTTCAACGGTAGAGTTTATAATATAAAATCGTCACATCTCTATATTCATACATGTTGTTAATTAATATCAATGTTAACGCGTATAATACCTGTAATGTAATGCCGTATTAGCTGTTGGCTTCGTGTATAGAATAATAATACATAGTAAGTAAACTAGCAGATAATGCAAGGGGAGCCTCACTCGGTAAGTTAAGGTCGAATCCTGATACTATGAAGATGCTAGCAAGGAAACTTGAGAAGGAGGTTGGCGTATAGTCGAGTGGGGACGAGGAGAACGTTTATAATTAAATAACGGCGATCTATCGCCGGCGATAATAGTCGTCGTCGTCGTCGATGAAGTTAACGCTGGATTTTCGAGTTTTCCGTTTACCGGAAGGAGCGACAGTCGAAAGCGGCGCGAGTTTTGTCGGAGGTACCCGACCGTAGTCTGTATAGGCGGTGCCGGAGTCTGGTGAGTAAGACCGACCGATGGGGTCGAGTCGTTTGGCGATGTTGCCTAGTGGAGGATTGTTGGGCAAACGGCGTTTCTGCAGCAGACTCTTCTTACGTCTGCGTAGAACGGGCAGGTAGATGGTGAGCCGAGTTGTGCGATCAGGTTGTAATGCACGTGAGACGTAACACGTTGGGATTAGATATGTAAATAGGTGGATAATATTGGAAAATATGCAAATTCACAAAGCTTCCGAACGAAGTTTAGACGTGGGGTTAGTTCTTAGTGGTTAGTGGCAAGTGGTTAGTGGCGAGTGGTTAGTGGCAAGTTGTCGGTGGCAAGTGATAGAAGCGAAACGAAAACCGAAACGACACCAAAACCGGCAGAATGGTATTCCTGTGAACTATGTAATACATCGGTGAGAACAGATCAATTGTTAGAATATTGCACTTTAGTCTACTAAATCATAGCCAAGTTTCATCTGCTTTTTTAAAAATTAAATCTCCAATAGTAACATTCATTTAATTTTTCAAAAATATCGCAAAATTCCTGAGAAATATAAACTTGAATATTTTACGATTCTTACCATTCTGCCTAAACTTTGGTCCAATTCTAGTGACCAGTAGCTGTCCTATATTAGGCGGAAAGCATTTAAAGCATTAGAAAATAATAAATACGAGTTGTAAAGTCTTAGAAATAGTGAAAGCATAGATAGTTTTTGTTAAATATAGAAGTACGATATAAACGACTAAAGCGTAACGAAGCTAAATGACTACCCGAGCAATGCATTACTAGGATACAGAAAAACTCTCACCCTTTCCGGTTACTCTTCAACCAATATCTATCACACGTTATTAATATTATTATGAATTGTTCCGATCGTTGTAAGTAAATGAAAAGGACGCGGTTAAAATCTAGTTGACCTAGTGGTTGACCTAGTGGTTGACCTAGTGGTTGACCTAGTGGTTGACCTAGTGGTTGACCTAGTGGTTGACCTAGTGGTTGACCTATTGGACATGGTTAGGGAGCGCATTCGGGGGCCTAGCGACAGCTCACCTGTTATCGGCATAGTCTTCATGCACGTCTGGGTGCACAGAGCTACGACCGTAGGTTGCCGACTTCACTCGGATGATAAGAGAACTGGCGTGACGACTAAGTCTGAGTTGAAGGAATTAGAGATGTATTTCTTATGAGTATACTGGGGGTATGTTAAGGGGGGAGTGTATTGTTATTGCATGTGTTGTGGGTGTAGTGGGAGTTAGAGATGTATTTCTAATGAGTATACTGGGTATGTTAAGGGGGGAGTGTATTGTTATTGCATGTGTTGTGGATGTAGAGGGAATTAGAGATGTATTTCTTATGAGTATACTGGGTATGTTAAGGGGGGAGTGTATTGTTATTGCATGTATTGTGGGTGTAGGGGGAATTAGAGATGTATTTCTTATGAGTATACTGGGGGTATGTTAAGGGGGGAGTGTATTGTTATTACATGTGTTGTGGGGTAGGGGGAATTAGAGATGTATTTCTTATGAGTATACTGGGGGAATGTTAAGGGGGGAGTGTATTGTTATTACATGTGTTGTGGGGTAGGGGGAATTAGAGATGTATTTCTTATGAGTATACTGGGGGAATGTTAAGGGGGGAGTGTATTGTTATTGCATGTGTTGTGGGTGTAGTGGGAGTTAGAGATGTATTTCTTATGAGTATACTGGGGGTATGTTAAGGGGGGGGGGTGTATTGTTATTGCATGTGTTGTGGGTGTAGGGGGAATTAGAGATGTATTTCTAATGTGTATACTGGGGGTATGTTAAGGGGGGAGTGTATTGTTATTGCATGTGTTGTGGGTGTAGTGGGAGTTAGAGATGTATTTCTTATGAGTATACTGGGGGTATGTTAAGGGGGGGGTGTATTGTTATTGCATGTGTTGTGGGTGTAGGGGGAATTAGAGATGTATTTCTTATGTGTATACTGGGTATGTTAAGGGGGGAGTGTATTGTTATTGCATGTGTTGTGGGTGTAGAGGGAATTAGAGATGTATTTCTTATGAGTATACTGGGGGAATGTTAAGGGGGGAGTGTATTGTTATTGCATGTGTTGTGGGTGTAGTGGGAATTAGAGATGTATTTCTAATGAGTATACTGGGTATGTTAAGGGGGGAGTGTATTGTTATTGCATGTGTTGTGGGTGTAGGGGGAATTAGAGATGTATTTCTTATGAGTATACTGGGTATGTTAAGGGGGGAGTGTATTGCTATTGCATGTGTTGTGGGTGTAGGGGGAATTAGAGATGTATTTCTAATGAGTATACTGGGTATGTTAAGGGGGGAGTGTATTGTTATTGCATGTGTTGTGGGTGTAGAGGGAATTAGAGATGTATTTCTTATGAGTATACTGGGGGTATGTTAAGGGGAGGTGTATTGCTATTGCATGTGTTGTGGGTGTAGGGGGAGTTAGAGATGTATTTTTAATGAGTATACTGGGTATGTTAAGGGGGGAGTGTATTGTTATTGCATGTGTTGTGGGTGTAGAGGGAATTAGAGATGTATTTATATTGGGTATGTTGCGTATGTTGAGGGTGTTTTGCTAATGCATGTGTTACATGTATTATGTTCAGGAAAACATACGAAGCTATGTTGTTTATTTACCGAACTAAAACCAAATGACTATTGCTTAATACTTTATATTTTGATTATTTTATTTATTATTGTTAAAGACTAAAATTATAATATATGATTGTAAGTTAATCCACCAAATCACACTATCTATAACTATACAGTAGAAAAGCACATTACGAGTTAAGAGTAGAATAAAGAGTTAAGAGTAGAATAAAGAGTTAAGAGTAGAATAAAGAGTTAAGAGTAGAATAAAGAGTTAAGAGTAGAATAAGGATTGTTTGTTATTCGCAGATTTCTCTATTGTTTCTATTCGGAAAAATCTGAATCTTCCCAAAAGAAAATATCTCCATTATGCAGTTACATTTTAATGTATTGTTCTATTGCAGTTCTATTCTAGAAACAATGACAATTCTCGCGATCTCCGCAGTACATTTTAGTGGGGTTCACGATACACGAGAGGTATAATAACGATCTGGGACGACGTGGGGAGTCCATCTCGTCGAGTGTGTCATTCTCCACGGGAGAAGGTGGAGGTGTTTCTATAGCTGTGTAACCTGGCAACGGAATTGGGGCAGCCGTTTGTTAACTGTACACGTTGTTATAAGGAAATGCCGTATGATAACGGTTTACAATGCAATTACATTACAGTGCATACAGGTAAGTAGAAATAATGTAACGCGAGTACAAATACAGTCCAATAGATAGTTTGACGCGTGAACTAATGAATTACTTAAAAGATTTCCCACGGAATATTAATACGACACGTTACGTGGTTTAACTCAATACTCATATCGACTTGAACACGAACCTTCACACAATTTATTTAGGAGTTCTTGGTGCTCTTGTGCGGATTTAGTCGGGAATAACATCTCCAAAACGTCGTCCAATTCACTGATTTTGAATTTGCCCAGCCTTACCAATCCGTTTATGAATTGTATTTCCTACTCAATTATAACACGAATTAGTAGAAATAATAACGTTTACCTAAGTATCGCTATGTTCAGTTGTCAGTATTTCTATAATTATTAAAGTACGTCAATGTGGAATATTAACTTGATCATGTTTTTGAGTCATTCGTGAAACTTCATTTTTCCTTTTCAACTCTTCGATGGTTTGGCTGATTTCTTGTTCTATACGATTTCTGAAAGCGAAAATCGATAAGTTGTTGTATAAATTTACAAAATATATTGTTACTAAATATGTGTAGTAATTATATAATATTAATAATTTACATTTTGTAATTCATGGGACTACTTTATTTTACGGACAATAATAATTATAATAAGTTGATTCGCAACATGGAAATATATTTCTAATTGAAATATAGCGGAAATCAAATTTATGAATCTTTGTTGACCTATTATTTCATTCGCATAAATCTGGTTGTATGTGTGTTGCATGTGCGTTGTATGTATTTGTGTGTAAATATATATATATATATATATATATGTGTGTGTGTGTATGTATGTGTGTGTGTGTGTGTGTGTGTGTGTGTGTGTGTGTATGTTTGTATGTGTGTGTATGTGTGTGTATGTGTGTGTGTATGTGTGTGTGTGTGTGTGTGTGTGTGTGTGTGTGTGTGTGTGTGTGTGTGTCTATGTGTGTGTGTGTGCGCGTGTGTTTATATGTGTGTTCGCGCGTTAATGTGTGGATACTTCCAAGCCACACATAGCAACCTGAACTCTTCCATTTCGACGAGGTGCTTGTGCTTTACAGCAACTCTCCTTAGTTTTGCCGCAATGCTATTTGAACATCTTGCCAACTCGTCGGAGAGTTGTTGCTCATGAAGTTTCGTAAGCAATACTTCTTTCTTTCGTAATCTCTCTTCGAGTCTTTTGGCCAGCGCCTGAGTCCGTAGCATTAGTTAATTAATAAGCCGGTAACCGAATTCAGTGATTTAAAAGAATTTAGAAAATGTTATATTCAAAAACTGAATTGAAAGTACCTCGTCGTATTCACAAGAATATTGCTTCACGAGAGAAAGACCAAATGAAGTAATTCTTTCACATTATTATTGAGATATGTGAATCAAAAATAAACACAAATCTATTTGAAATACGAATCAAATAGATTTCCACGTTAACTTTAAAACAAAAAAATAAAAAGATAAAAATGATTCGTATGTTAACGACGACATTGTACAAAAGAATGTAAAATGAATGTAAAAACCTTTTCCTGTTTATTTCGTTGTGTATCGAGACGTTTATTTAGATTCTCCTGTTCCTTTTGATGCATTTCGATAACCTTCTGGCACTCCGGATCCGAGAGGATTCCCTTCTCATTCAGATCGTCCATTAGGTTCGACTTTAGGTTATGGATCGCCTTCTGCTGTTCGTAGATCTTCGACAACTGGGATATTATTCTCATATGAAGGTTATATTCTCATATGAATAATCACGATCTCCATTAGGAAGAATGATTATTATTTAGTTCTCCCTCAGGGAGAAAGAAATATTGAGGATATTTACATGCAGTGATTTCACTTTATAATGGAAGAACTCATATTCCTGCAAGACAATAGCATATGGGTGTACTAACTTCTTTAGCCTTGTCCAATTGCATCTGAGTCATCATGGCGCCTATTTTTATTTCCTGTTCGCGAAGGGCATACGTTCTAGCTTTCATCATTTCTTCACGAATCTATAATAGCAAAATATTTCTAACTGATTTATATAATAAAAGTTGACATAATATAATATAATATAACACAATATTATTATATAACATGAGATAAGCAAAATAATAATATGTAACATAATATAACAAAAGATTATCATATAACATAAGATAGAAAAAGATTACTTTATAAAATAAATAACAAATAATACTATATTATAAATGATAACAAAATATTACTTTATAACATAATATAATTATAGATTTCTCAGTATTTGTAACTTTTTTCTATATAAAATCAAGTTTAACCTCTTCCATCTCTCGGTAATCATCTTCGTTATCTTCTTCTTGATTGAGCAAATCTATTCGTTGGTTGATTTGTTCCTGTAGTAAGTTAGTGGTTGCTTCCTCGTCATTATCATTGTATTGTTTGCACTTCTGTAGAAATGTGTCAGTATTTATTATATTCTTTATGTCATCTTCCCTATTTCCCATTCACGATAATTCTTTATTTCATTCTGTATTCACGTCATTCATAATTTACATCACAATTATATTTCTACTATCTACATTATATTATTTCTAATAAGTCTAACTTTAGATTCCGCTAATTGTATTTTCTTGAGCTGTGCCATTTTTGCGTTCCTCCTATTTGAGATACGTTCCTCGAGGATACGTTTTTGTTGCATCTTCTGCAGTGTCATCGAGTTTTCAAGAGCTGCCATATTAGCTTCGTGTTCGGAGAGTATCTTGTTACGTTCCACCTCGGATATCGCTACCTGACCATTCATCATCGTTCTAAGTAACGTCGGTAGATGTGAACAGTTTGCACCATCTCAATCGCACGATGACACACTCAATTTAATTATTAATAATAGTTATATTACTATTACAAATGTGTACGTACAATAGAGTTAATGGTAGTAGGATGTCTTAATACCAGTTCTACTCACCTCATAACGTTATCGCCTTGTTCCCTAAGCTCGTGTTGGTCAGTAATCTCTTGCGAAGTCCTAGCTGCCTGATCCCTTCGGCTCTGTTGCAGGCGTGCCTGCGAATCCAGGTGTGGAATCAATAATTATCCGAATTGTAAAGTAAACGAACAATATTACTATTCTATCGATTTTTAATGAACATTACTGGTTTGTATATTATAATGTATACATTGGCTATAGTCATTATGTTGTCAATATAGAATAGCGAATCATCTCATAACGTATTTTACAATATATAATAAATTGACTTATTCATTGAATAAATAAAATTATATGCAGTATAATATTATAAAATGATTTTATTAAAAACTTATTATTGTACATAAAATAAATAATCTTGATAGTTTTCCGAGATATATCGCGATTCTATTTCAAACAATATATATATATATATATATATATATATATATATAGTAAACCTATAATATAACATTATATAGTATATATTATATAGTAATATTCTAAGTTTGCTAAATTTATGAAGTTTAGAAGAATAGCTGTGCTACGTCTCTACAAAAATCAATATCATTTGTTGTATATTGAATAACACTTTTTGCTAAAACTATTAATTCCCTTTGTTTACTGAGTTTCTTTCAAGTTCTAAAACTGTTACCTATTATTACATACCTGGATTAAATCTCTTTGTCTAAGTCTTTCATCTTCTTGTTGTTCAGATAAGTGTTCAAGATCACTATTGTGTTTTTTCATTAATTTATCTAAAGTTTCTTCGTCTATACCTGAGACATGTTTTAATAAAAAGAAATATATAACAGTACATATGCATATACCTTATATATGGTGTTAAAACGTTAAGTTCAGTTATATAATATGAAAGTCATAATGAAATATGCGTTGAAACCATTTGTGTTTAACTTCTGAACTATTGATTCCTTGATCACTTCTATTTTCTGTTGAGTGTCCTTCAGAAGATGCGCTCGCAAAATGTTCAATTCCTCGCAGTTCTCTCCGTCTATTTCATTTTCAAGATTGTTCAAATCCATCCTGTGCTGGAATATCAAGTTGTGCCGATCTTCCAGGGAACTCATAGTGTCTAAATATGAAGGTTACACCGATTAAATAAACTCTACTCAAATTAGTATATATATAATGGTTATAAATATAGTTTAAAATGATATATTATATTGTCTAACCTGCGCACGATTTATTAGTTTTGTCAAGGACATCTAGCTCCGACTTTTGTCTATTGCTCTGTTCACATAATACAATTTATTATACTCTCTACTGCTATATACATATGCGTCTAATTACTCAACTAATAAGTTGAGATTTGTATATAGAAGTACAATACGCTCTTTCTATTCAATTATACTACAACCTACATAAACCTTAATATATATTTTTTAATAATACTCTACTATTTCACCACATCTCCCTCTCCCTCCCCCTCCCTCCCTCCCTCCCTCCCTCCCTCCCTCCCTCCCTCCCTCCCTCCCTCCCTCCCTCCCTTCCTCCCTCCCTCCCTCCCTCCCTCCCTCCCTCCATCCCTCCCTCTCTCCCTCCCTCCCTCCCTCTCTCCCTCCCTCCCTCCATCGCTGTCTCATATTCACTATTTTCCTATTTCTATCACATTCTGTCATCTATACATTACACTTTGTCTATTTCAATAACCAAATCAGCGAATCTCTTTTTCTTTCTCTCGCTAAGTTTTACTTGAAGAGTACTTTCTTGTTGTTTTCGCTGTAAGTCGAATTGTTGTTTCATCATTTGCATTTGATCTTGAGTCTCCTCGATCAACTTGTTCACCTGTATTTTATCAGCATACAAATATACGACTCACCGAGGTTAAGGTTCAAGGTTGTACAAATATTAATAACTCTGGATATTAGCAATATGAAATATATGAAATATATTAATTTTTTTATTACAATTATACGTGTTTATAATAAAAAAAAACAATTGTTATTCATATTTGATTAATATTCTAGCAACTTTTATCTTATTAGGATTTATTTCCGTCGTTACTGTATGATTGGTACTACAAAAACGTATCGGAAACTAAAACTGTATAGTATACGCATGGTACGCACTACACACCTCGTCCGTAGAGAGTTGAGGACATTTCTTTGCCTTTTTGGCAGTCTGTACGAGGTGAGAGGTCACGGCGTCGAGTTGCGACATGCTAGCCTCTTCGTCCACATTAACTTGGTCAGCTAGAGCTCTTCGTCTCGCTAACTTCTCCGTAAGCGCACCGCGTTGTCTAGCCTTACGGAACGGGGTCAACGGACGGGGTTTAAACGGCGTATAAAGTGTCGGAGTGGTAAATGTATTAGGTAATGTGTGTGCGATATCAATACTTCTGGTAACGTTCTCACGACACTAATATAAAGGTGTACTTAGCTTACCGCCTCGTCGTCGAACATCTTCTCGATGGTAGACTGGTTCTTGATATGTTCCTTCATCAACCAATCTGCTTGTTCGTCGCCCATAACAGCCTTAGCCATATCTAGGACGGATTGCTGTTTGTTCTTTACTGCCTGTCTTCTCTTGACCACGTACTCTTTTCGCAGGGACTCGATACCCTCTTGTTGTTGCAGTTTCAATCGATGGTCGAGGTTGTCCACCTCGACCTCCTGTTCATCCTCGAGCAGTTTCAGAGTATCAAGTTGCTCCTATATTATTAAATCTACGTTAAATTGAGAACTATTTTCATATATAAATCCTCTTATTTCTCGTATAGTTCTACGGCGTAGTGAAATATCTCATATTTGTTTTACCGACTACACAAATGTTCTAATACAAGTTCAACCGTATCCGCAGTCGTGACCTCTGACCTGTTCTGGAAGGTCGCGGATTTTGACCTCGAGTGCCTTTCGCTCCGAGTCATGTTTATCATACAGGTGAGACAAGTGAACGCGATTATTGTCTGCCAGGGATTTGAACAGTTGTTCCATGTCACTCTGGAACTGAGAGTTCAGACTCTTATCGATATCGGCCACACCGTTAGTCATCTCCTTCGTACATTTATCCATTGTTTTCTTATCTATATCCTTTAGTGGGGGATAGGGTTGGTTAGGAGTGGAGGTGCGTAGTGATTAGGTAGCTTTTTAAGATTAATAGAGGAGTTAAGGACGGTAATAAGGGCAGAATTAATTAGTTTTAGAGATAGGTTTCAAGGTTTTCAAGTTTTTCTAGTAAAAAATGTCTACTAAATATTGTCAATTTTCATTAAAATAAAAATACTAAACTAATATTTTAAATAAATTGCAATACTCTATATAGTATATATATATATATATATATATATATATATATATATATATATATTATGGCGTAATATTCTATATTATGATAATATTAAATATATTCTATATTATATAATACACCGTTAATTTATATTATGTAATACTATTATATAATGACACCCTAATATATATTGTATAACAGTAATCTTTATTATGACGCAATACTCTATATTATGACGCAATGAACTATTTGAAATTGACCGTATTTAGACTACTTAGTGAGTAAGAGTACTCTACCTTATTGTCCAGCAGTGACTTGAGTAGAGAGTTGGTACTGACGATGATAGCAGTATTACGATCAGATTCCAACTTCTCTTCAATTCGTACAGTCGCCACGATATCTAAACTGTAATGAACTCTAGGTTAGAGATGATTTCAAGTGGGTCAATATGAGTTATGTTACATAAGTGTAGACTATTACGTCACGGGGGGATATTATATCAGCGTGGACATTACGTTATTGGGTAATGTTACGTCATGGATGAATGTTATATCGCGAGGAATATTACATCACCGGGATATATTACATGATTGGTTACACTAGACTGGTCAAAACCTCAAGTTAAGATATGAGTTAGAGTGAGTTTATAGCTGTGTTGTGAAAACACTGATAGGTACAGTATTATGTAACGATTGCTTAACAATTACGCAATGAAGCACGACGATGAGTATCGCATCACGAACCCAGTGCGATTCTAACGGGTGTTTATATGCAATATTGAACATTAACGGGGTCACGATTAATAAAGTGTTGAGGTAAATAGGTAAATATGTGAAAAGGTAATACGAAGTCACGTGTCTAACTTGTCGAAATCACGATTGGAATTCTGTTTATTCTTTGCGGCGAGAATACCGACAATAGAAGGGTCGGCGTTGACCGCTTGACCAGCGATATGCGATTGCGTGTGTAAGTAGGTGTCGTGTTTGTTGGGAGGAGGTCGCTTCGCATCGACTATAGCGCTCTGACCATGTCCGTTATTCTTACGAGAAGCCAATTTGCTATTCAAAATAGTATTCCGGTGATTCTGTGGGTGACAATTACGGTGGAGTAGGGAAGGGTTAGTAAATATCCACTAATAGAAAGTTAGGAGGAAACCTAATTGGAATGGATTTTAATTATAAGGTGGAGTAGGGTTGAAAGTTCGAAGATTAAAGCATTATCATAACATTACGAATAACTTCGCGACATTGAGTTTAAGTACCATTATACTATTATTAACATCACTAACGTTCGAGATGAGCAGGTCGGTATCGGAAGAGCTGGGGGTCACTTGACCACCATTCGAGTTGAACAGCTTCCGATCTGACTTCACCATGAGTAACATACCCAGGGCGAACACTACACAACCGACGGCTATACCTACTACTAGTCCAACTACTGCTAACGTGTATTTAGTACTCGACTGCGTGAGGACGGAGGTCGATTGTAACGTCATCGGAAGTAGAAATACATTTGTAGTAAAAAGTAGTGTATTTAAATCGGAATTTTAATCAGTTGATTACATAACTAATATTCAATAAATAATAATTTGCATTGAAGAGAAACTCAGAGATAGAAATATTATTGTAAAATGTTTAATTATTAATTAAATTCTAAAAAATCATTTCAATATCACAACATATGCACTTAATAAACTATTGTTAATAATTAGGATGTAAATAATTATAACTATGATTATTGTAACTATAGACATCATATATTCCTGTTAAATGCGACATGATAGTAATATTAAAGTTATAGTAATACAATATATAGTAAATCTTACTCTCTATTAACCCGGATATAAGGTTAAAAGTTATAGGTTGAAGTTAGACAATGGTATTTTCACAAAACCAACCTTATTGACCACGACATCAACTCGAGTAATACATGTTGATACCACCAGGGGTCCGTATGCTATACCTGTATTACTCTGTGTATGTGACATGTGGATAAAGATAAGGATAAGGATAATGATAAGGATAAGGATAAATATAAAGATAAGGATAAGGATAAGGATAATCATAATGATAATGATAAGGATAGTGATAAGGATAAGGATAAGGATAAGGATAAGGATAAGATAAGGATAAGGACAAGGATAATGATAAGGATAATGATAAGGATAAGGATAAGGATAATCATAAGGATAATCATAAGGATAAGGATAAGGATAAGGATAAGGATAAGGATAAGGTAAGGATAATGATAAGGAAAATGATAAGGATAATGATGATAAGGATAAGGATACTGATAAAGATATAGATAAATATAAGGATAAGGATAAGGATAAGGATAATGATAAAGATAATATCCCATTTCTCACTTTTAATTATTTCCACTAATAGCATTTCAGATTCTAGATATCCACCTCGATAATATCTCCATCAATATAAACACTAATAACATACAGACTCCTACAGTCACCTTCATTATACAATAGATGAACACTCACTAATCCCTCACTAATCCATCACTAATCCCTCACTAATCCCTCACTAATCCCTCACTAATCCCTCACTAACCTCAGACTATCACCTAAACAATCATTAGTATTAATACCCATCAGCAACCCATAAATAACACCAACTAACCCCTCACTAATTACTTAACTAACCCCTGATGCAGATCTGTAAGTAAGACTTGCGTTGATGTATGTATTACCGGACGAGAGTGTTGATAATATCAAAGGTTGCGAGAGATACGAGATATCCACACTTGCGGAATTAGCTGATTGAGTGTTATGATTGCGAGTGAGAGAATCAAAATAGGTGAAAAGATGTTATTCTTACATAACATGTCTACATTCCGCTAGACGCCTTCCCTAGAAGTGTCCACTATATGTCTCTACACTCAACTAGATGACTACTATACGTTTATTATCTGCCTACTTCCGGCGACGCTTGAACTCACTAACCGAGTGAACTCCTCTGCAGAACGTACAGGCGTTGGTCATTGGTGGTCACGGCGGGGTCGGATAACGAAATGCCCGTAGCGTTCGGCCACTCAATTGTCATTTGAGTCGAACCGTCAATCAAACTTAACAAATGGGCTGTACCTGAAGATGACGCCGTGTGAGCTACCGTTACGTTGAATCTCACGGTACTCGGCAGCGTCGAATTATCCACCAACTGAAAGGTCAGGCGGGTCAATAGCACAACGTTAGAACTGGTGAGATACGATTGTAAGCGTGGCGTTGTTTTATTACGTCATATCAGTGCAAATAGATATTGTCATTAACGATTGATCATTTATACTATTTATAAGTTTAATAAAATGTATTGAGTATGTAACAGCTAGTAATGTTTATAATTCTGTTCATAATGCTACTCTAATGACCTCTGACATCTAACCCCTTATCGCTGTCCCAGACCACTTACCTGTACAGTCTTGGTGATACTAAGGACGGGTATGGTAATTGCAGTTTGTCCGTTATAGTAGTAGGTTCTCTGGCCGTTATAATTGGAACCCACCTGAGCGGTTACCATACCTCCGTTAGCAGTAGAAGAAACTGGTATTTTGATCTGTTATGGTTGGTGTGTGGCTAGGAGTGTGTCCAGGTGTGTGTGACTAGGAGTGTATTTAGGAGTGATATTATGGAATTCATTAGTTTAGTGATTAAGGGTTAATTAGGGGTCAATTGGGGATATAGCTAGATGTATTGTTCTCTTTAGGTTTGATTAAACTTGTAGTAAAGTAGCGATTAAGGCTACGCTAATCAAAAACGATTTTGTTACAAGTGTATGGAAAATAGACGCACGCAAACCTTGAAGATTACTTGAGCTCCACTAACACCACCTACCGCTGGATTAACGAGTTTACCAAATGAGGCCAAAGTAGAAATTGACGAACTGGTAGAGCGACGCACTCGAACGTGAACTGCCAAATGATGCAATAACGTATTACGCAATCGATACAGAAATTAATTTTTTATAAGGTATGCTCGTATTTCTTATTAATTGTTTTTTTTTATTAATCAACTTACTTATGGTATGACTCAATATAACTCAACAACTGACACTATTATGATATTGCTATTTTAACATGCAAAATATCCCATCTTCGCCACCATCTCAACTCTATCACTTAATCCTACCTGCATCTTATACTCGCCTATACTCCCATATATATCCTACTTCTATTCCAATCTATGCCTATATATCTATACCACTTATAACCCATCTCCACAGTCCCTTCCGAAGCGCCACCTACCTTGACGTTTCCGTCGTGTCAATAGCGTACGATTTGTTGTCGATACCGACAAGTTATTCCCTGATTGAACGAGGTGTGTGCCATTGGCATATTGTATGTAGGCAGGTAAAGTAACACTGATTACTCCATTCAACTTCATCTCGATCGGTATTGCCTGGAAACTCGATGACGTGAAATCTACGAATCGTTTCGTGATATCGGCGAATATTCATTTATTTTTAAATATAAGTGTAATATATTTTAATTAATTAGGTATTTTGTAATAATATTCATTGAGTTAAATGTAACAGTTTTAATCCGAGATCTTTATAAAAGTTTTTTTTAAAACATATGTATATGTGTATATGCGCTACTCATATAACATAGGTATACTATAGTATTCAATACATGTAATTACTTATTTAAATTTTAATTTACGATCAATGTCAATTGTTAAGTAATTAATTATTCAACTATTAAAATATTCCTTTATTTTATAAAAAATGCATAACTAAATATTTATATTTTTCTAAAAATGTTCTTGAAAATTTAGATTACATTTTTTGTTTTGAAAAGTTATAAAATTATTTGATATCATTTATTTGATATAATGTTATATGTATTTTAAATGTAACGGATGTTGAACAGACCTGCGAATAGAGATAATGCATTCAAAGTTCCTTTTGGTATCAGAATCACCCGATTCACTACAACTGTTTCTCCGATAGCCATTTCAACTCCCATGTCCAAGTTACTGGCGGCGTTGGAATTGTGGTCAATCTGCCGGACTTGT
>OZ038312.1:29530274-29544024 GCA_964035775.1 Osedax frankpressi
TTTATGTATATTTATAGAATAGGAATATATTCTATGATCTAGTAAATATAATGACGTAAGTTGTATAAGATATTGATGTATTAGCAAAAATATTAAATAATTTAACAGAAAATATTAAATGAATTTACTTGTAAAGTTTCTGGGTATCAGCAAATACATCACTGTTGAAATATATGTTTCTTATATTAATATATATATATATATATATATATATATATATATATATATATATATATATATATATATGTGTGTATGTATGTGTATGTGTTTGTGTGTGATTGTTTGTATATATATATATATAAATATATATATATATATATATATATATATATATATATATATATATATATATATGTATGTATGTGTATGTGTTTGTGCGTGTTTGTTTATGTATATATATATATATATATATATATATATATGTGTGTGTGTGTATGTGTGTATGTTGGTATTCCCAAGAAATCATAAAGGTCATTTTATTTTTTGTCATATAATAAAATATAATTAATTTGAATTTTAATATATATTATATTTATTTTGTATTAAAATAATTAAATAAGAAATTATATTAGTTACGTCATCTGGTTTCTTCCCATGAAACCATCTAGGTCACTATAGTTTTTTTTGTTATATAATATAATGGAAATTAATTTTGCTTTATTAATATTGTTTATTTTGTACTTAAAATAATGATATAATATTTTATATTAGAAAACAATAAGTGTATGATAAGGATTATCATAGATATCAAATATTTTAACTTCAAATTATAATGTCAAGAATTTCTATAGCTATTGCTATATATAGATAATCCTAATTTATGTATTGCGAATATTCTCAATAAAAAACACACAGACGATTTATAAAAAACAACTACAATCGAATCAATATGATATCAGTAAATATTGACAAAGCTTTGTAGTACTTCTCGAAAGTATATTGTTAATAAATATTTCGATTAATATAGTATGCTAAATCACATACATATATGTATATATATATATATATATATATATATATATATATATATAGTATTCAATATATTACATAATACAATTCATAAATAAAGTTATAATTCAATGAAATACTATAAGTTAAAAATAGAATAGTATAATATTAATTAAGTATGTTAAAATAGCATTATTAGAGTTAGTTTTATATTCAACATAACATTGGAGAGTTTACTTTAATTATATATTATATTATATATACAATATTCTATATATACATAATGTAATTAAAATAATTTTATAATATTATTTAATATATACTTACTCGATTATTTCTTCTAGGCCAAATGTATTATTCCTATATGACATATAACATGATCAGATTTTAATAAAGTATATATATTTCTATGTATCATTTATATGTTTTGATCGATATACACTAATAAGACTTCAGAAAATTTCGCGGAATTGCGAAAATAAAATAAAACTCTCCAATGCGAGCAAAATCCAAACGATAAATTAGTAGATTTTGAGTCTTCAATAGTATCGAAGGCTCGTCAATAAATCGATGGCGTGCGTCGGTGCGTGCGTTAATTTGAACGCCAAAGCGCGATTCGTAACGAGGTCTCTGTAGCCAAGGCGACACTGTAAGCCACGCCCATGAGGCGAAAACCCTCCACTAAAACACCAACTAAACCCGGTCAAACGCATTGAACACCTATAATTCGTCGTCACGCCAGCTATATCACGCTATACGTACATTGTATGTCGTAGAGACAATAACTACCAATAACTATTACTATCTCCAAATGGCATTAAAAATATCTTATGATATTTAAATGTATATATATTTAACACAGATAAGATAAATAACTCCATATATACTGATAACGGGATATAACACTCGATAAGAAAGATGAATTGCGTACCTGTGCATGTGCCGATGGACGTAGTGGTCAGTAGCCAGTCGATGCCGGCCTTATACGGTGCCCTGCTGGCAGGACTGATCTTCAGCGTACTTGTCGCCATACTGGCTCTGAAACTCTGCTTTGGACGTGAAGCTCGTAGTAAGGTCGGTGCATCGAGGTCAACGGGCAAGTAATTCATATCTGGTCCTCGGGTTAAGGGTACAATTTGCGTATTCAAGGGTAAAGTGGTAAAGTGGTATCTATATTATATTTGCATATGCCCTCAAAGTATACTTGATCCTCGGGTAAAGGGTCAAATCGCGTATACTTATGGGTTAAAGTACTTATGGGTAAAGGTTAACTCGTTTGTATGTTAATCTATTTCCTAATTATTATATACTTGTATAACATAGTCACAGATAACTTATCGATATTATAGCAAAAATAAAAGTATCTGTTATAGAAGCGTTATAATTCCAACTCACTGTTTATTACTGATATTTTATTTATATTGTATACATCATATATTTTATAATAATATAACATATAAAATATTATATTTGAACACTGCATCATAATGTTATATATATATAATGATATATTATATTATATTAATACATTAGCTACTATTATAGAGGTCAATACGTTTCCCTTAGATTCTAGTAACTTGCCAACATTGGTCATTGAAAAACCGCCTTCCAACTTCGTATCGTAATTAAATCGAGATTTAGTGGGCAGTAGTTCAATTCTGGGATCGATGCGTGCATGGCGAACGAATTGGACCGATGTTCACTTTCAGTAGGCCGTAATCGCGAGAATAGGCTTTATTTATATGGGCAACGGCGCGGAGCAGGTTGTGCCAGGTTACGTAACCGCCGCGGTTGCATAACAATCATCTCGAATCTGGGCCCCCTCCGAGAATGGGATCCCGATACGAAAGTTTAACTATTGTTTCAGACCCCCCGTAGGTCTGTCATAAACCTCGGCCACTGCGATGACCACTTAGAATTACAATTACGCCTATAATCCAGGTATACGTACTCGGTGACCCGCTCTGTATAAATAGGACACTTCTATTTTCCGCTTATTTGATTTAACAATGTTATTCATAAGTTTCAAGTTTAAATTAGCAGATTTGTTATTTAGGATACGATTTACTTCCCAAGGATAACAAATCATCAACATATTTATATTTATATATTGGCTGGATATGATTCGATGTATCAAATACGATTATATATATATCATTAATGATGTAATCAATACTAAACTTCTTATTACATTTGAATGAAGGTTTATTTATTTTCTTTATTTTCTATTTGAGCTACAACATTATTTTCACAATTTAGTCAACAAATTTTCATTTAAAAGTTTATTAATTATTCTAATTATGTAATACGTTATAAATTATAGTTATGGGAGACAGTTATTTATTATCATTTACTGTTAATGAGTACATAACTTTTCATTATCGCGTTGTTAGCTATACTCTGTATTTAGAATATAATCTGTCGTTTGGGCTCATAAAGAAAGTGATTTGTAGATTTGTAGTATTTCGTCATTGAGTTGGTGTCGAGTATCTATTTTAAAGAATTTTATATATCCGGAATATACTTAAGATATATACTTAAGATAAGTAGTAGATTTGGGTATACGATGCACACTTTAAGTGTATAATATACTTTATAATGATTTAAATATAAGTAATAATATAGTAAATAAAATTCCATAGAATGATTTAAATCTAAATAATTTAATATCATTTTAGTGTAATCGGAAGTATATTATTATATAATATTTATTGAACATTTCACTTTTGGTAGACCATTAAATATTTATAATTCCAAAATTGCACAAACATTCAATAACCCTACTTGAATAGGGTGTAGTAGTGGTCCTCTGATGCGTCTAGCGAAGCTTGCTCACCTTCCCAGTTACAAAGACTACGGCATAATGTAGTATTTTGACTACATTACAACCGAGGTCAATTAAGTTTTTTTGTTTCGCAGTAAAAATGAAAATATGTTTTAATCTTATTTATAATATGTCATATTTATTTTTATTTTAAATAATTATTTAACAATTCATAATTGTTACATCATCTTATATTAAAATTAATTATTAATTAGTTCTTGGTATCTTTGACATAGTGTATATCAGATATTCGTAGAATATTACAATCTTTATATTCGAAGTAAATACTTTTTCGTGAGACCAAAATGTAATATTAATATATAATATACTATAATATAGTATATTATACTATAGTATATTATGTTATGTCATATATAGTATAACATATAGTATACTATAAAATACTATATTTTTTATATAATATAGTATATATTGAAATTCTATTAAAGTCATTATATTCTATTCGTACATTATAGCTTGACACATATAATGTAATTAGATATTAGTAGAATGCAAACAGTACAATATAGTACAGCGTATACGCTGTATAATGTACAGTACACGGTGTACATTGTACACATTGTACACTGACGTACTGAACATATGCAGTACACATTAAGTACACATATGTAAGTACACATATGTAAGTACACATATGTAAGTACACATATGTAAGTACACATATGTAAGTACACATATGTAAGTACACATATGTAAGTACACATATGTAAGTACACATATGTAAGTACACATATGTAAGTACACATATGTAAGTACACATATGTAAGTACACATATGTAAGTACACATATGTAAGTACACATATGTAAGTACACATATGTAAGTACACATATGTAAGTACACATATGTAAGTACACATATGTAAGTACACATATGTAAGTACACATATGTAAGTACACATATGTAAGTACACATATGTAAGTACACATATGTAAGTACACATATGTAAGTACACATATGTAAGTACACATATGTAAGTACACATATGTAAGTACACATATGTAAGTACACATATGTAAGTACACATATGTAAGTACACATATGTAAGTACACATATGTAAGTACACATATGTAAGTACACATATGTAAGTACACATATGTAAGTACACATATGTAAGTACACATATGTAAGTACACATATGTAAGTACACATATGTAAGTACACATATGTAAGTACACATATGTAAGTACACATATGTAAGTACACATATGTAAGTACACATATGTAAGTACACATATGTAAGTACACATATGTAAGTACACATATGTAAGTACACATATGTAAGTACACATATGTAAGTACACATATGTAAGTACACATATGTAAGTACACATATGTAAGTACACATATGTAAGTACACATATGTAAGTACACATATGTAAGTACACATATGTAAGTACACATATGTAAGTACACATATGTAAGTACACATATGTAAGTACACATATGTAAGTACACATATGTAAGTACACATATGTAAGTACACATATGTAAGTACACATATGTAAGTACACATATGTAAGTACACATATGTAAGTACACATATGTAAGTACACATATGTAAGTACACATATGTAAGTACACATATGTAAGTACACATATGTAAGTACACATATGTAAGTATACATATGTAAGTACACATATGTAAGTACACATATGTAAGTACACATTAAGTACACATATGTAAGTACACATATGTAAGTACACATATGTAAGTACACATATGTAAGTACACATATGTAAGTACACATATGTAAGTACACATATGTAAGTACACATATGTAAGTACACATATGTAAGTACACATATGTAAGTACACATATGTAAGTACACATATGTAAGTACACATATGTAAGTACACATATGTAAGTACACATATGTAAGTACACATATGTAAGTACACATATGTAAGTACACATATGTAAGTACACATATGTAAGTACACATATGTAAGTACACATATGTAAGTACACATATGTAAGTACACATATGTAAGTACACATATGTAAGTACACATATGTAAGTACACATATGTAAGTACACATATGTAAGTACACATATGTAAGTACACATATGTAAGTACACATATGTAAGTACACATATGTAAGTACACATATGTAAGTACACATATGTAAGTACACATATGTAAGTACACATATGTAAGTACACATATGTAAGTACACATATGTAAGTACACATATGTAAGTACACATATGTAAGTACACATATGTAAGTACACATATGTAAGTACACATATGTAAGTACACATATGTAAGTACACATATGTAAGTACACATATGTAAGTACACATATGTAAGTACACATATGTAAGTACACATATGTAAGTACACATATGTAAGTACACATATGTAAGTACACATATGTAAGTACACATATGTAAGTACACATATGTAAGTACACATATGTAAGTACACATATGTAAGTACACATATGTAAGTACACATATGTAAGTACACATATGTAAGTACACATATGTAAGTACACATATGTAAGTACACATATGTAAGTACACATATGTAAGTACACATATGTAAGTACACATATGTAAGTACACATATGTAAGTACACATATGTAAGTACACATATGTAAGTACACATATGTAAGTACACATATGTAAGTACACATATGTAAGTACACATATGTAAGTACACATATGTAAGTACACATATGTAAGTACACATATGTAAGTACACATATGTAAGTACACATATGTAAGTACACATATGTAAGTACACATATGTAAGTACACATATGTAAGTACACATATGTAAGTACACATATGTAAGTACACATATGTAAGTACACATATGTAAGTACACATATGTAAGTACACATATGTAAGTACACATATGTAAGTACACATATGTAAGTACACATATGTAAGTACACATATGTAAGTACACATATGTAAGTACACATATGTAAGTACACATATGTAAGTACACATATGTAAGTACACATATGTAAGTACACATATGTAAGTACACATATGTAAGTACACATATGTAAGTACACATATGTAAGTACACATATGTAAGTACACATATGTAAGTACACATATGTAAGTACACATATGTAAGTACACATATGTAAGTACACATATGTAAGTACACATATGTAAGTACACATATGTAAGTACACATATGTAAGTACACATATGTAAGTACACATATGTAAGTACACATATGTAAGTACACATATGTAAGTACACATATGTAAGTACACATATGTAAGTACACATATGTAAGTACACATATGTAAGTACACATATGTAAGTACACATATGTAAGTACACATATGTAAGTACACATATGTAAGTACACATATGTAAGTACACATATGTAAGTACACATATGTAAGTACACATATGTAAGTACACATATGTAAGTACACATATGTAAGTACACATATGTAAGTACACATATGTAAGTACACATATGTAAGTACACATATGTAAGTACACATATGTAAGTACACATATGTAAGTACACATATGTAAGTACACATATGTAAGTACACATATGTAAGTACACATATGTAAGTACACATATGTAAGTACACATATGTAAGTACACATATGTAAGTACACATATGTAAGTACACATATGTAAGTACACATATGTAAGTACACATATGTAAGTACACATATGTAAGTACACATATGTAAGTACACATATGTAAGTACACATATGTAAGTACACATATGTAAGTACACATATGTAAGTACACATATGTAAGTACACATATGTAAGTACACATATGTAAGTACACATATGTAAGTACACATATGTAAGTACACATATGTAAGTACACATATGTAAGTACACATATGTAAGTACACATATGTAAGTACACATATGTAAGTACACATATGTAAGTACACATATGTAAGTACACATATGTAAGTACACATATGTAAGTACACATATGTAAGTACACATATGTAAGTACACATATGTAAGTACACATATGTAAGTACACATATGTAAGTACACATATGTAAGTACACATATGTAAGTACACATATGTAAGTACACATATGTAAGTACACATATGTAAGTACACATATGTAAGTACACATATGTAAGTACACATATGTAAGTACACATATGTAAGTACACATATGTAAGTACACATATGTAAGTACACATATGTAAGTACACATATGTAAGTACACATATGTAAGTACACATATGTAAGTACACATATGTAAGTACACATATGTAAGTACACATATGTAAGTACACATATGTAAGTACACATATGTAAGTACACATATGTAAGTACACATATGTAAGTACACATATGTAAGTACACATATGTAAGTACACATATGTAAGTACACATATGTAAGTACACATATGTAAGTACACATATGTAAGTACACATATGTAAGTACACATATGTAAGTACACATATGTAAGTACACATATGTAAGTACACATATGTAAGTACACATATGTAAGTACACATATGTAAGTACACATATGTAAGTACACATATGTAAGTACACATATGTAAGTACACATATGTAAGTACACATATGTAAGTACACATATGTAAGTACACATATGTAAGTACACATATGTAAGTACACATATGTAAGTACACATATGTAAGTACACATATGTAAGTACACATATGTAAGTACACATATGTAAGTACACATATGTAAGTACACATATGTAAGTACACATATGTAAGTACACATATGTAAGTACACATATGTAAGTACACATATGTAAGTACACATATGTAAGTACACATATGTAAGTACACATATGTAAGTACACATATGTAAGTACACATATGTAAGTACACATATTAAGTACACATATGTAAGTACACATATGTAAGTACACATATGTAAGTACACATATGTAAGTACACATATGTAAGTACACATATGTAAGTACACATATGTAAGTACACATATGTAAGTACACATATGTAAGTACACATATGTAAGTACACATATGTAAGTACACATATGTAAGTACACATATGTAAGTACACATATGTAAGTACACATATGTAAGTACACATATGTAAGTACACATATGTAAGTACACATATGTAAGTACACATATGTAAGTACACATATGTAAGTACACATATGTAAGTACACATATGTAAGTACACATATGTAAGTACACATATGTAAGTACACATATGTAAGTACACATATGTAAGTACACATATGTAAGTACACATATGTAAGTACACATATGTAAGTACACATATGTAAGTACACATATGTAAGTACACATATGTAAGTACACATATGTAAGTACACATATGTAAGTACACATATGTAAGTACACATATGTAAGTACACATATGTAAGTACACATATGTAAGTACACATATGTAAGTACACATATGTAAGTACACATATGTAAGTACACATATGTAAGTACACATATGTAAGTACACATATGTAAGTACACATATGTAAGTACACATATGTAAGTACACATATGTAAGTACACATATGTAAGTACACATATGTAAGTACACATATGTAAGTACACATATGTAAGTACACATATGTAAGTACACATATGTAAGTACACATATGTAAGTACACATATGTAAGTACACATATGTAAGTACACATATGTAAGTACACATATGTAAGTACACATATGTAAGTACACATATGTAAGTACACATATGTAAGTACACATATGTAAGTACACATATGTAAGTACACATATGTAAGTACACATATGTAAGTACACATATGTAAGTACACATATGTAAGTACACATATGTAAGTACACATATGTAAGTACACATATGTAAGTACACATATGTAAGTACACATATGTAAGTACACATATGTAAGTACACATATGTAAGTACACATATGTAAGTACACATATGTAAGTACACATATGTAAGTACACATATGTAAGTACACATATGTAAGTACACATATGTAAGTACACATATGTAAGTACACATATGTAAGTACACATATGTAAGTACACATATGTAAGTACACATATGTAAGTACACATATGTAAGTACACATATGTAAGTACACATATGTAAGTACACATATGTAAGTACACATATGTAAGTACACATATGTAAGTACACATATGTAAGTACACATATGTAAGTACACATATGTAAGTACACATATGTAAGTACACATATGTAAGTACACATATGTAAGTACACATATGTAAGTACACATATGTAAGTACACATATGTAAGTACACATATGTAAGTACACATATGTAAGTACACATATGTAAGTACACATATGTAAGTACACATATGTAAGTACACATATGTAAGTACACATATGTAAGTACACATATGTAAGTACACATATGTAAGTACACATATGTAAGTACACATATGTAAGTACACATATGTAAGTACACATATGTAAGTACACATATGTAAGTACACATATGTAAGTACACATATGTAAGTACACATATGTAAGTACACATATGTAAGTACACATATGTAAGTACACATATGTAAGTACACATATGTAAGTACACATATGTAAGTACACATATGTAAGTACACATATGTAAGTACACATATGTAAGTACACATATGTAAGTACACATATGTAAGTACACATATGTAAGTACACATATGTAAGTACACATATGTAAGTACACATATGTAAGTACACATATGTAAGTACACATATGTAAGTACACATATGTAAGTACACATATGTAAGTACACATATGTAAGTACACATATGTAAGTACACATATGTAAGTACACATATGTAAGTACACATATGTAAGTACACATATGTAAGTACACATATGTAAGTACACATATGTAAGTACACATATGTAAGTACACATATGTAAGTACACATATGTAAGTACACATATGTAAGTACACATATGTAAGTACACATTAAGTACACATTAAGTACACATTAAGTACACATTAAGTACACATATGTAAGTACAAATGTGACGAGTTCGGACACATCTGAAAATATTTCATCCTAGAGAGTCTAACCGATATTGACATCTTATGTAAATAAATGGACATAGTTTTGAACGGGCTAATTTAAAAGGGATGTAGTTTTGTATCAAACACAGTGGTAATAATTGTAGAAGGTACGTGATTCATACTTAATTATACTTAATTATAGTTAATTAAGCAAATGTGTACATTGTAGTATAAAACGGTTATGCAAGTGAATGAAATATAAGAAATCATATTGTTCTGTAACAATTTAAAACTATAATACTTCAAATACCATTATAATAAATGTTACATCAGTATTCCTATATCGATATAAATATAATATTGTGTAAGTTTTTTTACAAATTGTCCTCAAATATTCTGAAATCAATATCGCCATTCCTACTCACCAGGGCGAATATATTGTACCAAGTCTCGAAACTACACCTCCTACTTTAACAGGACGTCGAGTACTCGAGAGAGAGCCGTAAATCTAACGGCACAAACGGTATAAATGGTGGTTTCTTCGGAGGAGCAGAGGGAAAAAGTGGTTTCGGAGGAGTAGGAAAAATCGCACCTGTTAAAACTAACGTATCGGTTAGTCAACACCCTTTACTGAAAACGGATTACTACATCTCTAACAGAAGATCACAGACATTACCACATATTATACTTAAATATGGTATCATTAACCTTATAACACTTCGTACCAATACAATGTTACCGTTACTACGGCAACGCATACCATAACAACAAACATTAGCGACCATTACTATAGTGACATATACTACATCAATCCCTACCATAGCAACCGACCATAGCAACCGACCATAGCAACCCATAATATATCAACATATACTATAGCAAGCCCTACCATAGCAACTGACCATAGCAATCCGTATAATAGGCATATATAATTATCTACACGCTATGCAATATCATAACCCTTATATTACCTTTAACCCAAGTTACCTTATCATCACCTACCTTAGAATACAGTTACCATAGTAACAACTCTCCAAAACCACTATATTCACACTAATCGAACAGCAATAACTCAACCTTCTACATTTCCGATAAGTCATTATCAACTTGATTCTAAAATTCTTTAATTCATCTCCGGATGGCATACGGTCTGCTACAATCTTAATCTAATATCATCATAACTTCAACAATCCATCCACCCCGCTCTACGTTAACTCTATCTTATCAACATAACCTTATCTCTAGCATATATTAACTCCACCTACCATAACCCTGCCCGATATAACCCTATATCTACTTTAAATCACCCACATTAAGTTAATTGCACACTTTACCCTATTCTGACATCGCATCCCTAAGTTAATTTAATCAACCTCAACTCAATATCATCTTAACCTTTACTATACTTACATTAACCTCACCATCATAATATTACCAATCTTAACCCCACCGCCTTTGCATTACCTACATTAATCACCGACTCTAGTACGAACCCTTGAAGCATGCAGCGCCCCTGGTGGATGAGATAGATGGAGATAATAAAGCTAGGCGTAAGAGTACAGCTAAGTCGGGACGAAGACAAAGCGTCAGGGAAGCTGAAATGCCGATTTCATTTGTTAATGTTGATCCCAGTTGGAAACCCAGACCACCGGGTGAGTTACTTGGTCTGGGGACTTGAAATGCTATGATACTAGCTTTGATGTAATACTATATGACTATCTATACTTTCATTTTATATTACTATATACGACGTAATCTAATATGACTATAACATAATGAAAAATACTTATATATGACGTTATCCTATATCACTATATATAAGATATAGTTTCTATTATAATGAACCTATATGTTCAATATAATAATACAGTATAGCCCCTGAAAATAGAATACAATTTTAATAAACAGATTGCTACGGACATCAATAAATGTTTCTCCTTTTGATAACTATTTGTATAGGTTACTTAACTACTCCTGTTACAACAGGTTACTTAACTACTCCTGTTATAACTACTCCTGTTACAACAGGTTACCTAACTACTCTGTTACAATAGGTTACCTAACTACTCCTGTTATAACTACTCCTGTTACAACAGGTTACCTAACTACTCCTGTTACAACAGGTTACTTAACTACTCCTGTTATAACAGGTTACTTAACTACTCCTGTTATAACTTCTCAAGTTACAATAGGTTACCTAACTACTCCTGTTATAACTACTCCTGTTACAACAGGTTACCTAACTACTCCTGTTATAACTTCTCAATTTACAATATGTTGCCTAACTACTCCTGTTATAACAGGTTACCTAACTACTCCTATTATAACTTGTCAAGTTACAAGAGGTTACCTAACTACTCCTGTTATAACTACTCCTGTTACAACAGGTTACCTAACTACTCCTGTTATAACTTCTCAATTTACAATATGTTGCCTAACTACTCCTGTTATGACAGGTTACCTAACTACTCCTATTATAACTTGTCAAGTTACAAGAGGTTACCTAACTACTCTTGTTACAAGAGGTTACCTAACTACTTTTGTTATAACTTCTCAAGTTACAACAGGTTACCTAACTACTCTAATCATAACTTCTTAAGTTACAACAGGTTACCTAACTACTCTTGTTATAACTTCCAAAGTTACAACAGGTTACCTAACTACTCTTGTTATAAACTCAAGTTACAACATAATCTAAGCTACTATGGTTATTGAAAGGTTGATATTCAAAAAACCATAGTTACGGAATCTAGAGAAAATTTTAATTTTGTAACTAATAAATAGCAGCCGGGTAATTTAATTCATCTATTTTTATATATTTAATATTATCTAATATTTCATTTTTTACATATATTTCATAATTATAATTATATATTTATACATTTATTACATTATGAGATAACATACAATATATATTATTTGAATCTTTATTAATTATATATGTTTCATCTATATTAGTATTCCATCATTTTAAATGATGAATTTT
>OZ038312.1:29544224-29571724 GCA_964035775.1 Osedax frankpressi
CTTCCTTGAAAGGCAAACAAGGTCCGATCGTCGACCAATCGGTTGCTACCAAAGACAGCCGTAAAAGTTTGATTGACGCGCTATTGACCGACTGCGGAGAGGACGAGGAGAACATGTTGGCGGATCAGGAGATCGAAGAGTTAAGTTTCTTGGACGCCGATGTTAAGGAAGAAAGCGTCATGGTTGGTGAAGTCGTCGGAGAACATAACAGTAGCATTTACGACGTAGAAGGTTACCATCTGTACTCATGATTTGTTTATCGGATTATGGCGATATTACCTGAAATATTTTATATTTATTGTATATAGTTATATTACAAATGTCAAGAACATATTTATCTTTGAAATGAGAATATATATTAGTCACGGTTCAGAAATTATTGTTTTGATAAATATGCAACTATCTGTTCGCAATACATTGTTCGAGAGTTCTTTGATATGATGTTTAGAATATATCGTTTGGTAGTTTTGTTTCACAGGCCAGTGTTCATATTGGGATTTTCTGTATCGCCATTAGTCGAAAATTGCATGATTTTTTAAAGGATTCATTACCTATACTATCGAGTACCATGGATATGATGATATACATATAACTATGGTGTTATCCATATATCATAGTTTATCTATTTTTTAGATTTTAAAATTTTCATGAAATATATATATAGCGAATTTTAGTTTTTTAAGTTAAAAGTGAAAATGATATTTCATTTGTATTAAAATAGAGAATATACATTTTTTTATTTCCAATAATGATATGAAAATATAATATATGTCAAGTGTAAACAAATTTCACTTTTGTTTAATTCATTCATTTCTTCTGACTCGACCCTATACTCGCTAGGTTCCACTCTCCCTCAACACTACCTCGCCTTTCCTCAGACAATGATACAGATGATGAGGACCATGTTAGGCAGGCAGCTAGAGAAGGGAGCAATCACCGTCGATCAAGGCAAAAGTATCATGCAGTCCGTACAGAGTAACGTACGAAACACCATGAACCAAGCCCATCAGCAGATGCTCGATGATAAGCAGGTCAAGATAGGGTTCATGTACGGGTCAATATAGTCGTTAAAATAGAGATAACTGCAGGTGACAGGTAGGTACCAAGGGAAGAATAAAGGCAGTGTTCAGTTTATAGGTAATGTAGTGGTTGAGGTGGCCGTTAAGGCGGGTTATGGTAAAGTCTGTGTAGGAATTCGTATATCGGAAAAGGGAGGTTATATGTTAAAGAATGGATCAACGTTTATGTAATTATAGGGGTCAGTTTACTGTGAACAGAGAGCACAATTCAGTGTAGTAGTTACGAAATAGTCCATATATCAGAATAGGGGTTACATTTTATATAAGTGATTTAGTATATGTAGACTATTAATGCTTTGGTTAATAACTATTTAATAACTAACAATACAAATGAATTACAAAATAACTACAAACTTTATAAATGGAAATGTGTTCGGTTTAGGAGAGATAATTACTAGTTTTATATATAAAATATATTTGAATTCTTCCCCATATATCGTATTGTATGAAATAATTAATTAAAATATAATTTCTGGTGTTTAACACATGTACTGGTCATTTCTTGCACACCCTTCACCAACATTTCAATTGTAATGAAAAATAAATTTCATTCATATTTTATAATTAAAATTTATCTTTTTCAGAAATTATCGAAATCAAAAATCACTGATCCTGATATTTTGGAAAGAGAAAACGAGAAAATAAGATCGCAATATATGGCTAATATAGTTAGTATTAGAAATATATAGATAATTAGTAAAGTCATCTTGTGAGTTATATTGACTGCTACAACTCACTTATTAAATAATGAACAGCATATCTCATCCAACCATAAATACCAACCAATCACACCCCCACTGCACATTTACTCACCACCTCAATCACCACCTTACTTATCACCGCACTCACCACTTTATTAACTACCTCACTGATTATATCATTGGTCATTACATTCGCGGATCATACCTCACGGATCCAGCACTCGCTAAACCAGCCCGTATCACTTTCACTGACCACTCGTACTAACCACGTCCATTACAGGGTGACATCATCCCAATCCAAAAGGACGAGTTCCGTAATAAATTGAATAGTACCACGGCTCTGCAAGAAGAATGAGGTCATTATGCGTTACGTGATAATAATATTAGCATCATTACATAAAAGCAAAAGTCTAGTCCATAATAAAAAAATAAAATAATTTATTTCATTGGAACTTAACATTTATTTATTTTTCATAACTTATTTTTTATAATATATCTTCTAGTTTTATTGGTTTTATTAAGAAATCGATATAAATGTCTTGATCAATACATATTATCCAAATAGAAATTAGAGTATTTTAATCATTATTAATAGAGTATGTATATCATAAGTTTGTAGTATATATATATTTAATGATGTTCTAAATATGTTTATGTATATAAACTAAATACTAATTAATAATAAATACAAATTACTGAATAATTATGAATTATATTAGCTTGAAGATTGCTTATGTAAATATCCTTTATAATATTGCTCCTAGTTTATGCTAAATGAATATATCATAATATTTATTGATTCATTTTATTATTTTTCACCTTTATAATATCAGAATAAATGTTTCGATTGAGGTTTCTTATAATAATATATCATTGTATTCTATACAATGTACATTGTATACTGTACAGAGTATATGCTACATATATTAATACCAGAAGATTGATATTGTTTACTAGAAAGTTATGTTATGCGAATATTTCAGATCAACTCTCTGATGATTGACTTCAACAATAACATGGCGAGAGTAGATGCAAATATAGCTAGCGAAAGGAGCAAGCAAGCATCCGTTAGTATCCTCTCCTCTCCTCTCCTCTCCTCTCCTCTCCTCTCCTCTCCTCTCCTCTCCTCTCCTCTCCTCTCCTCTCCTCTCCTCTCCTCTCCTCTCCTCTCCTCTCCTCTCCTCTCCTCTCCTCTCCTCTCCTCTCCTCTCCTCTCCTCTCCTCTCCTCTCCTCTCCTCTCCTCTCCTCTCCTCTCCTCTCCTCTCCTCTCCTCTCCTCTCCTCTCCTCTCCTCTCCTCTCCTCTCCTCTCCTCTCCTCTCCTCTCCTCTCCTCTCCTCTCCTCTCCTCTCCTCTCCTCTCCTCTCCTCTCCTCTCCTCTCCTCTCCTCTCCTCTCCTCTCCTCTCCTCTCCTCTCCTCTCCTCTCCTCTCCTCTCCTCTCCTCTCCTCTCCTCTCCTCTCCTCTCCTCTCCTCTCCTCTCCTCTCCTCTCCTCTCCTCTCCTCTCCTCTCCTCTCCTCTCCTCTCCTCTCCTCTCCTCTCCTCTCCTCTCCTCTCCTCTCCTCTCCTCTCCTCTCCTCTCCTCTCCTCTCCTCTCCTCTCCTCTCCTCTCCTCTCCTCTCCTCTCCTCTCCTCTCCTCTCCTCTCCTCTCCTCTCCTCTCCTCTCCTCTCCTCTCCTCTCCTCTCCTCTCCTCTCCTCTCCTCTCCTCTCCTCTCCTCTCCTCTCCTCTCCTCTCCTCTCCTCTCCTCTCCTCTCCTCTCCTCTCCTCTCCTCTCCTCTCCTCTCCTCTCCTCTCCTCTCCTCTCCTCTCCTCTCCTCTCCTCTCCTCTCCTCTCCTCTCCTCTCCTCTCCTCTCCTCTCCTCTCCTCTCCTCTCCTCTCCTCTCCTCTCCTCTCCTCTCCTCTCCTCTCCTCTCCTCTCCTCTCCTCTCCTCTCCTCTCCTCTCCTCTCCTCTCCTCTCCTCTCCTCTCATCTACACTTCTCGACAGGCTATCGACGAACGTCTGAATCGTCGTCGACAGCTATTAGACCGTCAGCGACTCGAGTCTAGGTCAGGAGGCCTTGAGATACCGTTAAGAGTCGAAGCAAACGCTAGTGTCGTCTCGGTGCTGGTGGATGACGCCCGTATGACCTTGAAACAACGAAATGACCTTCTCTCCCAGTACGACGAAGACTTGAGGCGGCTGCATGCAGAACAGCAGAAAGGTTTAACTTGCGATACCTAGATATAGCCGGTGATATCTAAATCAATTAAAAGAATCGGAATTAAAAATAAACACACTTACATGAAAGATCATAGCTGTAGTTATCTCTTTCCTCATCGGCTAAGCACGTCCCGTTAACCTGGCGATGGAATTCCGCAGAACTAAAGAAACAAAAGGATGGTCTCGCCGATCGCTTGCGGAAAGTACGAGCCGATAAGGTATCGAGGCTACGAACCGACCAGTTACGGCAATTGGAACAATACGTCGGAGAGTCAGAAAACTCAGACGTCGCTACCGAGGTAAAGTAGCCTCTTTAATCTGCAGCATCCCAATTACTTCGGTACTATAGTTGCATATATACCGCAATAGTCCGGCGAAACACTTTGTCACTGCAATATATTAAAATGTAATTTGGAAATAAACGAAATACGGAAATGAAATTAGTTGATATATTTGCCGCTTTACTTGCTTTATTAGATTGTCGGAATGGTTGCGATACCGGCTACGGAAAGGGGAACCACTTACATCCTCCCCAGGTCGTATGTTGAGCGTAACACTACCTCGTCAATAGGGCTACCAAAATCTACTGATCTATCAAAGACAAGAAGAAAATGATCTTTTGGATGACATCGACAGCGATGAAGCCGCGATTATTTCCGATCTCACACAAGTTCGCGCTTAGTTACGATTATTAACTAAATGTATGTATAGAAATTATTTAGTTTTTAAATATTTATTGGATTATATATATATATATAACAAGATATTATATATATATATATATATATATATATATATAGAACAAGAGATTATATATATGTAGAACAAGAGATTATATATATGTAGAACAAGAGATTAGTTACTTTATTATAAAATGACCTAAACTTTACCATGTGTGTAATTGAGCTCGTAATGTTGTATAACTTTAACTATTTATATCGTAAATCAATTTATCAATTTTATTGTTAGTATTAGGATTATTAATTAATCGTGAAATATGATAGCGTTTCATATTGAGATAAATCAAAGTTCATCTAACATAAGTTAGAGGTATATAAAAGTAGAGGATTATTTCGATTATCTACAATTTTTAAAATAAATTTAAACGGGCCTGTTTTCAGATTTACTTACACACATACACACACTCACGCATACTTTGAAATACAATCACACACCCACACACACACATACACACACACATATATATACACACACACACACATACACATACACACACATACATACATATATATATACGGTATATATTATTGATCTATTGTAATTGTAATGATAATTATTGTATGTAATCATCTTTATGTTTACTAACACGAAAGGACCAGGAAAAGGTATTCGAAGAGAAATTGTCGTCTAACGAAGAAAACTTCCTATCTAACATCTCTCAGAAATGTAAACTCTCCACCGTTGAAACCCAGCAAATCATGGATGTACACCGGGATGAAATGTCAAGAGTTCAAGGTTTTCTCTTGTAGAATGTTTATATCGATATTATGTGTACGGTGTCAATATAGTTCTCAATCATATTTCTATTCATAATTGAATAATGTATTTAATAGAAATGAATATTCAATTAAATTATTCAAATCAATGAATCTCGTAATGTATTATTTATATAAGTATTATTTATATAAGTATTATTTATATAAGTATTATTTATATAATTATTATTTATATAAGAATTATTTATATAAGAATTATTTATATAAGTATTATTTATATAAGTATTAATAAATAATATAAGTATATATAAGTATTATTTATATAAGTATTATTTATATAAGTATTATTTATATAATTATTATTTATATAAGAATTATTTATATAAGAATTATTTATATAAGTATTATTTATATAAGTATTATTTATATAAGTATTATTTATATAAGTATTATTTATATAAGTATTATTTATATAAGTATCACATTCATAGATTTAAAAGATAACGAAAGAAGAAGAATGAAAATGGAATTAGAAAATAGAATCGAAGAACGTAAAAAGGTAACGTCGAGTATTCACGAGCATTCAAGAATTACGTAACCTATTTAATTAGATAAATGTAATTAGCGCACCGGATTTGGCATTAATGAATTACTTTACACATCGCCAATAGAGATCTTTCGAAGAACAACAAAAACTGGTCCTCGAAGAAGAATCTCTGAAACAAGAACAAGATTCTACTTTGCAAAATCTGCTTTCAGCTCAATATGAACTTTCCGATAAGTTAGTTTCAGAACACTTATTATAATACACAGTACTAGTAATTAACGTTGTAATTTTAAAACCTACGTTATTCTACTGGGCGCATAGAGTTACTCGGTACCCGATAGACCTATCAATGACAATGTATTACGTAATGAATCATGTATTGCCCAATAGATCTCGAGATGCCATCATGGAAGAACATAACAAAAACGTACAGAATATTAACAAAAACCTGAAATCAAATAAAATGAGACAACACAAACTGTTAATATGTTAACATGGCATCATTATTATTGTATATTTCGTGTCTATTATATTATCAATGATCTATTATAGTTTAGGAAATTCGTTCTTAAGATTCTGTACTTCTGTACATATTGTGTATGTTGAATATACGTGAGTTATATAATAAATAATGTACTTAAATCATTTGCTATCAGTCTTTATTCGTTGCGATTATTTCATTTTTATATAAGCAGATAATTCACTTCTAAGCTTGGAAAAAAGATTAAATTCAAGGAGAGCAAAATTGGATGGCTTGAAACACCAGTACAGAGAACTAGAACTCACTAATAAAGAAGTTAAACAAAAGACACTGGACAAGAAACAGAAACAACTAGTTAGTTCAATCGCCTGCGCTAATTTCACATTGTTATTGAGAATTGTCAATAAATAAGGGTTACTATCAAATATAGGTGGCGTAATCAATGAGTTAATGACTTAACTAAATGAATGTGTCCATAGATGACTTACTATTCTATAGATTACAATATTGATAATATAATTTATTATAATATAAATATTTAAAACTGATAATTATTATTTATACATTATCAATAATTGTAGAGAAAAAAGGATTCGACAATAATTTACCGATCCGAATGCATTTAAGTTAGATCCGCGATGCACTGAGGTAATGATTCGTGTTCGAAACAGGATACTGCGCTGGAGAACGAAGAGAAGAATTTGGATAAGGACCAACGGCACGTCGTTGCAGAACTCCGCGAGCGCATAACAGCTGAAACCAAAGCTGCAACAGATGACCAAGAGAAGAAGATTGGCATTATTATCTCTCGTCTTCAGGCTAGTCTAACTTTAAACATTCGTCGGTCTAACGGGTTATAACGCGGAACCATTGTACATTATAACAATTATATGTTAACTATAGAGTAATGTAATGTACATTGTATTTAGTATTTAATATGACTTTATCGACTAAACTAGATGTGTGAATGTATTGATAAACATGTATTATTACACATACACACACACATGCACACACATACACACATGCACACACATACACACACCCACATATATACATATCAATATATATAAGTGTATGCGTGCTTAAATATAAACTAGAAATATAATACATTCTAAATGGAATGACATGTAGACGAAATCACAATGGGAAATTAGATGAAAGCATTCATATATTGACTTCATTATGTGTAGGTAGGTGAGGCGCGTAGAATGACAATCATCAAGAAACAGGACCGGGCGATTAAAGAACTCGAAGAACAACTTTCCAACCGGGTTTCGGAACGGAAACAATCCGACTCAGAAGAGAAAGTTAATCATATGATCCAACATCACTATGAACAGGTATCAATTTAACTCTTAACTTATACCGTTGTCATATATTAATTATGGAATATATATATATATATTATACCTTTTTATATATATTATATTTATCAACCAGAAACTACTATATCTAAGTTATAAATTCATCGTTATGCAATTTGATTAAAGTTTTCAAATAATAATTAATATAAGATATGTCGTTTGTAAATTATAAGGTGAATGAGATGACAGATAAGCTTCAAGATATACGAGAACAACAACAGGATGCTTTGCAAGAGAAATTGGATGCAAAAAAGAAACAAAAGGAAAGGTATCATTTTTAAATGCGTTTTATTTTATTGCCTATATATCGATATATATTTATATTTGTAACTCAGATTAAAATACGTTTTAATTACAGGCAAATTGAAAATAAATTGGAATCTGAGGCTCAGGATGAATGGCAGCAGCAAAAAATGCGAGGGTCTGGGTGCGTATTTTTTAAAGATTTTCAATATTGATTATTGAAAATCAGATTTATTTTATTCAAACATATAATTTATAGATTGGCATAATTTATTTTTATTTTTACATTTTTTATAGTCGAAACTGTTCTTACGTAACGTACATAATTACAAACAAATAGTATCTAAGCAAACTTACATGCAGAAGGAATTTAAGGAACTCAAAACTGCCGAGTGGCCTCGGATTCGGGTATGCTACCTGCATATTGTTACTTCTCTAACGCATTCGCCGTTATTTCTATACTACCTAGATCTGTGTGGCAATCTATTCTCTCGCCTATAGTTTCCCTTCGCTCGCTCGCCGGCTTCTCGTTAAGGCGACGGTAGCTGTTTCGTTGTTTCGCTGTTTCTACGTGTGGCTTCGGAATCTCGTATTAGCTCAAAGCTATTGTATGTTATGCTTGGATTCGTTAACATTGATGCATATATAAAGAAAATCTAACAGTGTATTATTAAATAAATATACAATTTGATAGTTCCTATTCGAATTTTGACTATTGAACGATTCACGACATTTGTATTTTTACTCATCCCGAGCTTTTTTGTTAATTTCTATACCGAACACAATAACTTCGATTCTCAAATATACAAAATATCGATTGGAATTACAACGGCCCAGCTGTAGTTTGACTTTGCAATAACATCATTAACCTAGGTTGGCGACATCGATTCTCAGCCAATCGATGCTGGAGCAGAGGCATAAAATGGCATTGGCGCAACTACAGAAGGAGATGAATGCCGAGATGCAGAAACAGAGGGAACTGATCAACCGCGAACTCGAGGATGAGTTAAAAGAAGAACTCGAGGTTGTGCGCAGCGAAAGTCTCACGCCACAAATACATTTGACCTTTACCTTTGACCTCAATGTTATTCGCAGATTCACCAAAAAAACTTCCTTTCGCAACTCGCCGCAATCAGTAAAATGTCAAAAGATGAAGTCAACAAACTCGTCAATGAAGTGATTATAGGTTAATAAGATATTCTAATGTTAATTATATCTATTGTATGTTGAATAATGACACAATCTATATATGCATCTTATATATTAATATTATACATTTAATTGATTTATTTTAGTGTTAAGGATTTCATATAACAGTTTGAGAAATAGCTTTATCACCGACTTTCAACATACATGAAAACATCTTAGTTCAAATAAATTAATAAATCATAATGATCTTTAGATGCAAACGGGACGGAAAAGGAAGCAAAGAAGCTGGCAAAAGATATCAAAATTGGCATGGAAAGAGCCAAGACTGATTTGGGTATTGAATCTCAATGTTAGTTTTATAATAATGGAAAATGAAATCAGATTTAAATTCAACGGTAAATAAACATACTCCAACTTATCTTATTAAATTTATGGCATGTTAACAAAATAAATATTGTAAAAATAATTGCAAATTTGCCGAAGTTAATGATAATTAACTCGAGTGATTCAAAGTTCTCTCGCGTAAATTAAATATTTGTTGTAATTAAACATATTTATAGAGAATTCTAACTTCTGCCAATTCTAACTGCTGCCAATTCAACAGCCGATGACAGCTACGAAGGAAGACGTTGACGCCAAACGCTTACAAACCACACGAGTATTTATTGAAATCGATTTATTTTTATACACGATACAAACGTCTTTATGCACATTTCGTAACTAATTGGAACGGCAATAAATGTACACAATAAACGAGTTTGCGAATATCACATGACATGGTTACGTAAGAGGTGGTGTAAAAGGGCAGCCGGCTGGTGCAGTCATATTGTTGTAAGTAACTATAGTAAGACATGAAGGTATTTCCTAATATTGCATAATTAAATAACAAATAACGTGAATCGTAGTGTTGGCAGATGAATTTGATTTATGGGTTTGTATTATCGGGGTTAGAAAAATACAGCGAAACTCCATTACGTAAAAATTGGAATCATTTCGTCGCGGAGACAAAGAGTAGGATGTAGTTGAAAATGGCAAATGTCCGCCGACTTCTCTACCGTGATACTTGGGTGTTTGGGCCACTCTCCCGCAATACAATAGAACGGATAGCCAAATCTCATGGCATTGCGATAAAACTAGAAATTTAAAATAGAATTCAAAAGACGAATCCCCTCGAAACGTCGTCTGAACCCGACGCAAACGCTCGAGGTAGTCCGATCCAGGCACGCCAGCGAACGCGTCACGCGGAGCCATTGCTCGGTTTCGCGTAAAGCCGCGAGTGCCTGGGCTGTCGTGGCGGAGTGGTCATCGCGGCTTCGGGGCACTCGGCTTCGACTCTACTCGAAGCGGAGCTGGGGGCGACGGCAGCGGCTGTCCTCGCAGTGGTCTGGAGCATCATGCGTGCCTGGATGCCGATGATGACCTCGCTGACCACGGTCTCGGGCAACGGCTGACCAGTTGCTTCGTCCACCAGTAGATTGGTCTGAACGCAAGTGGCATGCACCGAACGACTGATTTCCTTGACCTTTGTGGGATGGGAGTGGATCTAAGGGTCGGAGCTAAGAAGTGGGTCGGGGATAGGGCTGAGGGTAGGGCTATAATTAATCTATGGGATTTATTTGTGTTTTACAAACGTGAGATTAAATTCTGTTCAATTAATACATTTATAATTATTGTCAAATTATGAATTCATTGATTTATATTATTTACGTGATTATCAGTTAAGATTATGATTATCAACATAAGAAAATACTCAAGATTTAAAGTGATTCTATTGCATTTCACGACGAAAAAGGTTATAAATATATCATCAAAACAAAGGAATATAGAGAAAAACTGATTTGAGAAGAGTTCTCGAGTAAATATTAATGTTTTACAGATTGTGACATGTTTTGAAGTTTTCCAATGAGCCGACATAGGTTTTGAATCTCAGGCTTATCTACAAACCAGTGGGTTTTCAATTTCTGGGAGTCTACGGGGCCTTCTTTATTGCCCCCAGTACGCTACCGACGTATAATGCTACGAGAACAGGAAATGAACCGTAAATGCTCGATATTAACCTCCAAGATTGACTGGGGCAGTTTCACAATCTTTGCGGAGTGAGTCCAGAGTTTCTTGCGCAATGCTTTATCGGAACACTGGTTGTTTTCTTGATTGCTGGAAGGTCGAGTGTCAATTGTGGGAGACCGCAGGCGGGAAAGTAAGCGGGTCAGAGGTTAAGAGAGGTGAAGAGGTGAGAGGTAGCTTATGCCTATCATCACTAGCAGTATCCATCTTAGGGTGATATCTCAAAGATGCTAGAAGTCGACATCTTGGATACGAAGTAAATTAAAAACGTTCAAGAGAGTAAATATAGTTCAATATTATTTTCATTCACTATAAAGAGATGATTTTATAACATAGGACAAACAATAGAACAGTACTTTACAATACGCTAGGATGGGCAGGTCGGCGATCAATTAGATGGATGGAGGATTAAGATGACCGACAAGATAGTATCTGTACTATCAACTAACATGTGGCATTCACTGAAATAGGACCCGGACACATTGTTTAGATCTTTAGAGACGGCTACGTATATTGAGGTCTGGGCCCCTTCAGCTGGTGTCTGCGGTGGGGCGAAGTGGGGGCCGAATAGTAGAAGGGGGCGAGCGTCCGATAGGAGGTGGCATATGGATTGCAATGTAGTAGGAGGTAGAGTTAGGTGAGGTTGTTATAGAGCATAGATTATGGGGTGGGATAGAAATAGTCGGAAAGTGAGTTTTAAGGAATCTTTTTTTATAATTCAGCTAATGATAATACAATTTGAGGCAAATTTAAATAAATTCAGAATAAGCTTAGATTCTATAAATACATATATATATATATATATATATTGTATTCCATTATATTATATTATATCATATTATATTATATTGTATAATATTGTATTATAACCTTCCAAAATAACCAGCCGAATATGTCAACAAAGATTCGCAGGTAGAATGGGAAACTGGTAAAAAGCATTGTGTTTACAGTGCCTGGATGCAGACTGTTTGACGTCACACCTAGTGGAGGTATAAATAATATCTCCAATTATAATATTTAAAAATTATAATATGACAACAAATTATATTTTTAAACCATAATTATAATAATTATAAAATATAATTATAATAAAATTTCATTACTACATATTAATATATTAATTATTTAATAAAATATTTTTTAATATCCATTAAAATATTTGTTCACATTTTGAAAATACATAATATTATATCTACGATGAAAGCAATAATGAATAGGAAATAATACTTGAGTAAAATCATATGCAAATTTGTCCTGTTGTACAATTTCTATAGGATTCACGACTTACGATATTTTTTTGTAATTATACGCACAAATTATTATAAAATATAAAATATATATACTGGAAGATTAATAATAAATCATACAAATATTATGCTATGTAAAAGATGTCTGTTAAATGTATTATATTATTATATTGTATGAAGACATTATATTCATATGTGGGTGTATTTAGTTAGTGTCAATTATGATAATGTAAATATTTATATTTTTTACACATGTTACACAACTTTCTACTCAACATAATATATTGTCTAAAAATTAGAATGCATAGTATATAATCAATACCATGCATCCAATTGCACACCCATACCCACACACACACACACACACACACACACACACACACACACACACACACACGCACGCACACACCCACACACACACACACACACACACATACACACACACACACACACACACACACACGCATACACACACATGTATTATAATTTATCTTTGTTAAAATAATAGTCATTTCTACTATTTACTATATATATATATATATTACTATATATATTAATCATATAGATTTTATATTTCAATATGATGTATCACATTTCTACAGTGGTGATTTATTTACGATAGACGTCGAGTTAAATCTTTAACTATCAAAGCTACGTACATTTGAAGAGGCTTCTTCCCGACCCCAAACCTCCAACTTAATGCAAGGCTATCTACAAGGCCATATAAGATACTATAGCATTGTTCAATGTTGTATTATAGATTACTATAAATACATTGGTGCATTATTTAATAGCTGTTGAGCTGTTGGGCAAATAAATGCATAAACTACGAGCCAGAGAATAAGAAACCAAGGATAGACGAAGGATAGACGAAGGAGTCTTTGGGTGGTTATATCGTGTGAAACCTCTTAAAAGCACTCTGTATATGTATATGTATATATATGTATATATATATATATATGTATATGTATATGTATATATATACATATATATACATATACATATACGTATATATATATATATATATATATATATGTATATGTATATATATATGTATATGTATATATATTTATGTATATGTATATGTATATATGTGTGTGTGTGTGTGTGTGATGTATGTATGTATGTGTGTGTGTGTGTGTGTGTGATGTATGTGTGTATGTGTGTGTGTGTGTGTGTCTGTGTATATATGTATGTCTGTGTATATGTGTGTGTGTAAGTTTTAAGTTACCTTAATATTTTCTACCCGTCTTTAAGTGTTTATGTTTCGTGTTTAATAAATAATTATTACTACTACATACTATGATTAGGGTATACTATGATTAGGGGGTAGTGTCAGTAAAGTCAGTGTCAAGTCATAAAATTAACTTAATCCAGTAAATAACGCGTGACAAATTGAATTTATTTCAATAGAATATTTCGATAGTTTTTATTTTCGAACTTCGGCCCACTAATGCTTTCATTAATCTCACGGAGCTAATATAAGCGAACTAGACAAGCAGACACACACACACACAACACCGCCAAGTACGAACGAATACGAGAGCCCGGCTTGTTCAGTCGGGCGTGAAGTTCGTTGCTGAAGCAGACGACGGCCATTTTGCTGTCGAAGTAGGCCTTTCGCATGGTGTAGTCGGCCGGCCGATCCAGGCTGTCGAGTCGAAGCGTCGTCCACTTGTGGGCAATCGAGGCCAGGTGGACCACCCGACTGGAGTTGGTCTTCAGCATCAGGTCTGGGAGGGGCGCAGCAGTCGTGGGGGTGGTGGTGGGCCGCGAACATAAATAGAAACGCTATTCGCAAGCGCGGGCGAGTTGACGAGAAACTTGTTAATTTCGATTACTACGAGCGATTCGAGGTCGAGGTCAGAATCCAGGCACATTCTAGTGGTCGATTACATAAGTGTTATTCAATATAATCACTGGCGTATTGAAGGTTAAGTATTATTTAACCGACTAGGACATTAGTATATACAAATAAATATTAGATATAAATATATCATACAATTATTAAAATGGTGTCCTAAAAATATATTTCTATAGCAATTTCATCACCTCCACAGATGTACTTTGCATTATAATTGCACCCATAATAATGGATAATTCGAAAGCGTCCACATTTAAAACAAATCATTAGCAAGTGGATATCTATTAGTAATGCGATTGAATCATCAGTTGAAATGAGAATAACAGGTATAAATTAGCAATGGGCCTGTTAATAGTCTATAAATAGAAAGTGAGGTAATAGGAATCACATGTGTAGAGAGTTTAGCAAATAGCCAGTTCTATAAATAGACATCGAGGTAATAGGAATCACATGTGTAGAGAATTTAGCAAATAGCCATTTCTATAAATAGACATCGAGGTTATGGGAATGACATGTGTAGAGAGTTTAGCAAATAGCCTTTTCTATAAATAGAAAGTGAGGTAATAGGAATGACAGGTGTAGAGAGTTTAGCAAATAGCCAGTTCTATAAATAGACATCGAGGTTATGGGAATGACATGTGTAGAGAGTTTAGCAAATAGCCTCTTCTATAAATAGAAAGTGAGGTAATAGGAATGACAGGTGTAGAGAGTTTAGCAAATAGCCAGTTCTATAAATAGACATCGAGGTAATAGGAATGACAGGTGTAGAGTTTAGCGATTAGCCTTTTCTATAAATAGATGGCGAGGTAATAGGAATGACAGGTGTAGAGAGTTTAGCAAATAGCCTGTTCTATAAATAGAAAGTGAGGTAATAGGAATGACAGGTTTAGAGAGTTTAGCGATTATAAGTTCTATAAATAGACATTGAGGTAATAGGAATGACAGGTTTAGAGAGTTTAGCGATTAGAAGTTCTATAAATAGACATCGAGGTAATAGGAATGACAGGTGTAGAGAGTTTAGCAAATAGCCAGTTCTATAAATAGACATCGAGGTAATAGGAATGACAGGTGTAGAGTTTAGCGATTAGCCTTTTCTATAAATAGACATCGAGGTAATAGGAATGACAGGTTTAGAGAGTTTAGCGATTAGCCTTTTCTATAAATAGATGGCGAGATTATAGGAATGACAGGTGTAGAGAGTTTAGCAAATAGCCAGTTCTATAAATAGATGGCGAGGTAATAGGAATGACAGGTGTAGAGAGTTTAGCGATTAGCCTTTTCTATAAATAGATGGCGAGGTTATAGGAATGACAGGTGTAGAGAGTTTAGCGATTAGCCTTTTCTATAAATAGATGGCGAGGTTATAGGAATGACAGGTGTAGAGAGTTTAGCTATTAGCCTTTTCTATAAATAGATGGCGAGGTTATAGGAATGACAGGTGTAGAGAGTTTAGCTATTAGCCTTTTCTATAAATAGATGGCGAAGTAATAGGAATGACAGGTGTAGAGAGTTTAGCGATTAGCCTTTTCTATAAATAGATGGCGAGGTTATAGGAATGACAGGTGTAGAGAGTTTAGCGATTAGCTTTTTCTATAAATAGATGGCGAGGTTATAGGAATGACAGGTGTAGAGAGTTAAGCGATTAGCCTTTTCTATAAATAGATGGCGAGGTTATAGGAATGACAGGTGTAGAAAGTTTAGAGATTAGCCTTTTCTATAAATAGATGGCGAGGTTATAGGAATGACAGGTGTAGAGAGTTTAGCTATTAGCCTTTTCTATAAATAGATGGCGAGGTTATAGGAATGACAGGTGTAGAGAGTTTAGCTATTAGCCTTTTCTATAAATAGATGGCGAGGTTATAGGAATGACAGGTGTAGAGAGTTTAGTATTAGCCTTTTCTATAAATAGATGGCGAGGTTATAGGAATGACAGGTGTAGAGAGTTTAGCTATTAGCCTTTTCTATAAATAGATGGCGAGGTTATAGGAATGACAGGTGTAGAGAGTTTTAGCGATTAGCCTTTTCTATAAATAGATGGCGAGGTAATAGGAATGACAGGTGTAGAGAGTTTAGCTATTAGCTTTTCTATAAATAGATGGCGAGGTTATAGGAATGACAGGTGTAGAGAGTTTAGCGATTAGCCTTTTCTATAAATAGATGGCGAGGTAATAGGAATGACAGGTGTAGAGAGTTTAGCTATTAGCTTTTATATAAATAGTTGGCGAGGTTATAGGAATAATTCGCGGATTTACCTAGGAGCAAATTTGTCAGCAAGAACGGAGCATAGTAGTTGACCTGGAAAGTTTTTTCAAGGCCGTCCTCGGTGACTTCTCGTTGCATACTCCCTGGTGAGAAACAAAAGAGATAGTAGCAATAGTAGGAAGAGGGATAGAGTAGAGATTGAAGTGGTAGAAGTATATGCCTTTATTGTGGGAATCAAAATCACAAACTCACTTTTCTCATTGCACCGTACTTTAAACAACTAATTTAGATGTAAAATGTAAATTTCGAAGAGTATGTTTATATAATCACGTAACTAAATCTTATCGGGGTTCATTAGAAGATCTAATATATTAGCTCTAATTTATACACGGAAGTAAAAAATTGTAAATAAAAAACTCAACACTAAACCTATAATTCCGGCGTTATTGACGAGTACATCGAGGCGTGGTTCCAAGGCATTAATGACAGCTGCAAAATGCTTAACAGAGGTCAGAGAGCATAGGTCAAGTTGCCGATAAGCTATCTGCAAATAGTAAATTAGAAAATCATAGTTTCAAAATTAAATATAATGATTTTCTATATTTATATTATAAATTGATAAATTGACTTTTTTAAGAATTATATTTGAATAAAAAAATGAAATTTAAGAAATATTAATAAAGTATCAATATAATGTTAAATAGATCATCATATCTGTAATTAGAATATTTGGCTAGACTGGACTAATATAGAATATATAGCATAAGGCGACCCAGTGGTCAAACATTATTATTTCCAGTCTCTTCGGAGAGCTTTTCAATAGCTTTCAGGCCGGTGATGTGGTTTCTGCCAGTTATGATGACACGACATTGTCTCCGAGCCAGATCTTTAGCAGTTTCATATCCGATACCTGGACGTTAAGGGGGGACCACAGGGAGGAATCAGTCAATAGGTATGGTAAGGGATAAATTAGGGGTTAATGTATAGCTATTTGTTAGGTGATGTATTACTGGGTATAGTAGGGGGTGTTGCGGGGTATAGTGGGGTGGAATATTAGGGGATATAGTAGGTTTAAAGTAGGAGTTTGTGGGTAGAGGATGTATTTAACCCGCAGTACCATTGGTGACCACAGCTGTCTTATCCGACAACCCTAACCTCAAGTGCACTTAGTATACCCTAACCTCCAGTTCCGCCAGTGACCACAGCGGTCTTGCCGTTGAGGTTGACGCCGCTGTGGCATTGCGCTCGTCGCTTCTTCAACACAAACAACACAATAATGTAGACGGTCAAGCAAGTGAATAGCACACGGGCGGCATAATACTGAGGGGAGTGTAACTAGTGAGGGAGTGTGACTAGTGAGGGAGTGTGACTAGTGAGGGAGTGTGACTATTGAGGGAGTGTGACTAGTGAGGGAGTGTGACTATTGAGGGAGTGTGGCTATTGAGGGAGTGTGACTATTGAGGGAGTGTGACTAGTGAGGGAGTGTAACTAGTGAGGGAGTGTAACTAGTGAGGGGTGTGTGACTATTGAGGGAGTGTGACTATTGAGGGAGTGTGACTAGTGAGGGGTGTGTGACTATTGAGGGAGTGTGACTATTGAGGGAGTGTGGCTAGTGAGGGAGTGTGACTAGTGAGGGAGTGTGTGACTATTGAGGGGAGTGTGTGACTAGTGAGGGAGTGTGACTAGTGAGGGAGTGTAACTAGTGAGGGGTGTGTGACTATTGAGGGAGTGTGACTATTGAGGGAGTGTGACTATTGAGGGAGTGTGACTATTGAGAGGTGTGTGACTAGTGAGGGGTGTGTGACTAGTAAGGGAGTGTGACTAGTGAGGGAGTGTGTGACTATTGAGGGGAGTGTGTGACTAGTGAGGGAGTGTGACTAGTGAGGGAGTGTGTGACTATTGAGGGGAGTGTGTGACTAGTGAGGGAGTGTGACTAGTGAGGGAGTGTAACTAGTGAGGGGTGTGTGACTATTGAGGGAGTGTGACTATTGAGGGAGTGTGACTATTGAGAGGTGTGTGACTAGTGAGGGGTGTGTGACTAGTAAGGGAGTGTGACTAGTGAGGGAGTGTGACTATTGAGGGAGTGTGACTATTGAGGGAGTGTGACTATTGAGGGAGTGTGACTATTGAGAGGTGTGTGACTAGTGAGGGGTGTGTGACTAGTAAGGGAGTGTGACTAGTGAGGGAGTGTGACTATTGAGGGAGTGTGACTATTGAGAGGTGTGTGACTAGTGAGGGGTGTGTGACTAGTAAGGTAGTGTGACTAGTGAGGGAGTGTGACTATTGAGGGGTGTGTGACTAATGAGGGGAGTGTGACTATTGAGGGAGTGTGACTATTGAGGGAGTATGACTAGTTAAAAAACAACTATAGTTTTTAAAATATATAATAGATTGCATTTAGATAAAAATTGAAATTATAAAACTATATTATAACTACAATTATAAACACAAAAAAAAATTCTGGAAGAGATATGGGAACATGCAGTGGAATATCTTGTTTTGGTTGTAAAGGTAGTACGGTACGGTGGATGGTACAGTAAAACGGCGATGAGGGTGTATAGAATAGATGCATGCAATTGTGTAAAGAAGCTAAATTGTAATTTAATTATATCATTAATAACTTCTAAAATTATACATTAATTACCTCAACAAGGCCATAAATTATATAACTAAAACATATATGTGAATCTATTGAATGTAATGAAATATAGATAAGCTATAGAGAAAGTGTACTTAATGGGTCGTTCCTATAAAAATGTACTGATCAGAGATGGCAACTCCAATTTAGAACAAGTAGAAAATGGGATTCAATGCAAAGTTATTCAATGCAAAGTTATTAATAGCATATTAATAGTAGAACTCTACCTGAGAACGACTTGACATAGATGAATTGAGGAGCATAGATCTCACAGCATTTATATTATATGCTAATAAGTTACCACATTTATGTGAAATCTATAAATAATGTAAATCCGGTATAGTAAAATTTATACCATCGTAGAAAAAAAATTAAATATGCATATAAAGAGAATATATATAACTGTATTCTATAATAGTTTACTTATCTTAAATAGTTAACCAGAATTAGCAACGACGACTTGAAACTTGATAGGTCTTAATAAATAGTGTAAGATACTCTGTATTCGTATATCTTCTATAGTATTATCCTATTACATTCCAAGTAAGGAAATTATTATATAACATTAAGATTTTGAACAGAAAATTAATTAGTTTTTTTTATTAAAAGTAAAGAATACTCTTTCAAACGGGGTTCGAACAGAGATTCTACTGGTAGAATTTTTTAAGGGCCGTTTTGAGTATTTTGATGGGAAACCCTCAAATTATGTTATAAACAATCGTATCGGTGAACAACTTAAAACATTTTCTAAATAGTGAATATTCTGGTAGGATAAAATGATAAAAAACATGATAAAATTCTCAAAAATAGTTAAATACGATATGGGAAATTCATTGTTTTAATCTAAATAATATATAAATCACACATTTGTCACATTTATATGATGTGACATTAACAATGCATATGATATTTAAATAATAAGAATTATATTAATAAATAATAATAACTTATCGATAAAATAATTATGTCTTATCAGTATAATTTCTTGAATACATAATATATTAATACCGTACTACGATTATGTATAGATTATGTATCATTATAATGATGTATATATGATATATATCATGATTGAATTCCAAATATACAAATTGTAATACAAATTGTAACTAAACAATTTGATCTAAAATTGAGATACCATCAAAAATATTTACGCATGGAAAAAATACGAGAAATCGATAAATAATTTCACTGGCAAGATTTTGGTGGAGACAATATTGCTAATTTTTTAGTTAAGTGTATGATAAAGTTTGAAATAATGATATGGAAACAAATTCATTTCACTTTGAATCAGTTATATGATGTGTTTACTCGAGTTAAATACATCTATAATTTTAAACTAGAGTATTAATTAGAGAGCTTGAATAAAAGAATAATACATTAGTATTTTAAGAATTAAAAAAATCAAACAAAATAAAAACAAACGGTTAATGAATAGATTATTATTAACTAAAGTGATTATGTTAGGAAATTATACTTTACAAAATATATATATACCTATGGATAATATGATATTATATGGAGAATGGTTGATTTACAATACATATAAGATATATTTAAAAAAAAATGTAATTAGTTTTTATTTTATTAAAATTGTATTAATTTTTTAGACCATTAGATACTATCAAAGTTTGAAACATCAAATTTTATAGACTTATTCCATATTTATTGAATTTTAATTAAACATTTATTCTTTATATTGTAGTATTAAATATTAATTTTTAATTTTGTAATAACTCATTATTTTACTTATCTTTAATATTTATTTAAATAATACCACCAAAAAATTAGATTATTTTTCCATGATTATTAGAATAATAACAAATTAAACATAGCAGTATAGTAACATAAGCAAATTAAGGCAATGAAATATAATTATATATAATATATAATTTATTTTTTACAAAATTTCAAATATTGTTATAATTATTGTAGTATTTATCCTATATTTATTAAAAAATTATATTTATTCATATATATTTTGTATGTGTGTCAATAAATGTATTAATGATTACTTAGTAGTAGACCAATTATGTATTCAATTATTGAATAAATAGTTTAATTATCAGAATATAAATATAACAGATGTTGATTAATAAATAAGTCTAATATTATATGTATTTAAATTGTTGTCAAATATTTTAGTAATACACCCAGTTCCCGATTTAATAACTAAGTTACTATTAATATAATATATAATATAACATGGTATATTTTATATAATATAATATTGACTCAGGTAATAAATTAGTAATAAAGTGAATTACAAAAATATATTAAAATAAAAAAGTATGTACTATATATTAAAAATAATAATTTTAATTTTTATATAATGATACTGATACTTGTCTATTAATATATAGCTATATATACTATTCATAATGTGTAGTTTATATATACTAACGGGCTCAATAGATTCTATTGCATTGAATATCAACATTTTTATAAAAGCATAATATATAATTTTTGTTTTATTTACATTTTAATATTATTATTCCGGCTGATGATACACTTTGAACTGTAAACAATAATGTAAAAATACATAATGATGCATGACAACCAAATAATTAAAATTGCATAATCAAATTTTAATTTAATACACTATATTTTCACATGCTATATTTATAAATTGTCATGTTCGTATTTATATTAACATTGTACATACTACATTGAATACATTAATATATAATATATATTTTACATTAGTTTCTAGTAAATTTCTTTTAAATTTCTTAATATTTTAACATAATAAATTATTAATATTTGTTATATGATATTGTCATAAGCATTACCATTGAGAGAAGGAGAATTTGTGTTATTTTCTTTTAAAGATATTTTCATGTACATATATGTATATATATATATATATATATATATATATATACAGTTAATTGACTCATTTACAAATATACTATATTGTATGCAACTACAGTATAGGTTCTACAATAGGCTAGCTAAAATATATATAGAATATCATACAATTATTTATTATTTCTTATAATATTATACTACTTACAAATATTATTATGAATTTACGATTATCTATGAAGAGATACAAACCCGTATAGCAAATGTATGATGTAATAGTTTTTAAAATACTTTCATGTGTTACAAACATTATTGGCAATAAAAACAATTATACAATACCAAAAATTAAAATGGATTATTTACACGTGAACCTTAACCCGTAATACTTACTTAAAGTTAGTTTACTTTACTAAGAATAGTAAACAAAATTTCAAATTATTAATAACTTTAGATAAAATATAAGATACATTATGAGTATATCGATTAACCAATTAATTATATAATACTATAGGTAAATTGGTATAATTTTAAAAATGTATAATATAAATCATATATTAATATATGTAGTATACTATTTATTATTGTATTCTACTTATATTTGTATGTACCCATTGGAATGCCATTACCACAAACTTTTTAAATTTAACTTTTAGATGTCTGTCATATTGGGTAAAATAAAATAATTTATATATTAATCTAAATAGATGTTGTTGTTGTTTAGGTATATTAATTGAGTAATGTATTTGATATGCAATGTAGAGATTTGATACACATTTAATAAACACTTTAAATTATTATTTTAAGTATATACTTTAAATTTCAAAAAATATGTATATACATATATATATATATATAGAGAGAGAGAGAGAGAGAGAGAGAAAATCGATACCCCCTGCTGGCATTAGATGATGTTCTTGAATGAAAAAGATGTTGTTATTGTTATGAGTATAACCTTGTATTAGTCTTTAGTGGTTGTGTGTAGCGGCATTCTAAGATGCTGACTTATATCCAATAGAACAATTCGTATTGATAAGATTCCTGCTATGCGATGTTACTGAAACCTTGACATTGATATATTTGTAATCAGTGGATTTCATATGAATGTTGTCTGCTGAAATTATGTTCAAACACAAGATGCATATATATATATATATATATATATATATATATATATATATATATATATATATATATATATATATATATATATATATATATATATACGTATATATATATATATATTTGTGTGTGTGTGTGTGTGTGTGTGTTTGTGTGTGTGTATGTGTGTGTGTGTGTATGGGTGTGTGTGTGTGTGTGTGAGTGTTAACATGTATACATCGGTTTTAAATATTTACACAGTACATATTGCAAATTAATACCAAATTTCTATGCATCTCCCATCGGTATTTAATATTATATTACAATAGCATACACTTAAAATATTGTCATTAGTGATAATTGTATATATCCAAGAATGCATTGAATAATATATATATATATGTATATATTTATTATATATATATATATATATATATATATATATATATATATATATATATAATATATTGATTAAGATTGATTAAGACATGAGATATGTATATTCATATTTTCATAAATATCGAAATGAATTTTCTACTAATGTCAAATGTATTACTTCTCCTCCAAACACTACATAATCCACCCTCCACACACACACACACGCATACACACGCACACATACACACGCACACACATACGTACACCTACACAATCACATACACACACACAACCACACACACACAACACATACACACACAACCACATACACAAACACCATACACACGCACACATGCACACGCACACACAACACATACACAAACACACACACACACCTACACAATCACATACACACACACAACCACACACACACACACACACACGCATACACACATACACACACACACACACACAAACACACACACACACACACACACACAAACACACACACACACACACACACATACACACACACACACACACACACGCACACGCATTGATCATGCATATGTCTATGTATTTTATAGGAGTAAAATCGATATGAGCTACTGAACATAGGCGTATCCAGGCACTGAAGATAAAATCTCCCGCCGCTAGGAGGATCGTGTCGCCTCGACTCTGATATGCACAATATCTGCTCGTAACGGTATCAGCTTCATGTAGGGACCCCACCTACACGAATCTGTACTTCACCTACTCCGTATGTTCTCCAGATTATCCAGACCGATTATCTGATAGTCGATGTCAATACGTAGGTACATACATAGATATCGGCGTATTCATTGTTTGCCGTATAATAATGGCACATTTGTGTCGCGAGATGACTCGCCAATAAACAATATTTTATTTATGTAAAAGCTATTTAATATCCAAATTACATAATTGGCAAGCCTAACAATTAGTAATTGTTCATTGTTGTCCGCTTAGACCGTTATACACAACTCATTGTGCGATGGGTTACATGCCAAGTGTCATAATACTTCAACGCATGTCATATAATGTTATCTAAGCTAAAGTCAGTACTGAATATGCAAAACTATAAGATTCTAACTTGTAATTACTAGCCAAGAAATCTAATTTGTCATTGACAATATATATATATAAATATATAGACAATATCCGACGTACACTGTACAGTGTACAGTGTACACTATACAGTGTACATTGCATAGCGTACAGTGTATAGCGTACAGTGTATAGCGTACAGTGTATAGTGTACAGTGTATAGCGTACAGTGTATAGTGTACAGTGTACAATGTACACTGTACACTGTACATTATATAGTGTATAGTATACAATGTACATTGTTCAGTGTACAGTGTACATTATATGATGTACAGTATACAATGTACATTGTTCATTATATAGTGTACAGTATACAATGTACATTGTACAGTGTACAGTGTACACTGTACACTGTACAATGTACAGTGTACAGTGTACATTGTACATTGTATAGTGTACATTGTACATTGTACATTGTACAGTGTACATTGTACAGTGTACATTGTACAGTGTACATTGTACAGTGTACATTGTACAGTGTACATTATACAGTGTACATTGTACAGTGTACATTGTACAGTGTACATTGTACAGTGTACATTGTACAGTGTACATTGTACAGTGTACATTGTACAGTGTACATTGTACAGTGTACATTGTACAGTGTACATTGTACAGTGTACATTGTACAGTGTACATTGTACAGTGTACATTGTACAGTGTACATTGTACAGTGTACATTGTACAGTGTACATTGTACAGTGTACATTGTACAGTGTACATTGTACAGTGTACATTGTACAGTGTACATTGTACAGTGTACATTGTACAGTGTACAGTGTACATTGTACATTGTATAGTGTACATTGTACATTGTACATTGTACAGTGTACATTGTACAGTGTACATTGTACAGTGTACATTGTACAGTGTACATTGTACAGTGTACATTGTACAGTGTACATTATACAGTGTACATTGTACAGTGTACATTGTACAGTGTACATTGTACAGTGTACATTGTACAGTGTACATTGTACAGTGTACATTGTACAGTGTACATTGTACAGTGTACATTGTACAGTGTACATTGTACAGTGTACATTGTACAGTGTACATTGTACAGTGTACATTGTACAGTGTACATTGTACAGTGTACATTGTACAGTGTACATTGTACAGTGTACATTGTACAGTGTACATTGTACAGTGTACATTGTACAGTGTACATTGTACAGTGTACATTGTACAGTGTACATTGTACAGTGTACATTGTACAGTGTACATTGTACAGTGTACATTGTACAGTGTACATTGTACAGTGTACATTGTACAGTGTACATTGTACAGTGTACATTGTACAGTGTACATTGTACAGTGTACATTGTACACTGTACAGTGTACTCTAGAAACAAGCGGCATCACTGTTTTATATTCAAATTTTAAATGTATTCCATTTATAAAATATGTGGATTATTTAGTATTTCACTGCATTCACGATAATAACGTTTGTAATAGAAGATGTTACACACACACGCATACACAGGCACACACACACACACATACACACACACATACACACACACACATACACACACACACACACACACACACACACACACACACACATACATACACACATACATACACAGTATATATACACATATTCTGTTATTCAGTATTTAATGTATCCAACATCAACTCAATAATGAATCCTAACAATATTAATTACCATATGTGTGCTACACAATTATACACCATCAAAATATAATGACGTACCAGGAACCATAACATTATTAAATAACTGTTTAAGAAACTTACCATAGAATCGACTACTTGCAATTTAACAAAGTAAAGACTAAATGTATTATTTTCCATAGAAAACACGTAATATCACAACCCATAACTCATACCAAAATAGTAAATACTGACAAACCGATATCAAATAATATAACCTTAAGCCTCACACTTGACTCCAAATTAATATTTGATAAACAAAGTCATCGATAGCGAAATAAAATAACAAAAAATAGCAATAAATTAAATAAATAAATAATTTGCATCTCTGAAACCCTAACGTCCGCTTATATAATATCAAAACTAGACTTCTGTACTAATTCATGATGTCAGCCATATCTAATAACATACTAACGTGACATGAAATACTGATATTACAAGAACAATTACTTAACAATATAATGAACTAAACTCTCAGACTTAATATTATATACCCTTCTATAAACCACAAACTTCATAGATATATCAATAATCCATTACTCATACATTCATACCCATATATATATATATATATATATATATATATATATACACATAAATACATACATATATATATATATATATATATATACATATAAATATACACATAATTAAATTTACTGATAAAATCAATCTTAGATCATCCATCAATATACTTTTTAAATACGACATATTGACTAATTTTAACTCGACTATTTGGAATAAGTTACCTATTATAAAGATGAAACTACATAATTTATTAAAACACATATTACATAACTATTTACATAAACATAACTAATTCTCCTAAATAAACTTGACGTACTTAATAACAATTAATTAATATATTGACACATACAAACCATCATACTATTTTACTTAATCATTTCATTGCATATTACCAAACTAAATACAATCTATTCCCTTTTAAACCCATTCCCATTACTTTATTTACACCCTTTATCTTATCTCTCCTATACTTACTTCTCTCATATGAATTTTCTTACACTTATATATTTTCTTATTATTTTCCAAGGTACTACAAAATTATATACCTATACAATGTTTATACACGTTTGAATTTGCAATTAAGCCTAGATATATATGTCAACATAAAATACGTACATATATATACTTATACGCACACACACA
>OZ038312.1:29582436-29626204 GCA_964035775.1 Osedax frankpressi
CAAAGTATCGTGTCATTACTTGGGTTGATAAAACTGCACTCGCTGATATGTTAACCATTGCGGTTTAACAAACACAGCCATAAACCTAAACAATACTAGTTATGTCATCATCTGCTCTGAAGTTCCCGCATTCAAAGCCCTATTATGTAATTTTTATTTTTATTTAAAATAATTCTATAATATTGTATAATAGTTCCATTATCTGGTTATCGGTAAATTACAAATTAATCTACTCTGTGACATTCTAAGCGAAATTCTTTATAATCTAGTGTAGCTCTCAATAGCATATGTAATAATATATATAATACATATATTATTGATGCTATGCTGTAAGATATAGTAGATATAAAGCTATTCATGTAGTATGATTGTCATATATTAATATGATACCATCGTAGTTTAGAAATGGACAGGAAACAAGTACGGGTCATGTATTGATGTGATCTGTATTGTTTGCAATTTAGATTATTCTCAGATTAAAATAATAAGTATAATTACTTTACTCGGTATACTTCTTTACGTAATTTGATTAGATTCACTTATTATGTCTCTAACATAAGCGATTGCACCTGTGTACCATCCTAATTTAGCCTTTTGTATTCGATATATCTCTAATGTCATATAGTCGTTAATTATAAACGTAAACAATCGGACAACCGAGGCTAAATATAGCTCTTGTGTTCTTTAATCACAGTTTTTATCTCGGAGTAGATTCGTACCTGCCGACGTATTGCGCAACATCTGACATATTGCGTAACCCCGAGCGAGTATAACAAACCCCATGCGACGTGTTTCGATATTTCTCATCTTTTTGTAAACAACTATTAAATATCTAGATCACATTTATAGACGTCTCAAAAACTACGGTGTATTTCATACGGTAATATTTATTATAATTAGACTTTTTATAATTATATTATTTGTAATATCTTATAATAAAAAGTATAATTATATTTTTATAATTAACATATTTATAATTATACAGTGTACACTGTACACGGAATGTATATAAAATATATATCATATCATTGAATGTACATTGTACACTGTACACTGTACAATGTACACTGTACACTGTACAGTGTACATTGTACAGTGTACAGTGTACAATGTACATTCAATGATATGATATATATTTTATATACATTCCGTCTTACATGTTTTGAATACTATAGGATTACTATATATATATATATATATATATATAAAGTATATATATAGTTATATACTATTTAATACAATATTATAATAAACATATTTAATATATATATATTATTCATCTGCATTATTGGTATTTGAAAATTATTTGTATACAGATTGACTATTTGTATGCTCATTACACAATACAATTATGTAATAATAAATGTGTGGGGATTTACACATTTTTTTAAAATTGTTCACTAAACGGCTTTATTATAATAGTGAATATTTGTAAATATCGAAGTATTGCGTGTATGTATATATACTATGAACCTACTACTTCAAACCTCATATACATGTCCCCTACACCTACTATCCTACAGTAGTAGGTGTGAATCGACAACACTTATAACTCATACCCACCATGAATAACTTACACACACTGTATAGGGATTTTATATTACACGCAACTAACCACAATATGATATAATATTACAATATATATATATATATATATATATATATATATATATATATATTGACACTATATTAATACTATATTAACACTATATTAACACTATATTAACACTATATTAACACTATATTAACACTATATTAACACTATATTAACACTATATTAACACTATATTAACACTATATTAACACCATATTAACACTATATTAACACTGTATTAATACTGTATTAATACTATATTAACACTGTATTAACACTATATTAATACTATATTAACACTATATTATCACTATATTAACACCATATTACCACTATATTAACACTATATTAACACTATATTAACACTATATTAACACTATATTAACACTATATTAACACTATAACCTAATGATATGGTATGCTATAGCATATATATATATATATATATATATATATATATATATATATATATATATATATATGTCGCCTGTACCTATTATACTCCCCATCCCCCCATTACCTTCCCTATACCCTCTATATGTTATGCTTCTGCTACCCCTATACACCGTATACACTCCCATTACCCTCTATGTGCTATGATTTTGCTACCCCTATATTATAAAACCTAAACCCTATGTAATTATACCACATCATATTCAATTACAAGTAAATACTCGGGTAGCGTTACTAGTAATTTATGCATGTAAATTTTTGGATACTCTATATATGACTACCTAGCCCCTACCTAGCATCTACCTGGCATATAACCACGCCTCAATTTAGCCATCACCTCGCCCATAACCATGCCCCAACCTCTCCCCTCACCTCTCTTCTATAGAAATAATCATAGCTAACTATGGCGACATATTCTAACTTGATTAGTCGATTATGTTGGTGTAGTGGTGCTACTCAACCTAACTATGCCCCTACGACGCCCCATACCATACCCACACCCTTAACCACGCCCCTTTTTAGACAGATTCAGTAAACTAAGAACATGGCGGCATTTATAGCAAAACAGATGGTCGGTAATAAACTAAGCTCTGTAAAAGGTCAGTCTTCCCACATCCTGTCGTCAATACATGTCGTCATATGTCATCATATCAAGTATTATTACGTGTTATTATGTATTATCATGTGTTATCATATGTTGTACATGTTATCAAATGTTATCATGAGTTATGTGTTATTGTACGACGTACAATGTACGTTCTCGTGGGCTATCGTGTATCGGCATGTGTTTATCGGGAGTTATAATGTTATTCTATCATTCAATTCTTAATACCTTTTCATCTCTACTCTAACATCATTCCAAAACTACTCTAACATCATTCCAACACTACTCTAACACCACTCCAACACCACTCCAACACCACTCCACCACCACTCCAACACCATTCCAACACCACTCCAACACCACTCCAACACCACTCCAACACCACTCCAACACCATTCCAACACCACTCCAACACCACTCCAACACCACTCCAACACCACTCCAACACCACTCCAACACCACTCCAACACCACTCCAACACCACTCCAACACCACTCCAACACCACTCCAACACCACTCCAACACCACTCCAACACCACTCCAACACCACTCCAACACCACTCCAACACCACTCCAACACCACTCCAACACCACTCCAACACCACTCCAACACCACTCCAACACCACTCAAACACCACTCCAACACCACTCCAACACCACTCCAACACCACTCCAACACCACTCCAACACCACTCCAACACCACTCCAACACCACTCCAACACCACTCCAACACCACTCTAATACAAAACAAGCACGTAATTGTATTAAGTTTGACGAACGTCGTTCGTACTATATCAAATGTACATAGTTTCTCTGTACCGCACATATACACATGTACGGACGCATACACACACACATACACACATAAACGCACACGTACACGCATACACGCATACACACAAACACACATAGGCGCGCATACACACGCATGTGATTCAAAGCATACCTTAATATACAAACTAGATCTCATAACTATATCGACTACGATGTTCTATTAAACATCCAACAACCACAGTAGGTCAATACAGATAAAGGAATACACTACTCATCTTTCTGTCAATAAATAATCAACATGCTTATTTGTATTTATTTATAACCAATTATCTCTAATCCTCATTCTTCTGCATTTCCTATCTAGCCGCTAAACATCGATCTTCCAGGGCAATTATCTCTGACCTCTAACCTCAATAATATAGGTTGCAAATTACAAGATATGCTATCTCTCTCACTATATATATTTATGATATTGCAACATATTTGTATTGCCACTAACTTCCATTCCTAATACTATTATTCATAGCCATGACCCATATTGAACCCAACACCATCGTAACCACTTGTCTAACCCTGTCCATACCTAAATGCTCCTATACCCCTAATTACTAAATTCCAACAATTACAACTAATCTCTCCTGGACAAGCTCATAATCATAATTAACCAATAACTATAACTCTAACTAACAACCCTGCCACTACATTGCAATATCTCTCTACTAATAACCTCTATTCTATAACCCCTACTTATAAAACTTACCTTAACTCTATACTATCTCTAACCACAACCCTAATTTTACTCATTATCTTTAATCTAATTATTAGCTATTAATTCTATTAATACCTTCTCTAACACTACCCATATTACTAACTATTACTTAACCAGTATCCATATCTATAAACTTATTACGGCACTAAGCTCTAACCCTTCAACCACTGCTAAACCCTTACATACCCATACACCTAACTCTAACCCATTGCATATGAATAATCCATAATATCAGACATTACCCTAAATTCTAACTGCTCCTTAACTATATAGTTGAACTATATACTTCTATACTTAACCTCACCATACACCTACAATCTACCCACTAACCGACCTTTAACCTTTACCAATCCACAGGAGCGCTCGGAGGCGGAGGGGATGACGCCGCGGAAGGCGACGGGGAGAAGAAGGAGGGCGAGGCCGTAGCCGGAGAGGGGGGTATGGACCCGGAAGTACTGGCAGCCATCGAGGAGGCCGAGGCTAAACGCAAAGACAAACACCGACGTATGGAGGAGGAACGCGAAAATATCCGACAGGATATCCGCAATAAGGTACGTATGACGTAATCAAACGTTAAATATTCACTACACCAACACTACACCAACACTACGCCAATACTACACCAACACTACACCAATACTACAACAACACAACGCCATACTACACCAACACTACACCAACACTATACCAACACTACACCAACACTACACCAACACTACACCAACACTACACCAACACTACACCAACACTACACCAATACTACACCAACACTACACCAATACTACACCAACACAACACCATACTACACCAACACAACACCAACACTACACCAACACTACACCAACACTACACCAACACTACACCAACACTACACCAACACTACACCAATACTACATTAACACTACACTACACTACACGAATACTATACCAACACTACACCAGCACTACACCAACACTATACCAACACTATACCCACACTATACCAACACTACACCAACACTACACCAATACTACACCAACACAACACCAACACTACACCAACACTACACCAACACTACACCAACACTACACCAACACTACACCGACACTACACCAACACTACACCAACACTACACCAACACTACACCAACACTACACCAACACTACACCAACACTACACCAACACTACACCAACACTACACCAACACTACACCAACACTACACCAACACTACACCAACATTACACCAATACTACATTAACACTACACTACACTACACGAATACTACACCAACACTACACCAACACTACACCAACACTACACCAACACTACATCAACACAACACCAGCACTACACCAACACTACACCAATACTACACTAACATTACACCAATACTACACCAATACTACACCAACACTACACCAATACTACACCAACACTGCACCAATACTACATCAACACAACACCAGCACTACACCAACACTACACCAATACTACATTAACACTACACTACACTACACTACACCAACACTACACCAATACTACATCAACACAACACCAACACTACACCAACACTACACCAACACTACACCAACACTACACCAACACTACACCAACACTACACTACACCAACACTACACCAACATTACACCAATACTACATCAACACTACACCAGCACTACACCAACACTACACCAACACTACACCAACACTACACCAACACTACACCAACACTACACCAATACTACACCAACACTACACCAATACTACACCAACACTACACCAATACTACACCAACACTACACCAATACTACACCAATACTACATCAACACAACACCAATACTACACCAACACTACACCATACTACACCAACACTACACCAACACTACACCAACACTACACCAACACTACACCAATACTACACCAGCACTACACCAACACTACACCAACACTACACCAACACTACACCAACACTACACCAACACTACACCAATACTACATCAACACAACACCAATACTACACCAACACTACACCAATATTACACCAACACTACACCAATACTACATCAACACAACACCAGCACTACACCAACACTACACCAATACTACATTAACACTACACTACACTACACTACACTACACCAACACTACACCAACACTACACCAATACTACACCAACACTATACCAACACTACACCAGCACTACACCAACACTACACCAATACTACACCAACACTACAACAATACTACATCAACACAACACCAACACTACACCAACACTACACCAATACTACATTAACACTACACTACACTGCACGAATACTATACCAACACTACACCAGCATTACACCAACACTATACCAACACTACACCAACACTACACCAATACTACACCAACATTACACCAACACTATACCAACACTACACCAATACTACACCAACACTACACCAACACTACACCAGCACTACACCAACACTATACCAACACTACACTACATTACACCAACACTACACTAATACTACACCAACACTATACCAACACTACACTACATTACACCACCACTACACCAACACTACACTACATTACACCAACACTACACCAACACTACACTACATTACACCAACACTATACCAACACTACACTATACTACACCAACACTACACCAATACTTCCTTACCACTACTTCCTATCAGTATACCCTAATACAAACCCGTACTAATTTAAATCTACCGCTATATGTCTGCTAACACACCATACTCTACCGCTATATGTCTGCTAATACACCGTACTCTACCACTTCATAAACATCATAAGTATTACCACTACACCCTTATACAAATACCCATATATCACATTTAATATTGATAATCTATATATATATATATATATATATATATATATATATATATATATATATATAAGCTATATGTATATATATATATATATATATATATATATATATATATATATATATATAATATTAAGTTATATTGTTTATAACAGTTATTATGATGATATATTATATAATCTTAATATTATTATCATTATCATTAGCAATATAAGTAGTGTATCAATAGCACATGGTAGTGGTAGTGGTAGTGGCAGTGGTAGTGGCAGTGGTAGTGGCAGTGGCAGTGGTAGTGGTAGTGGTAGTGGTAGTGATAGTGGTAGTGGTAGTGGTAGTGGTAGTGGTAGTGGTAGTGGTAGTGGTAGTGGTAGTGGTAGTGGTAGTGGTAGTGGTAGTGGTAGTGGTAGTGGTAGTGGTAGTGGTAGTGGTAGTGGTAGTGGTAGTGGTAGTGGTAGTGGTAGTGGTAGTGGTAGTGGTAGTGGTAGTGGTAGTGGTAGTGGTAGTGGTAGTGGTAGTGGTAGTGGTAGTGGTAGTGGTAGTGGTAGTGGTAGGGTAGGGTAGTGGTAGTGGTAGTGGTAGTGGTAGTGGTAGTGGTAGTGGTAGTGGTAGTGGTAGTGGTAGTGGTAGTGGTAGTGGTAGTGGTAGTGGTAGTGGTAGTGGTAATGGTAGTGGTAGTGGTAGTGGTAATGGTAGTGGTAGTGGTAGTGGTAGTGGTAGTGGTAGTGGTAGTGGTAGTGGTAGTGGTAGTGGTAGTGGTAGTGGTAGTGGTAGTGGTAGTAGTAGTAGTAGTGCAATATCAATATATATATCACTAGTAATATCACTAGTAATATCATAAGTAATATAATAAGTAGTAGTAGTAGTAATAGTACTTGCATAAGTAATAGCACTAACAACATTACACGTAATAGCAATAGCACTAGCAATACTACTATTTATAAAGTTCAATATTATAAAGTTCCTATCCAAACATAGTACAAATGACCTTAACGCATATGATTGCTTAAGAATGATTTCATGTGAAACAATGGTTCTATTGCGATGTGAGTTATAGCTAGCTGCTGGCATATTTCATTATGCAATGCAATGCCGAATGCGAAATGCGCTAGGAGCATTAATAATGTACAACACAATAGATTGACCTATGACCCAATCCTACGAAAGTCACTATATTCTAATGGTGATGTTGTGTATGCGGAGACGACATGCAATCACGTGCTCTATTAATACACATGCGCAAAGTATACATTTCACAGCACATATCTGTATAATGGAGATAAATAGCGAATATTAAAAAAATGTATGTCACAACATTTTCACTAAGTCATATTAATATAAATTTTTATATTTGAAATTATAAATAGTGTAAATTATAAGTTACGCCTAATTTGGTCTAGACTTTAAATGTAAATTAGCCTCCCGTATATTCTAGCAAATCAAATACATTGGTAGTATTCATTCATGCTCAAATAGTCGAGGTTTTACGTGCTTTTTAATAAGCTATATTACCACCATCGATTCCGCAATATACACAAACCAGAGCAGTCACGCGCGCGCTCGCGCACAAACGCACGCACACGCACGCACGCGTATAGAATCATCATTACAAATGCTCTATTCGGTATCGACTTTTCTCGGATCAATACGAGGCTTCTATTATCGGTGGCCGAGTCCGAGGGCAAGAAAGCGAACGTAGCGATAGCTTAGCTGTATATAGTGTAATGGCAACGGATTATGTGGCGAAAAAGAGAGAGAGATGGGTAGAAGGAGAGATATAGGGAGGAACGAAGGAGTGAGGGAAGCGAGTCAAGCACATATAGAGATAATATGGGTTATGGAGAGGGTCGCGTAGGAAGATGAGGGGAGAAGATAGATATCTCCCATTGACAGCGAATATATGTAGCCTATTTATGAGCCAACCACTGTACAGTATATATTTAACACTGTACACTGTACGCCGTACATTGTACGGCGTACAGTTAGTTCGGTTAGTACGTTAGTCCGTCTCCTCTCTCTAACACACCGGAATAAGTTCGCGTATGCTTTAGATCGCATGCGTTGGTTGACGCTTGTCGTTCGTCTCCACTCGGTTGCCATTATTGATTGGCTCATGGTTTGGAAGTATTTCGGTACTCGAACTTCGTATCTAGACTTGCGCCGTTATCGATACATTGACCGCTGTGGTGACCTTTTACATTCAGGTCACGCTATTCTCGCTACCGATATGCCGCGCTAGTGAAAGTAATAGTGAAGCATTGTAACGGATATACAGTAAATTACACATTTACAATATGTGTACTATGTTCAGGGAATACAACCAGTCTACAAAGTATCCATAGTAAATTCCAGCAACAAATCAATGCCGTTTTATTGTTTACACTGTACTGTTTGTTTTATCTTATTGTTTATACTTTAAAACAAAACTAAAAACTCATAACACTATCACTTATAACTCATAACACTCTTTTTAATAGATTTCCACCCCCCCCCCCCCCCATAAACCTTGATTTTCCAAATGTATTTATAATAATTAGGAATTATGTAATGTACAACGTGACTTATGTAATGTACAGTCGCTTAACTCGCGATTACATAACCGCATAACACATAGTACGGCCTCAAGAAGAAGGAGGAGGTGACCGCGGCCATAGTAGACGACGGTCTGGCCGGTCGCATGGGACGTCAGAAGAAAACTCCCGAAGAACTTGCCAACGAAGCCCTCGGCGAGGACGAAGACGAAAGTAAGGCGTCGAGTCGCCGGTTGCACGCGAAACCCTCGTCCAATTGGATATCGTCGTTGTGTTGTTGTCTAGGCTCCGTGGTCTAACGGTAGCGTCGCCGACGGGCTCGACCACGCCGGTCACTACCGTACTCCCGTTACGCCGTGCCCTTCGCACGCCTATTTAGCATATCGTTTCGATGTAAATGCATGGTTCCCACTATCGCCGTTCACAATTGCCTTTGCACAGTCGTCCCTACGCATGTTCCTATCGTTTGTAAATACATTAGTTGTTATTCATTGTTACTATTGTTATCACGTGTGAGATTCGATATCGAGCTGCGCTATTAACCAATTGATCTCCCGTGAAACTAATTCCACGCGATTGCATCACGATCTACGCAATAACGTTATTTTGCTCACTAACTCCGATTTCCATTGCTCATTACAGTGTTGCTTATTTTTACTATTCAAATTCCCATTGATTTTAATGTTTTTATATATATTTAACTAAATAGATCTGTGATATATTGTTGTTAATTAAACACAATAAACCTATATAATAGACATACGCAATACCCCCATACAATAGCACTACACCTTATTGTTTATTCAGTTAACGTTAAAACACCTTACATAAACCATTACTAGCCTATTTCCACCTTGAGTTAATCGATTAATAATAGCTAGCCTATTTTCAATGAATTGATTAAGCCAATGCTTATGCATGTTCTATTATATAATATAGATTTTAACTGACTATCCGACTAGATATTCGTATATACAGATTGAGTATTTCGACTAAGATAATCAATTATATTCATCCATGTTATTTTATTGTTATTACATTTATTTGTAAACTTCAATTTTAATAATTAATAATTTTAATAATTAATAATTCCTTGCAGTTCTGAATACAATCACATGGCTTATATAAACCACGATTTAGTTACCATTTCAATATGTTTATATTTTACGTTTGATTTGATCGCAATTGGTTCATTGTTTAATATTTAGAACATTGTATTTACTCCATTGTTGTGCTACTGCCGCCTAGTTTCACTGTTTTCGCATTCTACACACGCAACACCGACATTCACGACACGACAGATTCGTTTTTCCCGGCGAGTCTAGAAGAACTTCAAGCGAAAGTCGGCGAACTTCCGGCTAAAATGTCGGCCGGGGTCGCCGAGGCCAAGGAGAAGTGTGTCGTACAGTGAGTTCGTGTACCTGGTTAGACCTTTAGACTTGTACAGATTAGTTACGCCATGATTCGTAGGCTATGCATATCGACATCGGGACGAGTGTTCACATTAATAGATTCATAACTCTAGCTATGATATATTAAACTTATTGGTTTAATATTTTTAAAAGTTCATAGATTGCGTTAATTTATCTAGCGACATATTCTACAAATATTCGTCGAGGACTAAACGAATCTCATCATGCCGTATATTATAGTGTGTATTATACTGTATATTATACTGTGTATTATACTATGTATTATACTGTGTATTATACTGTGTATTATACTGTGTATTATACTGTGTATCATACTGTGTATCATACTGTGTATCATACTGTGTAACATACTGTGTATTATACTGTGTATTATACTGTGTATTATACTGTATATTATACTGCGTATTATAGTGTGTATTATACTGTGTATTATACTGTGTATTATACTGTGTATTATACTGTATGTCATACTGTGTATCATACTGTGTATTATACTGTGTAGTATACTGTGTATCATACTGTGTATCATACTGTATGTCATACTGTGTATCATACTGTGTATTATACTGTATAGTATACTATACTTATTACAGTATACATCTATAGGCGTTGACAGCAAATAAATCTTTAAGCAAGTAGATCGTTTGAGAATATATTAATATAAAGTAATGACGACTAAACCCGTGGATAAATATAATTTTCCACGAACCATTATCTATATAGTAGTGGAAATTCATATATGATCTTAAATATAATCTATAGATTACTATCGTTATCAGTTAATCGGTATTATATAAGTGATATTGATGACAATATATATAGCAATAATAATCATGATATAGCATAATTATTATTGGTTACATCAGCGTCCTGAAAAAGATTGTCCTTAATGTCGTTAAATGATAATTATTCTTTGTAGTTATTATGAATGCATCTATCGATTGTATACTGAGAATTATGCATCACAATTACGTAATATGTATGTATATCGATTACATGTATCATGGAAAATATATTTTAATCTAAAATTGTAACTATGCATATAAAATATAGTTAGGTGTGTCATTGGTCTATAAATAGCTCACCTAGAAATTAAGAAGCGAACATAATTTAATTAACCTATTATTTTATATATATATATATATATATATATATATATCTAAATATATAAATATGTATATATAAACCGTTCGGGAAGTATAGTTTTTACTGTAAGTATAAAATATATTATATATAAATACATATATCATATGATAATCATATGACTATATATGTATACACAAATATATATAGAAACATTTATATATATATATATATATATATATATATATATATATATATATATATATATATATGTTTGTGCGTGTATGTGTGTGCGTGTGATTGCGTGCATGCAATATGTACATTTAAATAATATAATTAAATATGTGTTCTCTACAAATAACTCAAGTACAGAATATAGTAAAATAATGTACAAAATCTTTATAGGGATAACTTTATTTTATAACATTTCTACCTAATTCTTCAACATATTTGGATACTGTAACAAATACCATAATTGTCTTGTAAAAACAGTATAATATAACTAATTTGTTTCTAAGGATTATACTTTATATAATATATTATAATATATACTTGAGTATATAGGGAAACTTACTGTGAATTCTGTATATACTGTAGATACTCTAAATATTATAGATACTTTGATTACAATATATATATATATTTTAATTACATATTTGTAAGAGTATGTTACGAGGAGTTGTTACGGATTTGTTCGATAACCGAATTATCAAAATTTCTTTTCTTCTTTATATAATTGGTATATAGATGAATATTTATAATATTCACTGTTTGTATTGATAATAATCTCTATAAGACTAATCAAAGAAAATCAATTTTCAAAGACTTATAAAGTAAAGTAATAATTTGCTTATAGTGTTTTTCGTATATCAGTAATAAATGTAATATGGTCAGTCTTTAGTAAAAGGTAAAATAGTTCTGAGTGGCGGTTACTAATTAACACGTAAGTACTTTATGTATTCATTCTGTATTAATATAGTCACGATATTTACTTACAGCATTTGGGTCGAGACAGGATCATATTATTAATTAAATTTTGGTGTTTTTTGTAATTTCGAAATAGTTGAATTTATTAAAATTTGTACGCAATAATTGCGTAAATTAAATATGCGAAGTTTTGGTAATCGTTCAGTTATTATCTTTAGTTTTCTATGGGTGCATTATTATACTATATGCATTAACTTAAGTTAATTAACTAATTATTATGTATTAGATTATCTACAATTTGTATGGTTGATATACAAATTATAATTTTATTTTATTAGTAAAATAGTATATTATATTGTTATAAATTGAATTCATAGTATCCATATATTATAGTTTATTAATATATATATATATATATATATACATGAAATATATAAGATCCTACTTCATATACTAAATTTTATATTCAAATATATAGTAATGATTATAATTTCTTACCATAAAGAGGACAGCAAATAGATAATATGAACATAAATGTTTTTATAATATTAATTCAAATAAATTAAATAATCTGAGCGAGGTACAACAATATACTTAGAAGAATATATTCATCTTATATTTAATAATATTCTATTTACTATAGAATAATTAAAAATATGCAAAATTCAAATATAAATATTAACATAGTTATAACGGATTATAAATCATACTTAAATTGTTGCGTTAATAATTAACAAGCAATTGCACATAAAATCGATGTTATAGAGCTAATCAAATTATTGCGCTGATATTTCAATTAATTATATATATCATCATAATAATATCATGTATGTTTATAAGTAAATTGATAAAATACTATTAATATATAATAAAAACAGTACATACTTTTTATATAGTATTACATATTTATTGTATATGCAATATAAACAAAATAATAGTTAAATATAATATTAACTTAAATAATTTTATAATAAAATAAATCCTAAAAGTTAGAAAATAAAGATATCATTATTATCAAATAAATAGGATGCAAAATGTAGTAAATAATTAAAAATGATTTATAATACATTTTAATGTTATATATATATATATATATATATATATATATATATATATATATATATATATATATATATGTATATATATATATGTTTAATTAAAATACATAATATTATGTCTTCAAAAGTGTGTAGAATACTCAATGATGATACGATAATATGATATGCAAATATTGTTCTTGCTAAACATTTGTTCTTTAGTCTCATGTTACGTAGTAGAATTATATTAAGTTATTGTTACATCAGTATACAGATAAAATAATGTTAGATTTAAATATACTTTATATTTAAAGCGTAAAACAATAAATATCAAACATGCAAACATTACGATATCTTTTAAAATATTTAACTGTATACCTTTTAATTAATAAGTATATAAGTATAATTAATAAGTATATATATTCATTTTTTCACAAGTTCATAAACACAGGTGCTATGAAGCATTCAAATTAATTTGCGATAAACATATGTTTATAGGATATCCCTAGATATGCATTAAATAATCATAACGGTAAAAACTAGTTTACACAAATTAAGAGAAAGCAAAACTCAATAAAACAATATAAGTAATGGTGATTTCAGTATATTTTGTATTTTATAAATCTTATATCTTGGTAATTAATGAAACAATATTAAATTTAAGAATTGTAAAATTATATGAATGTAAATAAACATTTATATGTTGTATTTAAGTTGATGCATTTGATAAATATATTACATTTTCGAATAAAGAAATCAAAAGTATAACTATATATATAAATCATATGATTTTATCATACAATTATTAACACGGTATAATAATAGCTGATCTTATTGCAAATATATAATCTATTGTTATACATAAGTAGATATATCGAGCTAATATAATAAATATTATAGTATTTTAATAACACTAGCAATAGTTCAATATTAATCAATGATGAAAAATTCAAGCCATATCATAATCTCGTATCATTGAAATCATGAATTCTTAAAATTCTTAAATAGTTAAATAAATATATATTACTCTTAGATACTATAATATTCTATGTATTTTAAATATTTTTTATAATAGAAAATATTATACTTTAGAATTCCTACTATTACTAATCTTACTTAGAGAAAAAATTAAAATTACCTATAAATTACATACATTAATTATAGAACATGATGTATCGATACAAATATAATATATATCGCAATATCGCAATATTATAAATATATTTATCTAGCAATATTATTAATTATTTTCGATATATTACAGGTATCCCAGTCTTGGATTTAATGTGTGAAAATATCGTATATGGTCCTGACATTATCCCGTATCATCAAAAGTTTCACAAAGATACATACAAGCTACATTCCACTAGCGATTCATATTCTAATTATACATATTATTATAAATATTATTATTATTTATTATAATGAATGTCGTGCGATATGTTCGCGTAATCGGTATATATCTAGTGTTCGTCAGCAGACCTTTCATAATATTCAATATGCATACTATTATTATTCTGTTTCGAGCGATGTAATAAGAAAAGTATATTCGAGATGTAGTATTGTATAGCATAACGTACTTACTCATATATTTCAGCTAGTACTTGATACTTATTGAATTACAGTTGTTGTAAATACGTGAAAAGCCTGTTTCAACATGCTTGCATATTGTTCGCATATTGTCCTTCCCCAAAGTCACCAATAACTTAGAAGATCAAAATCAAGTATAAGAACAATACCACATGGTGGTAGTTAAACCCACCCCGCGATTTCTTTCGGCGAATAACGCTATTAAGTTTTGTGATAGTTACGAAGAAGGTCCACAGGAATTCTAAATACTATTATTATTATTATTATTATTATGTGAAATTTTAATCATTCCTAGCTATGCTATATATTATACTTATATATATATATATATATAAATTCGTGTATATTTAGATTATTAATGCATATTATTGAATTAATTACAACTCTGTATATTAGTTTATCTATAAATTGATATGTTTATATAACTGTGTACTTATATATAATCGTGATTAGAAACAATGGCATTCCGAACATCATCGACATTTAACTAGAATTTAATTTTTAAATACTCGGAGTAATTATATTGAATAAATATTACAACTATGTCCAATGTTGCCAATATCTCCAATAAATCAAGTATACAACTTCATAGTTCAAGATTCATGTATAATGTATACTTGTCCTAATAATTGCTCATTTACTTTTATATATATAAACATTTAAATCAGAACTTTTTCAACATGTATTACAACCCATATTTACAATTATAAAATATATAATAATTAAAAAATTAAAACCTTTAGAATTTAAAAATACCAATTCTATAAACTTAATTGATACGATAAATGATTTGAAATATATTTCCATGAATAATATTTTGAATATAATCGTCAACATCTAGCATATAACAACTTTCTAGATATTTTTCTATATCAAATAATAAACATAATATATATAAAGAAGAAATAATAAATACAAAAATAAACATGATGCAGAGATACAAAACTGAAAAGGATATTGAATTTACTCTGTAGATATCCACCTTTGTCTAGTATACTAGAATATGTTGCAACGTCAAATGTAGATGGAATACCTTTCTTACGAATTTTGTGTTGCTGTCTAGATTTAAACAATATATTAATTGACTAAGTATACTTTAATAATTCCACAATCAGGATTTGCTGATATATTATCAATTTTAGCTTGGAAAATTCTGTCGTTAATATAAAATGTAATGAACAATAATTACTCGATATAGTAATATTAATTAGATTTTTAATGAGAGAAATATGGTTTAACAGTTATGTATTAATATTTATGGTCTAATAATATGAGAGTTATCTTTTATTGGTTATGAGCAATTGAAGGTCTTATTGTAACACTACTAATTATCATCTATCTATTAGATCTATAAACATATAGATATATATAGATGTAAAATATTATTAGTAGGGAAAATAATATATAATTATTATATGATATAATGGTAAAAATTCTAAATAGTAAATTCACAGAATAACTTAATATTGAGTAAATGTAAAATATATGGAAGATCCATTCTTTCTAGCTATTTCGTATGTACACTTCACACATTTTGCAGATATCATCAGATGATTTATTTAATTATTTTATAGTTTGACATTTTTCTTTCAAAGTGTGAAATTAAATATATTTTCGTGTATTATAAATTCAAATTTTTAATTTTAAAATATAAAAAGAATGATTGTTCTAAAATATATTTTTAAATTCAAATTTATTTGTAGTTAGTTTTCATAATAATTATGAGCTGTAACAAAATTATTAATATATATTATGTGGTTTTATCAATTTAAAAAATTGCATACCATTATTTAAAAACTAAATAAGATTATTAATTGTTGATTTAAATAATAGTTTAATCATTAAAATTACATAAATATAGCACTGATTCGACTATATAAGATTGATTATAATCATATCTTGATATATTTACTATTATATAAATAAAACTAAAACAGTGATAATTCCAATTATTAATTTCATCATAAATACATATAATGGAATATTCCACTGTTCTCAACCACTGCTCCCATCAATAGTTATTTTTATAATCGAGTTAAAACTAGATTAACAAGTATCTTGGATTTCTTATTTGACTTATTAATATTCTAGTAATTTTTGTAATCCCTCTATTATTTAGGAACTAATTTCAATTCCTCTATTTTTTAGGAACTAATTTCAATTCAATTTCAATATTGATAATTGTATAGTGTTTATTAACATTTGTAAATATTATTATTATGTATCAGATAGGTGATATTTCCTAATCATGAACCCGTACGAGATACAACTTGTGTATGAAAGCTCATTGTATCTTCATATTAAATAAATAGCTTTGTTTATAGTTAAATGAAAGTTATTACACACAAATAATACATATAAGGGTTAATAAATGTATTTAATTATAATTAAATTAATATTATTAATCATACATATATGTTACTCTATACATGATATGTACTCTATATATATTAGACAGCAGTAAAAACATGCAAATTAGCATGTATATTATTTTGAGATTTAATATTTTAATTTATACATAATACAAATACCATATATGGTATATGTTCCACCGACGCGCATAATTATTGCGTATGACAATTGCGGGTGTTAATATGTATTTAAATATCGTAAATAATAAATATTTTTTATTTTTACATATTGTTATCAAAGTTTATATCCAGGTTATTATAGCAGTAGAATTATTCTAAATAGGTATTCTAAATATGTTTTCTAAATATGTATTCTAAATATGTATTCTAAATATGTATTCTAAATATGTATTCTAAATATGTATTCTAAATATGTATTCTAAATATGTATTCTAAATATGTATTCTAAATATGTATTCTAAATATGTATTCTAAATATGTATTCTAAATATGTATTCTAAATATGTATTCTAAATATGTATTCTAAATATGTATTCTAAATATGTATTCTAAATATGTATTCTAAATATGTATTCTAAATATGTATTCTAAATATGTATTCTAAATATGTATTCTAAATATGTATTCTAAATATGTATTCTAAATATGTATTCTAAATATGTATTCTAAATATGTATTCTAAATATGTATTCTAAATATGTATTCTAAATATGTATTCTAAATATGTATTCTAAATATGTATTCTAAATATGTATTCTAAATATGTATTCTAAATATGTATTCTAAATATGTATTCTAAATATGTATTCTAAATATGTATTCTAAATATGTATTCTAAATATGTATTCTAAATATGTATTCTAAATATGTATTCTAAATATGTATTCTAAATATGTATTCTAAATATGTATTCTAAATATGTATTCTAAATATGTATTCTAAATATGTATTCTAAATATGTATTCTAAATATGTATTCTAAATATGTATTCTAAATATGTATTCTAAATATGTATTCTAAATATGTATTCTAAATATGTATTCTAAATATGTATTCTAAATATGTATTCTAAATATGTATTCTAAATATGTATTCTAAATATGTATTCTAAATATGTATTCTAAATATGTATTCTAAATATGTATTCTAAATATGTATTCTAAATATGTATTCTAAATATGTATTCTAAATATGTATTCTAAATATGTATTCTAAATATGTATTCTAAATATGTATTCTAAATATGTATTCTAAATATGTATTCTAAATATGTATTCTAAATATGTATTCTAAATATGTATTCTAAATATGTATTCTAAATATGTATTCTAAATATGTATTCTAAATATGTATTCTAAATATGTATTCTAAATATGTATTCTAAATATGTATTCTAAATATGTATTCTAAATATGTATTCTAAATATGTATTCTAAATATGTATTCTAAATATGTATTCTAAATATGTATTCTAAATATGTATTCTAAATATGTATTCTAAATATGTATTCTAAATATGTATTCTAAATATGTATTCTAAATATGTATTCTAAATATGTATTCTAAATATGTATTCTAAATATGTATTCTAAATATGTATTCTAAATATGTATTCTAAATATGTATTCTAAATATGTATTCTAAATATGTATTCTAAATATGTATTCTAAATATGTATTCTAAATATGTATTCTAAATATGTATTCTAAATATGTATTCTAAATATGTATTCTAAATATGTATTCTAAATATGTATTCTAAATATGTATTCTAAATATGTATTCTAAATATGTATTCTAAATATGTATTCTAAATATGTATTCTAAATATGTATTCTAAATATGTATTCTAAATATGTATTCTAAATATGTATTCTAAATATGTATTCTAAATATGTATTCTAAATATGTATTCTAAATATGTATTCTAAATATGTATTCTAAATATGTATTCTAAATATGTATTCTAAATATGTATTCTAAATATGTATTCTAAATATGTATTCTAAATATGTATTCTAAATATGTATTCTAAATATGTATTCTAAATATGTATTCTAAATATGTATTCTAAATATGTATTCTAAATATGTATTCTAAATATGTATTCTAAATATGTATTCTAAATATGTATTCTAAATATGTATTCTAAATATGTATTCTAAATATGTATTCTAAATATGTATTCTAAATATGTATTCTAAATATGTATTCTAAATATGTATTCTAAATATGTATTCTAAATATGTATTCTAAATATGTATTCTAAATATGTATTCTAAATATGTATTCTAAATATGTATTCTAAATATGTATTCTAAATATGTATTCTAAATATGTATTCTAAATATGTATTCTAAATATGTATTCTAAATATGTATTCTAAATATGTATTCTAAATATGTATTCTAAATATGTATTCTAAATATGTATTCTAAATATGTATTCTAAATATGTATTCTAAATATGTATTCTAAATATGTATTCTAAATATGTATTCTAAATATGTATTCTAAATATGTATTCTAAATATGTATTCTAAATATGTATTCTAAATATGTATTCTAAATATGTATTCTAAATATGTATTCTAAATATGTATTCTAAATATGTATTCTAAATATGTATTCTAAATATGTATTCTAAATATGTATTCTAAATATGTATTCTAAATATGTATTCTAAATATGTATTCTAAATATGTATTCTAAATATGTATTCTAAATATGTATTCTAAATATGTATTCTAAATATGTATTCTAAATATGTATTCTAAATATGTATTCTAAATATGTATTCTAAATATGTATTCTAAATATGTATTCTAAATATGTATTCTAAATATGTATTCTAAATATGTATTCTAAATATGTATTCTAAATATGTATTCTAAATATGTATTCTAAATATGTATTCTAAATATGTATTCTAAATATGTATTCTAAATATGTATTCTAAATATGTATTCTAAATATGTATTCTAAATATGTATTCTAAATATGTATTCTAAATATGTATTCTAAATATGTATTCTAAATATGTATTCTAAATATGTATTCTAAATATGTATTCTAAATATGTATTCTAAATATGTATTCTAAATATGTATTCTAAATATGTATTCTAAATATGTATTCTAAATATGTATTCTAAATATGTATTCTAAATATGTATTCTAAATATGTATTCTAAATATGTATTCTAAATATGTATTCTAAATATGTATTCTAAATATGTATTCTAAATATGTATTCTAAATATGTATTCTAAATATGTATTCTAAATATGTATTCTAAATATGTATTCTAAATATGTATTCTAAATATGTATTCTAAATATGTATTCTAAATATGTATTCTAAATATGTATTCTAAATATGTATTCTAAATATGTATTCTAAATATGTATTCTAAATATGTATTCTAAATATGTATTCTAAATATGTATTCTAAATATGTATTCTAAATATGTATTCTAAATATGTATTTTAAATATGAATATAGTTTATTAAGTAAATATGTCATACATTTTCCTTATATAATTTATTTAAATTATACAATACTGATACATATTCTATTAAAAGTCAGTTATTGATTTAACATGTATAATCTAAAATGATATATAATACTATATGGTATATTATTTATATAGTAGATTATTTATTATTGTAATACAATATACATTTGTAATGTAAAGTAAATATATGTATACATATTGATTGTGCATAAAAGTTAATATATCGTTAATAGTATAAGTTATAAATTAAATACATTATTTAAGTATTCAATTAATAATAGGATGACCGGTCGAGCAAGAGCAAGACCTAGAACTAGACCCATAAGTAAAGATGTTGAAAGGCCTGGAATTAATGTTAATACTTATAATATTATATATATTATGTTATTCTATTTTTGCACAATATACAGCAAATCATTAAAATTTAATTATAAATATTAAAATAATTAATTTATATATATATATATATATATATATATATATATATTTATATACGTACTAAGTAATTTAGAATATGTTTTCCCAACATTTTTACATATCATATATTAAACTATAATAAGTCTTATATTGTAATTATTGTTTATTACATTATTATATAATATAATATAAATGTTCATTTATGAAATAGTTTTTATATTGATAATTAGTTTTATGTAATATATTATGATAGTTTACCCAGTCAACAGGGCTAATTAAAGTTTTGTAAAAACATTTGATGCATATAAAAATTAAAAATAATATAAAAGAAATGCAATAAAAAATGTAATTACCTGGAATGTTTGCTGGGTATAATATTATTTTATGATTTTATCAAATATTAATTAATTTCTGATATACTTTATATAAAATATAAAAAACACATTGTTTTTAATATTCAATTTTATTAAATCTATTGAAATTGTTTAAATTGTAATTTAATAAATATCAACATATTTGATTAAAATTATATATGTATATAATTTATTATTTAATATTTATTTAATTTAATTTAATTTAATTATATAATAAATATATTATTTATAATGTAATATTGAAATAGTGAAAATATAATATATTGTTGATAATAAGTTTTTAATATTATTTAATTTATATACACTTTAATAATAAATAATATAATATATATTTTGATAATTAAAATCTGTTTTGTTTATTGTAATTATTATATTATTGGTTATTTGCAATGAATTGTATATTTTGTATATTTATTTTTATAAATTCTATAAAATATATATTCTGATTTAAATTAAATATTCATTTTATAATATTAAACTTATTTCATATTAATTACTTGTTATTTCTTGATTGATTAATTATATATTCTGATTTAATTAATTATTAATTTTGATTGCAATTACATTGAAAATTTTATTAAAATTGTTATACATTTTAATGACTTTTATATTAATTTCATTTATATGTTACTTAACTACAGCTATAACTTGTTAAGTAATTGATAATAAAGTGTTAAAAATTAAAATTTGGTTTAAAAGTAATCTTATATACTTACAAGAGCAATGTATTGCCGATGGCAATTAATAAAGTGTAGAGATAAATTGTAATACTTTTTATTGAATTTTATTGCCGACAAAAATTCATAAAAAATAGGTTAGGGGTTAAAACTGAATAAATAAAAAATATATGAAAAATTATTAAAAAGTTGGTAGTACTATTGCAGCCTAGTGCAGTTCATATATTCTACATGATGGATGTTAGTGCATTTTATTCGCAATTATCGATATCAAATATTGTTTGTATATATTATATATTCATATATTGTATATTATATATATTATATATATTACAAATCTGTGGATGTGAACATAGCTTAACATAAAATTTATTTAAATTTATTTTTTAAAAACCCACTCGGAACCATACTCATACACATATAGAAAACCCTGTCATAAATAATATATAGTAACACATTAACCATTATATATTAGTGTAGTTGGGTTACCATGATTTGATCTTTAGTGTTAATATATAGCAGCATAATTAAGTCAAACCCAAACCCAAACATTATAGTATATGATCATAGATTGACATTAAATTTATTTTAATTTATTCAAAAAATGCCTACACAGAACTAAACCAAATCTAAACCCTACCCCAAACATAATTATAGAATATGAAAATAGGTTGATATTACATTTAATTTAATTTATTCAAAAAAATACACAGAACCAAACCAAAAACAAAATCCAAAACAAAACTAAAAACCAAACCCTAAACCAAATATTAACCTAAACAACTTATAGAATATTCAAATATATAAGGGATTTGTAGCTTTATCAATTATCTATCTAGGTTTAAATTTCTATGGTAAATATTATGGTTGTGCGAGGAGACATTTTTTAAATTCACGAATTTAAATATTTTTTTTGAGGTAAATCAAATATTCTTTTAATAGATTATGGAAATATCCATCTTATAGATTTCTGTGTAGGAATTCTAAATCCGCTCTTTATTTTTACTAATCTCATTCGAGACTACTTTAATCGCCGAGAAATAAACGTGTCTATTAAAATCTGTACATATATTTTAAAACACGTTTTTTCGAATCTATAATATAGTGATATATAAAGCTATTTAAAGTAATATAAAGCTATACATAAGTTATAAGCTATATACAATATATAATATAATATAGATAGTTAGTATATAATTAATATATTACTTAACCATATAATACATATTAAATACATATTAATAGTATATTATATAAATACTTGATGTATATTATAACTATATAATGTATATATATATATATATATATATATATATATATATATATATATATATATACATACATACATACATACATACATACATACATACATACATACATACATACATACATACATACATACATACATACATACATACATACATACATACATACATACATACATACATACATACATACATACATACATACATACATACATACATACATACATACATACATACACATATAAATATACCAACTATATATAGTTTATACGTATATGCATACATCCAAATAAGTGCGATACGTGTACAAATTACGTATCTATATTATACAAGCGATTTAGTAAACGATTCATCATAATTCTATAAAACAATAATATTAAAACTTATTTAATTCCACTCCATTCTTAGAAAATAATTAAGTAGAACAGAATAAGCAAATATTTTATATCTGATCAAATTGTAACTTCGAAATCGCCGTATTTTTTTCGGAAATTTTAATTTCTTTGATTTTCTAAAATCAATTTATTATATTCTTTTTTCTAATTTCGTAATTACCCTCGGAGTTTTCCGAATATATTCCCGAAATACTAGTCGGAAAAATATGGCCGCGCTCGAAATACATTTTAATTCGTCTAGGAAATCGGTTTTAGAATTTTTCAAAAATAATCGCCGAAAATAATATTTACGAAATAAAATTGTTCCTCTCTAAAACGAAAAACGTATCGCCTATTAACGCCTATTATCGCCTATTAACGCCCTTGTTCGGTGGTTTTTTTGATCTCAGAAATATTCGAACATTTTTCCCGCGATATCTCAATTACTCGATTAACCAAATATTCGTTCAGTATTTGGTAATTTAGAAACTTATTATGATAGTATATTCAAACAAAACTATGATTTTGAATAATATTCTATAATATAAAATATCTAAATCTACTTCACTTTTCTATTTTATTTTAGCTTTTAGTGATCTATTTTAAGAAAAAATAAAAATAATCATAATCTTAATAAATAAAAAAAATTCCGTTATTTTTTTTGTATATATAACTGTATATTGTTTAAATTCTGAATTTAACGTTGTTTTTATTAATGTTGAATATCTCAGAAAACAAAAACTCAGTTTCCCTGGAATTTCTATAAAATCACCCAAAAACAAAGGTCTATATGGTGATGAATATGTAATTCTACATATATTACATATTTTGATAGCTAAAACTCTAATTTAACATAAAATCAATGTCCCTGCATATATTAAGGGTACCTTTTTTTTTGAAAAACACCCTACTGTGCATAGTGATAACATGGGTTAAAGGTGATGCATTCTTTATTGGCTCCCAGTGAGCATCCAGTACTTTTAACATTTTTTATACCACAATAAAAACACGGGTTAGAATAACCCAGTCTGATTCATTCTTTATTTAATATATAATTTAATTATATATTTATAATAGTTTGTAAAAATGTTTATATAAAAAAGGTATCTTGGATAGTATATCATATATTGTATATTCATATTGATTCTACATTATGTTCACTTTGATCAAAGTACGTGTATGTATGTATGTAAGTACGTGATCAAAGTACGTGTACGTAAGTATGTGATCAAAGTACGTGTATGTATGTATGTATGTACGTGATCAAAGTACGTGTATGCATGTATGTAAGCACGTGTATGTATATATGTAAGTATGTGATCCTAGCTTTTGATCATCCCAAAGCATGTTAGTTTTTTATAGTTATAATAATTTTGTATATATTCTTCATATAAAAGCCCATTGTTTCCTAAATAATACAGTGGATTATAAATTATTAGTTCAGCAATTAAATACCTAAAATATATTCCCAATGGGTTAATTCGTTAGTCCCAATAGGTTGTTATGGTTTTCTTAATATGGGTTAAATGTTGGGTCGAATTTTTGGTGTTTTTTAATCCAGGTTTTTATATCATATATTTTCCAATGGTTTAAAACGTGGGTTAGGATTAGTTTTTATTTGTTACATATTTTTCAATGAGGTAAATAGTTTGTTAGATTATTTTATAACATGGGTTAAAATTACTCTGGTTAATCTATTATTTTTCCCTGCCATATTGTTGCATCCAATCGTGACCAAGCATCGGTGTCCTGGATAGTTATAATTATAGTATAAGTCCTATTATAGATGTGTTAATCTATGATTTTAGATTGTTTATTAATAATGAACAATTGATATATAAACAATTATTGATTAAAAGCATTTGAATTATTCAATATAGTGAATTTAGTTATTTTCACAGGTACAACGATCTAGCCCAGATCTGAATACGAGATCGGTGATTAATGAACAAGTTAATATGGCTAAACCTACCCAGGAAACTTCTGTTACTGATTCACATGAAGGATTAGGACGAACTAGTAATAGAGGTGTTCAGTCAGCTGATAAGCATAGTTCAGGTGAATCAAGATTAAGCAGTGATATGAAATATAAGAATAATGTGGAAAATGAAACTTTAACATGTATAAATAGCGGATTTAATAAGCATGGTTATTATGCATTACTGTATAGATAAAATGTTTGTATAATCATGTAAAATTAACAACATGACATGAAATAACGTTTATAACAATAATTCTATTCAGAAATATATTTTTGGTATACATTTTGTATTATCTGTTCATAATCTTTACATTTTGTATTATCTGTTCATAATCTATACATTTTGTATTATCTGTTCATAATCTATACATTTTGTATTATCTGTTCATAATCTTTACATTTTGTATTATCTGTTCATAATCTTTACATTTTGTATTATCTGTTCATAATCTTTACATTTTGTCTTCAATTGTATTATCTGTTCATAATCTTTACATTTTGTATTATCTGTTCATAATCTTTACATTTTGTATTATCTGTTTATAATCTTTACATATTGTATTATCTGTTCATAATCTTTACATTTTGTATTATCTGTTCATAATCTTTACATTTTGTCTTCAATTGTATTATCTGTTCATAATCTTTACATTTTGTATTATCTGTTCATAATCTTTACATTTTGTATTATCTGTTTATAATCTTTACATATTGTATTATCTGTTCATAATCTTTACATTTTGTATTATCTGTTCATAATCTTTACATTTTGTATTATCTGTTCATAATCTTTACATTTTGTATTATCTGTTCATAATCTTTACATTTTGTCTTCAAGGATCACAAGGTCGAAGTATTGCCTTAATAACAAATTTTTTTGAAATGAATCAATCTAATAATAGTGAACTTTATCAATATCACGTTGACTTTAGTCCAATTATTGATAATATAAGAGTGAGAAAACGTTTATTAAATGAACACCAAAGCATAATTGGCAACGTAAAGGCATTTGATGGTATGGTGTTGTTTTGTGCAAGAAAATTAAATCAGGTTTAAAATTTAAATATAAATATAATTTGATATATATAATTGATAATTTAATATATTAGATTACAGAATGTATGAGCAAAACTAGAGAAGGTGAAAACATCAAGATTTCTATAAAAATGACTTGCACAGTAGCTAGAAATAGTCCAACCATATTGCAAATTTATAATATAATTATGAGGCGGTATGTATTATATAATGTTTATATTTTTAGTAAAAAATTCTTTCTATTTTATTAATATAATAACTTTGCAGTATTTTACATTTAATTGGAATGTCTTTAATTGGTCGAAATTATTATAATCCGTTAAAATGCAGTCAAATAAAAAAGCACAAGTTTGTATCTTATATATCTAATCGTAATAATGTTATAAATTCAAATAATGTTGTATTATTTTCAGAAATATATATTGGAAAATAAACATTCTATATATATTATTGATATTACTTTGCTATTACTTATTGCTATTACTTTGCTATTACTTTGCTATTACTTTGCTATTACTTATTTATATTTAGAATATGCTATTCCATAATTTGAATATTTCGACAGTTTAGATATCTGGCCTGGTTTCTCTACGAGCATCAATCTTTTTGAAAACAATATTATGTTGCAGGCTGATATTAGTCATAAGATATTACGAAGTGATACAGTACTTTCAAATATGTATGACATTATGAAACGTAATAAATCTAGTTTTAAGCAAGAAATATCTAAGAGGATAATAGGTCAAATTGTTTTGACGAGGTACATATTTTTTTTATTTCAAATACATTTATAACATTCAAATTGACAATATGTAATTTTATTTACGATTTACAGATATAATAATAAAACATATAAAATTGATGATATTGATTGGACTTTGAATCCAAGATCTAGTTTTGAGAAAAGAGGAGAACGGGTGAAATTCGCAGACTATTATGAAAAGCAATATAGTTTAAAAATTTCTGATATGGATCAACCGTTATTGGTTTCGAATCCCAAAAAAAAAGACGAACGTGCTGGTCAGACAGGACCTATATTGCTTATTCCTGAGTTATGTAATTTATCTGGCCTTACTGAAGAGGCTAGATCAGATTTTTCACTGATGAAGGATATTGCTATATATACTCGCATACCACCGGCACAAAGACAAGAAACCCTTATAAAATTTATGAAAGATATTCTGAGGTAACCGATATAATCAAGAAATAGTTAAGTGAATTATCATTCAATTATTTATAATTTATAAAATACAAATTTAGTAATAGCCAAGTTAAAGCTGAATTAGATGGATGGGGTTTAAAATTTGCACCGGAGTTATTAAATATTAAAGCAAGGATTATGCCGCCAGAAACAATTATTCAACATAATAAACAGGTAATTTACTTAATCATATTTAAATTATAAATCAATTATTAAATTTTTCGATTTACAATTATATATAATATTAAGATATGTTTATCAATTAGTTGCAATATAAACCGCATGAAGCGGAATGGAATGTTTTAATTAGAGACAATCGGCTTAGTAACACTATCCATCTGCAAAGATGGGCATTAATTCATATTTCTAAGAATGCTCAAAGTGCCAACTCTTTTATTCAAACACTTTTTAAAATATCAAGACCAATGGGATTTCAAATAGAGAATCCAAAAGTGTTATTATGATTTACTCGTAATTCATTATAAATATTCTATAATATCCAAAAAAATAATAATTTGTTTTATTGATATATATTATGGTTTTAATCATAGAAATTGTTAATTTATTTCTTGTATTAATATTATATTTAAATAGTATTTTTAATTAATATTGATATTAATTATATATAAATATTACATTATTTAGAATTTCTATAAATGACGATCGTACACAATCTTATATAAAAGCTCTTGGTGAGTGTATTGGAGCACAACTTATTATATGTATAGTACCTTCTAGATTAAAAGATAGATATGATGCAATAAAGAAATTCTGTTGTATCAAGGCGGGCAGTTAGTTAAATTAAATTCTATATATTATTGTATGTCTTTATTATTAAATAAAATGTATTTCATGTGCTAATAATCATATTAACAGTACCATGCCAGGTTATTTTTAATGGTACCATTTCGAAACATTCAATGTTAATGACAATTACCACTAAAATTGCTATTCAATTAAATTGTAAATTAGGCGGTGAAGCGTGGGCTGTCGATATTCCGGTTATTATATAAATTAAAATATATAAACATTGTTATTTTAATAATTCTACAATGTGTATAATATTAAGTATTAGGAACATATTTATATTTAATTTAAAATACAATTTTGTTATAAAATTAATATATATATATAGTTGAAAGATTTGATGGTCATTGGATATGATAGTTACCACGATAGTCTTAACAAAGGAATGAGTGTAGGTGGCTTTGTAGCATCTTTGAATCAATCTTTAACTAAATATTACTCGAAGTGTACTTTCCAGCATAATAACCAAGAACTTCTAGATCAATTGATTATATGCATGATTGGTTAATAAATAACTAATTATAAATAAAAATATTTATATTTTTAAATATAAATATTTATAATTTGAAATATTACATACTATTCTGTTTACTGTATATTTTAAATTTATCTATATTTATCAAATGAAATATAGAATATTATATCTACAGGTGCTCTAAAAGAATACCATCGTATTAACAAAAGACTACCCGATAGGATAATTGTGTATCGCGATGGTGTTGGCGATGGACAACTTGATGTTGTTAAGCTTCATGAAATTCCACAAATTTTGGATTCATTTAAGAAAATTGGTGAAGATTACAAGTTAATACACATGAATATGCATTAAAATACATATTATACATATAATAAGTAAATACTGCCCAAATATTTATATAAATATTGACATGTTATATATGTAATAATACATTTTAAATATTATTTTTATGTTTTACAGTCCTCGACTAGCATTTATTGTTGTTAAAAAGAGAATTAATCATAGATTCTTCTCAGTTGATAATAACAAACAGTTGAACAATCCACTGCCAGGAACTATTATAGATAATAATATCACTAGATCAGAATGGTATGATTTTTTTATCGTTGCCCAATCGGTAAAACAAGGTACCGTTACACCTACTTCTTATAATGTAATTCACGATACAACCGGTTTAAAAGCTGATCATATTCAACGATTAACGTATAAACTTTGCCATTTATATTATAATTGGCCAGGTACCGTAAGAGTTCCTGCTCCTTGCCAATATGCACATAAATTGGCATTCTTAACCGGACAAAGTTTACATGAAAATGTACATCCGAAACTCGTGGACAAATTATATTTTCTATAATATTAAGAATTTTATTAGAAAAATTATTTATTTGGTGTGCTTTATTCTTAATACGTTTAAAAATTAATTAAATAATAGTGTATTTAAAAAATGTCTACTTTATATCATTGTAATCTCCATTAAATACTATAACCAGTGTATTTTTATGATTTCAATAAATATATCATAATTTATAATCATTTGTATTGCTATTTTATGCACCTAATATATAAAGATTAACTACTGCATTAATGATTTATATTTTATTTACCAATTATTCGTCTATTTAATAACTGCTTGGATTATTTAATTTACAGGATCTTATATATACATAGAAAATTAACATTTCGTATTTTAAAATCATTTATTTAGATGTTTATATTCATTAATATATTGAAAATTATTTAGTATTCCCAAGAAATCATCCAGTTTAGCTTTTTTCTATAGAAGTGAAAATATATTACGTTGGCATTACGAATATATTATCTTAATTTTGAATAAGAATATTTTTATGGTTACATCTGGTTTGTTGGGTAAAGATAATGTATTTGCTGTTTATAGTACATATTTGGGTGATGTTTTAATTTAAATTATTGATATTTAACTTTTTTATAATTTTGATGTCAATATTTCCCTAATAATTTTGATAATAAAACAATAATTTACTTTGATGAAAGTTTATTTAATTATAAACTATCTTAATCATTTAGTTTTCATGCTATTGTCAAATCCTGAATTATTTTATTAAGTAAATTTTTGTATTTTGAGAATATAAATGTGAATTTATTAACAATACAATATTTATGGATAGTAATTGTAAAATAATATCAGATAACAGTTGTACAGAAAAATAAAACGTAATTATTTAAATAAATTACCGTTTTATATAAAACTGAAAACTGATTTATCACTTATTCAGAAATACGAAGATTTAGGAAATAAAAGACATTGTCGATATGCACATTACATGGAAAGTAATATTTAATTGGGAGATTCACTATCGGCATATATTGAATGATTATCGTTATTCTGAAATACCATTCAAAGTAATATTACCAACCGCAGTGACATTTGCGAGGTAAATATATCTATACGCGTATAGATGTCAAATTATTGTAGGTGTGTTCTTTTTTATTCAGCGATGTCGGTAGTATGCATGATAAAACGGGGGTAACAAATTAAATCTTATACGGAAACTGTACTCCGGAAATCGGCGGATTCTTGAAGACGGATGTCTGTAGTGGTCATTTCGTATGTGGATTCGACGCGTTGATGGCCGACCGCTAAATGGCTGTTGTTTAGCCGACTAGTTTCATTGTCGAACTGCGCATGTTTTCTATTGCCTTGCGTGACATCCGAACCAATAACACGACTAAGTTTTGCGGCACGCACGTGAGATGATCCCAGATGACGTCCGCCGCCTCCTCCGACTACAACAATGCCTCTGCCACATCCGCTATCACCGCTACCCGTAATTCGCAATACCTGTTTAAATTCGCGACGAAAGTTTTCATTCAACCAACCGTACAGCACTGGGTTCGTGCACGCCGACGCCAATACGAGAAGGTGGCATACGGCGAACGTCTCGTTGGTGTCCATGGCCATTCGATGCATGTGACCGACCCCGAAATCCGCCAAGATGTTGAAGACGTTTAAAGGCATCCACGAGAACGCAAACGCTAACGCGATGCCCACCAACAGCATGTTGGTGCGCCTCTTTCGTACGGCCTGCCGCCGAGTTTTACGTTTCTGAAACGGCGAAGGACCTGAATCCGAAATACCACCGATGGCGACACCCGCCACAGTGCGCTGATTCACCATTCTGTACTTCAGTTTATTACAAATGCGGGCGTGCGCCACGCTGACTATCACAACGGGTACAATGTATTGGAAAATCATCGAAGCGATCGAATAAGCCCCCTTCTCGAATGTGAGACGCGTGTCTTCCACACATAGGCGGATGAGGACGTTAGGAACCGGCTCGAATAGCTGTGTTGTGTAAGGTTCTGGCATTAGGCATAGTTATACATGGAGCGTATACTGTATTTACAGAAGAGATCTATTAAATGAATTATTTAAATTAAAGAATGCTATTAAAATGATTTCATATGAGAGATATAAATTAATAGTGCTAGAATAAGATTTCATATGAGAAATATAAATAAATGGTAATAGAAAAAGATTTCGGTTATACATTAACACCTTGCTTATAATTATAAGCAATACGTGAGTATTATATAGATATATTATATACATTAATATATATATTTAATACATATATAATAATATAATATGTGTACCATGAAGCTGTTTAATTTATATAGTAATTCAGAATTGAATAAAGATAACCTATATATTAGTAATATATACAAAGTTGTTTAAGTATATGATGATATATTTATATCAACTTATAACTCGCAATCGTATGTATGCGATATTATAGTGTATATTGCGCAATGCGCATGCATGCGTTATACATATCATATTAAATTACTGATCTTTTTTTATATAAAATAATTTGTTTGTATTATATATAAACTTAAAATTTATATATATTACAAATCTGAGGATGTATTTAATGTATTTAATAAAATAATTTACATGAACCAAATCGGAAATCGATATAATATAACATATTTACGACATCAATAAAATGATACAATATGCTCGTTATAATTATATGATGAACATTAAATTTATTTAAATTAATTTTTAAAAAAACATATATATAAAAATCTATATATACCAATCGAAAAACTTAAATGCAAATATTCTAATTATAGTATATGAGCATTCCCTAGAATGAAATTTAATAAATTTATTTAAAAAAACCAACTCGGAAACATGCCAATACGCAGTCGGAAACCTTGCATCGTATAATATATAGTATACGTAACACGCTAACGATTCTATATCGAGTTCATTAGTGTATTTGGGTAGTCGTTTGGTTATTAGCGTTAATGTATAGTAGCACAATCAGTCAAACCAATACCCAAATATATAACTAATCCCAAACCTAAATCTAAAAAAAACCTAAACGCAAATATAATTATCTTGTCATCAAATTTATTTTAATATCTTAAAAAAACTCGCACAACCAAAAACATACGCAAATCTAAAATTATAATTAAGGTATACGAATATGAATATGGTTCGACATCGAATATATATATAATTTATTCAAAAAAACCCAATACAAATCCAAAACTAAATCTAAACTTAATACTAATTCAAAAACAGAAATAAAACCTAACCCAAAACATCCTAAATGCAAATATTATAATTATAGAAGCCCGACGTTAAATTTATTTTAATTTATTTAAAGAAAAACCCACAAAGCACTAAACCTAAATCCAAACATATACATTATAATTATAGTTTACGAATATAGTCCGACATCAACTTTATTTCAATATATTCTAAAAAAATCCACATAGAACCAAACCCAACCGCAAACTTAAATATTATAATTTTAATATACGAACATAACTAAATATTTAATTTATATTATTTTATTCAAAAAAAACTTATTAAACAATACACACTTTAAAAGTATGATACATTAAATGCGTTTACGGAAAATTATGGAAACACTATTTTTAAATCAATATATATATATACAATATATTTATTGTCATTGTTTTGAAATACGTTTAATTAGATAAATGATATATTTATTATATGCTTTGATATATTTATATAAATAACGTTTTTTTCTAAAAATAATATTTTTGATAAAGTACTTATTTTTTATATATTTATAGATGATAAATATAAAATCTCGAATCTACGAATAGATCAATTAAGTTGTAGCTAGAAATTAATATATTTCGGATGTATATAAATATATATTTATAGCCACATTATTGTATGATTTTATTATTTATAATGAATATTAAAAAATAAACTACTTCGGTACATTGTATTTCATATTATAGAAGGAAAACGATATAATAAATAAATATTAATAAAAACATATATATTATAGCCGAGATACTACCATGCATGACTGCGCCATAAATCGTATATATAAGGTATATTACATAATGCTCGCATTCCATTTGATGATGAAATAGGAACGTGAAAATATTTACACGGCACTTCTATGATTTAATGAGATCGGCATGTGTACGACGTATTGTCCCAGTTATCCGATGGAGTGGACCGGAGTAGTGTACGAGATCAAATGCATGTCTTACATCGTAACGTTCGCGGGGGCCCTCTACTTTGGGCAATTCGGTCCGTTTAGTTTATAGAAATGTTACAAATGTCAGCAAACGACGAACGCCTTCGAAGTACGCCGATATCGAAATACGTGTTAATAAAATAAAATAAAATAACCCCTATCGGAAGACATTATCTTCATATATGCGGTGTTTACACTCGCAACTAGCTCTGACACGACATAACGGTGTCGGTGTCGTAAACTGCACACTAGTGAATATACGTCGTATATCGATAATTATGTAATGTCGACCATCCGGGTCCAATGATGTGAGCCTGCTTATCACCTCGATGTTATGTAAAACGCCGACATCGAATATGCTGCGACCACTCACCCATTGGACATGTCGATGTAAGCGTACGAACATGTCGCGTGCCTAGAGTTGCGTTAATTGTATTAAGTTACGAATCGAGTGATAATAGGAATTGTCGACATGCCTCCATAGAGTAATACCAGCATTGAGATATTCCATAAGATAGCGTTGGTGTGTTGTACGGTAAGTGGGTGACACCTGGGCCAGGTTAGTGCCCGTTAATCAAGATGGTGCAACTTCTACGTTCTCATATATTATTTTGAACAAAATATAATTATAATATAATTTAAATATAAATAATATATATTTTCTCTTTAATTATATAAGAATACAACTGTAACGTCCTGGTATTGTCCTGGTTATACATTGTTCCTATTTGACAACACCGTGTATTGATATATGTGGCAGAATGTTCTGAGTCATACTGGCTCTTGATATGTTAATATGATAGCTTTTTAAATCGTATCATATTTATGATGTAGATTTTTGTTCAGCTGTAACTGTTGTGTTTAACATTCTGTGTTCAACACTCTGATATAATAATTATAAATAAAAGTATTATATTTATTTAATAATGCATACTTAAATAATATTATACTAGATAGTAATAATATAAGTATGAATTATATAATATATATATATATATATTAACATAGAGATAATTTAATTTTAGCATATTATTAATTTTGCAGGAAACTCCTCATTTTAAATTTTTTTTATATTAGAAAAATGAAAATTAATTTTATTTGCATTACAAATATATTATGTTTATTTTTTATTTAAAATAATTAATTATTATAAAATTGTATACTAATTACATCATCTACTTCAATTAAATTTGCTATAAATATTGCAAATATTAACAATTTAATAAGTCATTAACCGAATATCTCCCTATCCCTCTCCCTCACCCTCTTCCTCTCCCTCTCCCTCTCCTATCTGTATCTCTATCTCCATATATATCTTCATCTATATCTCTATCTCCCTTTCTTATCTACTGCTTTTGTCTAACAATGAATTTAAAATATAGCAGTATAATAATTGATAATGGATCTTTATTTTTAAATAAGTCCTGTTTCAAGAGAAAGCCAGACTTACGAAATGATTGATTGATGTTGTATACATAAAATAGAAAATATATTTTTATTCGTATTATGATTCACTTTTTATATTATATATTGTGTATATATTTGAGTAGCATGCAACAGTGCATATACTATAGTATAATATACTATATTCGATTTAAGTCAAAAAGGAAATTCATGTATCCAACTAATTTAATTATAGATGAGGCAATTTTCATATTATATAATTAGATAAGTGAATAATGTAGTAATTGATTATAATGAATTTATATTAAGTTATTTATAAGATATTTGTGCTACTCAGTATCATTTGATAAAATGATTACCAGTATATTTTAAGGTATATCATAAATAAGGATATATAATAAGTTGGATACCAATAAACCAAAAAGGATGGCTTTTTTAGGCTAAAATAATAGCCTAAAAACCAAAAAATAATGTAGTTGATACATATTTTAATATGCTAATAATCCATTAACTATATTTACTATAAGTATATTTTATTGTTTTCTTTTATTATTTCCAGATACACCTTCCCAGTAAAATAGTTAATCTATAGTTTTGTAAAATCATGCAATGTGTCTAAAAATATTAAAAATTAAATAATATAGATTTTTTTCTGGTATTGAATCATTTGCCTTTCTACAATTTATAAATAATTTTATATAAAGTGATTCTCTAATAACTACTTTAATTGAAATCACTGTTTTGAGAAAATCAAACCATATATCGATAATCAAATTAAGATCAACCATATGTATATTAACATTGACATATATAATGTTTTTTTGAATTAATTCACACCGTACAACATCGGTGCACATATAGGTCAATGTGTAGGGTACAGCGTAGTCAATACTTAATATTTAATAAAGTATACTATAAAATATATAATTATTCATGTAATAGAGTAAGTCAATTATAATGTGAATCAATATCTACATATTTTCAATATATCTATAGAAATAATTATATAATGATAACAATAACAAATAACAATCAAACTTAACGTTAATTACTCGAGAGAGTTTATATAAAATAATCACATTTATATATAATTTAAAAATCAATAACATTAATACCATAAGAAATATGCTCATGTTTATGAATATTCTATATTAATAATAGCAACACTAATTTATAAATTAATATCTCTATAATAAATATTATTATTTTTATAATGTAGATGATTTTTTTATATTATTCTTAATTATTAAAATATACATTATATGTCCATAATTCTACTACTATTAAGCGTATAGATAAGATGAGAAACTGGAAAATTAGATTATATTAACATAATTTGGTTTGCTATATATATTATATAAGTATATATTTATAAATATATAATTAATAAATCTTTTACATTTTAATTATTACAATTTATTATAATCGTATATACGTATATATAGATCAGTATATTACTATATATTGAATTATAAATTATTAATATTATGGTGATAGAAATTTATCTATATAGTTAATAGATAACAACTATTTATAATATATCATATATATGATATATAAAATGTCGTAAATAATATAATAATATAATAATATTTTAGATATCATTAAAATCAGCAATGCTATAATAATATGTTTTTGTGATGATGACCAGTGAACATTGACCATTCATTATATATGAAGACCATGGGTTACTTTTAATTTTAAATTTTAATATGAACATACATTCTTAATAAAATGTGTATAAATTTAAATTATTATTGTGACTAGTTTTATTAATATACTTAATTAATATACTAATACATACATTATGTTATTTATGTTGTAAACATTCTTAATTGTGCGTTATTTAATATTACATTTCTATTTCAGGTAAATACAAATGAAATGGCATCCGTTATATCAAAAAAGGGAATTTTAAGTCAAAGATTTTAAGTAATTTTCATCATTTTTCAGTTTTTTTTATAAAATATATTTATATATTAATATTGATTAATAGATAAATAAATAAATGTGTACAATTTTATGGATTATTTTTCATTATGTAGGATATTTTAATCTATTCGAGTAGAGTATGTAATATAAATTAGGATATAAACAAAAAAGTATGATTTTGTATTAGGATACACTACGATATTTTAAATATGGTACACGAATACGTTTTATTTAAGGTACATATGGAGTATATCACATACAAAATTAGGGTATATGTGATATGTATTTTAGGATACAGTTTGTTTTATTTTATATTTATTCTAACTAGGTAACTGCTATAAGGACTTATGCCTGTACCCTAATTTTTGATACATGTGCACCTTAATTTTTTACAGTGTACTATTAAATATATTTAATGTATATTTTTTAAAATGTATACATTTTATGATGCATAGAAATCATTTAAAAGTTTTTTAAAGCTTAAGCTTTTTTTAAGCTTTTAAAGATATTGTATTCTATATATTTTCTCTTACACTAAATAAAAAACCCAATTTATAATGTCATATATATTATAAACATATTATTCGTCATATATAAATATTGTTATTTTAAAAATAATATTTTGTTTTTTTGATTATTGCATGTCATGTAATAAAACGTATTATTTTATCAAATATGATGTTAAAAATAAACAAATATTATTTTAATATATATATATATATATATATATATATATATATATATATATATGTATATAATATCATATTTTCAATGCAATTTTGAATAAGAAATTCACATGTAAAAATTAGAATTTTCAATCAAAAATATATCGTAGTAAATAAATACGGCAAATTTAATTAGGATTTGTATAATAGATGCTATATATTTTAAAATAATTATATTAATATTTATTCAAAGATAACAAATGATATCGCATGATGTAATGCATATTACATAATAGTTACATACGACACCAGCTTTAATGCATTGCAGTTCGGTTATATCGGCGATAGAGGGTTCATTAGATTTGCTTTTAGTACATTATGTATTTATGGTTACATATTTCTTATTAACGATCTGTCGTACTGGTAACTTGTTATACATAACTTAGGAATGATGTTAATAAATGTATAGAGTACAAATCTCTAATGTCAAAATAATATACTTATTATAAGCTTATATATATATATATATATATATATATATACACATGTATATATATATATATATATATATATTTATATATATTTATATATATATATATATATATATATATATATATATAATATAGTATATTAGGTTAATGGATCGTGGAATTAATAATTCATGAAAACTAAGTGCGTTTATATTTATCATAAAAAAGTCTCATTCCGAATCCATTCATAAATATCGCAAAAGAAGCAGTTATAATGCTGTAACAACGTTGCAACTGATGCAATACGAGTTTGGTATAGAATACTAGTGCAGGATACACTGTACAGTGTACACTATATATTATACACTGTATACTGTATATACACTGTACACTATACACTATATTATATATACTTACGCCCTAGAGTTGTTCAAGAAAACGCAATGCATATACCATATCCATATTTATATATATTGTATGGTGTAAATTGTACACTGTACAATCTAGGCCAATTGAAAACCGAATATAATTGGAGAATCAGACGATATTTTATTGATAAATTCAATTTATCCACTCAAAGAATATATTTAAACACGGGGTGAAATGTTTCCACGTGTATTTGAATCAGTGATTAGATAACTCGTTTCAGTGATTTTAGCGACCGTTTATGATATCGGGATGCTACAATGAATTTACAGAATGACCTCTGAAGGTTATCGAGGTTATGTAAGTGCCGCTGTGTATTCGCTTCAAATCTAGGTCATTAATAATCCACTCCCGTACAGTTTACACTGTATAGTGTACGTTGTACAGTATATACTCGTTTAATACTGCGAAAACACAGCATTAAATGTTCGTAGGATAATTACAAATCTAAGCTCTAATAAAACTATATTATAATAAGAATATTTCCTATAATATATTATACAATACATATACATATATAAATATATATACACATATACACTACGCAGAATATATATATATATATATATATATATATATATATATATATATATACCTTGCATTACAAGCAATCTGGTTAAATCACACTTACCGGAAAACAGGAAACCTATCTGTAGACCAACATATTGGTTAGTTTGAGTAGTTCATGCGTAATGCCTATACATGGGTCCCCAGGATCCTAGGTCACTATAATTACCTAATACGTTATACGTGCACCATAGACGCATTACGGTCAACCGGAAGACGGATGACCGGTGCGGTGTTTCCGAGATACATTTCGGGTAATGATTGCCGGTCGCACTAATTGCGTAATACTAGCGATTGCGTCACTCGTCTACCGGCCTGGTAACCTGTATTTTATTGAAGATGAGCATAGGCCCGGCCATGAGCAGCGCCGTTATCCAAATACTGACCAACGCCACACAAGTTCCGTAATTACGCATGCTATCTTGAGTGGGGTATACGATGACCTTTAGGGGTCAATCATAGAGGTCAAGCATTTATTAACGGGGATGTTTAGATATATATATATATATATATATATATATATAGTGGAGGGAGAGGAAGAATGTGAGAGGGAGAGGGAGGGGAAGGGAATGGGAAGTAGGAGGGTAGTGGGAGGTGGAGAATTAGAGGGGGAGGGAGAGGGAGGGAAACACTCGGCACTAACCTGGAAGCGGTCAAGTGCGATTGCTGTAATGCTGATTGTTGAGACGAATACATTGGTTCCTGAGAACATAGGCACAAGCTTACACATTGTATCTCCTAATTTCCATACCGGCATCGACACCTGGTGAATTATTGGCGAGGGTGTTATGGTAAAGGGCGATATTGGGGTGACAAGATAGGAGAATGCCGTTATCGACCAATGCGAAATAATAACGGTGATATAATATGATATAATACAATAGATATAATATGATATAATACAATAGATATAATATAATATAATACAATAGATATAATATAATATAATACAATAGATATAATATAATATAATACAATAGATATAATATGATAATTATCGAATGGTAAACTAATACAGTATAGCAACATATTATATAGTTTCCATTCTGAGCATGTAAATTTAGCCGGTATATCTAATAAATCTTTTTTATTAGATATACCGTTACTATATATAATAGCCGATAGGAGAATATGGTACTTGATAGACCCTCGCGATCTCTTAGATAGACAATCATCTCGATTGTCACTCGCTCCTCTAAAAGATAACAAAAGATAACAATAGGCGATTCAGACAAATCAATTATTTGATAACATTGTATTCATAGCAAACGCACGTTTTTATTAAGTCTACTTTACGAGTTACTATCGTCTCTAATCTAAATATATGTTATTATATCTAAATATATGTTATTATATCTAAATATATGTTATTATATCTAAATATATGTTATTATATCTAAATATATGTTATTATATCCAAATATATGTTATTATATCTAAATATATGTTATTATATCTAAATATATGTTATTATATCTAAATATATGTTATTATATCCAAATATATGTTATTATATCTAAATATATGTTATTATATCTAAATATATGTTATTATATCTAAATATATGTTATTATATCTAAATATATGTTATTATATCTAAATATATGTTATTATATCTAAATATATGTTATTATATCTAAATATATGTTATTATATCTAAATATATGTTATTATATCTAAATATATGTTATTATATCTAAATATATGTTATTATATCCAAATATGTATTATTATATCCAAATATATGTTATTATATCCAAATATATGTTATTATATCTAAATATATGTTATTATATCCAAATATATGTTATTATATCTAAATATATGTTATTATATCTAAATATATGTTATTATATCTAAATATATGTTATTATATCTAAATATATGTTATTATATCTAAATATATGTTATTATATCTAAATATATGTTATTATATCTAAATATATGTTATTATATCTAAATATATGTTATTATATCTAAATATATGTTATTATATCTAAATATATGTTATTATATCCAAATATATGTTATTATATCTAAATATATGTTATTATATCTAAATATATGTTATTATATCTAAATATATGTTATTATATCCAAATATATGTTATTATATCTAAATATATGTTATTATATCTAAATATATGTTATTATATCTAAATATATGTTATTATATCTAAATATATGTTATTATATCTAAATATATGTTATTATATCTAAATATATGTTATTATATCTAAATATATGTTATTATATCTAAATATATGTTATTATATCTAAATATATGTTATTATATCTAAATATATGTTATTATATCCAAATATGTATTATTATATCCAAATATATGTTATTATATCCAAATATATGTTATTATATCTAAATATATGTTATTATATCCAAATATATGTTATTATATCTAAATATATGTTATTATATCTAAATATATGTTATTATATCTAACTATATGTTATTATATCTAAATATATGTTATTATATCTAAATATATGTTATTATATCTAAATATATGTTATTATATCTAAATATATGTTATTATATCTAAATATATGTTATTATATCTAAATATATGTTATTATATCTAAATATATGTTATTATATCCAAATATATATTATTATATCCAAATATATGTTATTATATCCAAATATATGTTATTATATCTAAATATATGTTATTATATCTAAATATATGTTATTATATCCAAATATATGTTATTATATCCAAATATATGTTATTATATCCAAATATATGTTATTATATCCAAATATATGTTATTATATCTAAATATATGTTATTATATCTAAATATATGTTTCTATATCTAAATATATATTTTATATCCAAATGTATGTTTTCATATCTAATATGTGCTTTTAAATTCTAAACATTTTTGATATAAAAATGTGTTTCAGATGTACTTTATTCATATGAATATAAACGGAAATGAATTATCAAAGTATTATATTCACAAACTGCTTCTTGTGTATTAAGTATTTCTAATTATTAACCCATACATCACACTAGTATAATATTAACCATCATTTTCTCCATAGCACTATCTATATAACTCTCCTTCCCGCCCTTCCCCTATTCTCCCTCCCTCACGTCCCTCCCTCCCTCCCTCCCTCACATCCCTCCCTCCCTCCCTCCCTCC